>OZ016475.1:3004256-3314238 GCA_963966605.1 Caenorhabditis sulstoni
GGTCTAATAGCCATTTGAATGCCATCGCTCCTTGAAAAAGAAACGAAAGCTTCGCCTCGTTTTTTCGTCGCCCACTGGCTACTTCTCTCTCTCTCTCTCTTTCTCTTCCACTTTCCTCTTCTTCTTCTTCCAACAAACATCCGACGGAGAAGAAGAAGAAGAAGAAGAAGAAGAGGAAGAAAAAGAAGACGATCCGAATCACACACACACACAGTGTCTGCTGCGTGGCGGATCTGCGGCGGCGATATGCAAGAACAGGTCCTGAGAAGAAGACGACGGGCTTCTTGTTGTCCCCAGAAGAAGCAACGTCCATTATGCAAGAGAGAGAGAGAGAGTGCGCGAACAAAACGGGCGCGCGACCGTACCGGTTCTCTCTCTCTCTCTCTCTTTCTCTCTTTCTCTCTCTCTCTCTCTCTCTCTCTCTCTCTCTTTCTCTCTCTCTCTCTCTCTCTCTCTCTCTCTCTCTCTCTCTCTCTCTCTTCTCTCTCTCTCTCTCTCTCTCTCTCTCTCTCTCTCTCTCTCTCTCTCTCTCTCTCTCTCTCTCTCTTTCTCTCTGTCTGTCTCAAAGAGGGATGAATCCACGGATGAATAGCCGACGACGTCGACACGACGACACTATTCTCGGGCGGCGCCACGACTGACCATGACTCTGCGCCTCTCGCCTCTCCCCACTCTCTCTCTCTCTCTCGCTCTCTCTCTCTCTCTCCACTACCGTAACCCTGTGCCTTCCCCCTCTTCTGTTCTCAGCTATTTTCTCGCTTCTTCTTCCTTTCCTCCCACACTTTTTCTCTTCTCCTTCTGTACACTTTCGAACGTTTTCAAATTTCAATATTTACTCTCTCTCTCTTTCGTCTACCGTACTACTGTGTCAACCCCCTTTACTGCCGGCTTCTTTCCACGTGTCTCCCGCTTTTAACTGTTCAAACACAAATGACCCCGCCTTTCGAAATTTCCGAAGAAGAACGAAAAAATTTCTTTTTTTTACTCTCAACTTTTTTCACTCTCAGAAATATGACATCATTCTGATTCTCCTTTCAGCCGAAAATCTCAGAATATCCACAATTTCTTACTGTACCTTTAAAGGCGCATACCTTATTTCACTTTTCTGTCGTGGATTCGAAATTTAAATGACGTCATCATCTTCTTGTTCAAATCCCTTGATCCTCAAACTTCGAATGATCTCCTCCTTGCATCGATGGTAAAAGGGGTACAGACAGGGTTACTGTAACGTGAGAGAGGAAGGTGGCTACTGTGCCTTCGAAGGCGCGTACCACCAAACTCTCAGCAGTTCCACTCTATTCAAGATTACGGTATGCTCTCGGAGCCGCTCCCTGACGAACGGCTCACTTTTCGTCGCCATTTCGATGTGTTGACCCCCGCACCCGCCCGCTTTTTCTCTGCGCCCTCCTGCTCCGCCGCGCTCTCTCGTCTCGTTTCCAAAAACCGTCACACTTCTCGCTTATCACTTGCTGTTTCGACGCCGTTTCCCTGATTCTTCTCTCGCACCCTCTCAGATTCGCTCCGATTCCAGAACTCTCGCTGCTCGATCGACCCGCGTCCCCCAGAATGGGTCAAGGAAGCGGCGACGACGGCGTCCCGCCGGCGCCCTTCTCATCGGCGGCGCCTGCTCACTCGCCGCCCGCCACCACATCCTCCTCGGCTCACTCGCCGCTCTCCTCCTCTGCCACGTCATCGTCGTCGACACCGCCTCCGCCGGCGCAGCAACCGACGTCTTCAACTCCTGCGACGTCTTCCACTTCTTCCTCGTCAATTCCAAGTGAGACCCGGGGTTACGGTAGTTTTCGCGCGCGCGCGCCCGCGAGCGGCGATCCGTGAAGGACAAGCGGGGCGAAATCGAATGGAATCGGGGCCGCTCTCACCTCTTTTTCTCCCATTTTCCCCCACGCTCTTATCAAATTTCGCCGGCCGCCGTCAAGCTTATCGCTCTCCTCTTCATCTCGCTTATCATCACAATGTTCTTTCTCCTGCGTGGGGGGACATGGGAATCAGATGAAAAAGAAGAATAAGGGGGGCAAGTCGTCATTCGTTTCAGGGCCAGACGCCGCCAATTGGAAAGAGTCGCCAGATGAGTGTCTCGCCGAGCTCTGCATTTTCCACGTTCCCGATAAGGTCGTCGCGTTGGTAGGTGACTCGAGATGATGCAAACGCGCTTCATCGACCGACTTTTCAGCCGAACGCGAAACGCGCCGAGTGCACGCTGCCGATGAATCTGATACTGAAGCCGTCGACGAATCGGAAGAAGTGCACGATCTGGTCGTCGGATCACATCCCCCGCGGCGTGCGCTTCGGTCCGCTCGTCGGCGAGATTCGGCTCGTCGACGTCGACTCGGCGCTCGTGTGTCCCGCCGAGGCGACGATGGCCGGCGGGACGGCGGCACGGGAAGAGGTGCCGTTCGACGAGTTTCCCGACGAGTGGAAGATCTTCTCGCCATCGGGCGGCCGTCTCACCAAGACGATATGTGTGCGCGACGACGGACGCTCGAACTGGATGAAGTTCGTGGCGGCGGCCGAGAACGACGTGGCTCAGAATCTGGTCGCCGCGCAGATCGGCAACGACATCTACTTCTACACGGTGAAGAAGATCGAGGCGAACACGGAGCTGTCGTTCTGGTTCAGCAGAGACTACGCGCGCAAGTTGAACTACGCGGCGAGCCCGTACGCTCGAGTGCGCGCCGCTCCGGCGGTGCCGACGCAAGAGCCAGCTGCTCCGCCCGCTTCGACGACGGCCATCGCCATTCCCGACACGGCCGCCATCGACTACTCGGTGAAGAAGAAGAAGGCGAAGATGTCGACGGAAGACGTCGAGCCAGTGGACACTCTGTCGACGGACGCCTCCTCGACGAGCGACAACGACGAGGAGATGGTGGACGTTGAAGAGGAGGAGCAGGAGCACGCGAAGAGCCGCGTCATCTGCAGATCCGCGACGGCCGAGGTCTCTCGTCCGAACGTCATTCAGAATCCGGTGGTGAGACCGGTGCCGACGCGCGTCACCAGCTTCTCGGCACCTGTTCGGCCGGCGGCACTCGATCCGCTCGCCGTCTACAAAGACTATTTGAGGAGGACGACATTGCAGTTGACGAGTAAGTTTTCGAGAAGAAGAAGAGAGATAAGTGAAAGAGAAAGAGAGAGAGGAATGGAGAGGGAGGGGTCAGATGTTTTGATTGCCGAACCAACTTTTCGATTTCCCTTTCCCTTCCGATTTGCGATGAATTCGAGTCCCGATTCGATGCTTCTTATTCCGATCATGTTGCAAATCGGCTCCAGCCGTCCGCTTCAAATATTCATAAAGTTGGCGCCGTTCGGTAGGTCAAAAACAGGGAAATCAGTTATCGATTGATCGATCAGTCGTTCTTGATCTTGTCCGAATGGTTCAATCGATTCGAGGGGGCACGAAACGAATGATCAACAAGCACAAATCACAGAAACTAGGAAATCTGACAGAATTCGAGCAAGCAACCAGACTGATGATTTGTTGCAGAACTCGCCGAGACGACGATGTTCGTGCCGCCGGTCGCCCAGACGGCCGCCACGATCACGGCGACGGGCGGCCGATCCGGTCAGCCGATCGACGTGCAGCCGGTGCTCGCCGCCACAGCCGGCACGCACTTCGGCAACTACGCGGCCATCTACGGCAGTCAGGACTTCCAGCACGAGCTGAAGCCGTTGTTCACGTCGGCGACGCCGGCGTTCGGCGGCAACGGAGGCATGGGCGGCGGGTTCGGCGGCGGCGGCAGCGGACACGCGTCGTCGTTCCACCAACTGCCGTTCGTGCCGAATCCCGCCTCGTCGCACAACGATTCGTCGTTTGGCGGAGTGCCGAATGTAAGCAAACGGAGCAAGTTCCGAAGAGAGAGAGGGATCATTTCAGTATGTGCAATCACAGGAGAACGGGAAGACGCGGTACGCGTGCAAGGACTGCAACAAGACGTTCGGACAGCTCTCCAACCTGAAAGTCCATCTCAGGTAGCCGAGAGTTTCCTAGTCCCTCCCGCATCATCCCGGTTACAGAACCCACACCGGCGAGCGTCCGTTCAAGTGCGAGATCTGCACGAAAGTGTTCACGCAGCTCGCGCACCTCCAGAAGCACCATCTCGTGCACACGGGCGAACGACCGCATCGGTGCGACATCTGCGACAAACGCTTCTCGTCGACGTCGAATCTGAAGACGCATCTCCGGTTGCACAACGGCCAGAAGCCGTACACGTGCGACGTGTGCGACGCCAAGTTCACGCAGTACGTGCATCTGCGACTGCACAAGCGGCTGCACGCGAACGAGCGGCCGTACAGCTGCGGGACGTGCGGCAAGAAGTACATCTCGCCGAGCGGACTGCGGACGCACTGGAAGACGACGACGTGCAAGGAGGAGGACACGAAGGAGATGATGATGTGGAAGGGCAAGGAGGAGCTGCTCGACTCGAAGGAGGGCATCCTCGAGGAGGGCTCGCTCGGCGCCAACAACTACATGGACATCTTCGAGAACCCGCTGGTAAGCGCTCTCTGCGTCTCTCTCGCTCTCGCCTACTCTCTTCTAACCCTTTCGTTTCCTTTTTCGTTTCTCGCACCGCTTCGCTTCTCCACGCCTTCTTTTTGCTTTCAGAACTCCGAGCTGAAGCCCCGCCCACTTCTGCCTATCGAGTCTATCTATAGTGTAAGCTCAGCACGCTCTCCTAGTTTCGCACGTTCTCACCCGTTTCCCACTTCCATGCAAACCTACCGTAACCTAATCCGCTCCTCTTTTCCAGAAATACAACCTTCCGAACCCGTCGCTTCTGGGTCAAGGACCGAGCGGGATGCAAGAGCAGCAGGCGCCGCCCACCCCGCAGCAGCACATGATGTACGGCAATTCGATGGGCGGTCACATGGGACAGGCCCCGCAGCCGCATCTCGGAGTGCCTCCCGGCCCGCCGCACTTCCAAATGGGACCCGATCCGATGCAAAACGGCGGCCATCCGCACCAGCATCTGCAGCTGCAGCCGCCCCAGCAGCCACAGCAGCAGAACGGCCAGCAGTCTCACCATCCCGACTCGCTGCATCCTTCCATCCGACTGCCCGAACTCTCAAAGTCCATTCTCGGCCTTCCCCATTATCAGTAGTTTCTTCTTTCTTTTTCTTTCTCTCTCATATCATTAGCATTTTCTCTCTCTCTCTCAAAAACTACCGTAACCCTATCCTGCCCCCCTTCTACGAAACGAGGTCCCCCATAATATGAATTCCTGTCGGAAAGTTCAAAAACTCCTTCTCTTCGTAACTTGCCCCCCTCGAATATCGTGAATCCAATAATAGAAGAGCCCCTCCTGGAGGTCAACTTTGACATGGTATTTCTCGAAAACTAAAAGAGTTACAAGAAAGTTGTCAATTACAAAAACATGACAAATTTTGAGCTCGTCATTTTTGTAGTTGACAAGTTTCTCATAGCTCTGCTAGTTTCCGAGATATTCTGGTTTGAAGTTCGCCACTAGGAGGAGCCCTCCCGTTCACTGTCATTCGAATTCCCGCGCCCTCTGCCAGCGTCTCTCTCTCTCTCATGTGGTTCCCTCTCTCTCTCGACATGCTTTATCTCGCACTTCCCTTCCCACCCTCACAATCACTGTCGTTTTCCCTTCGAATTCTTAGGTATTAGATCCCTTCTTTTTTTCTTTTTCCCACCCCCACTGTGATCCCTTTTCTGCAATGCCTTAATTCTCACTTTTCTTCTTTTTCTTCCCTTTTTTCCTCCCTAACTTAAAATTATCATCTTGATTAAAGTGTTCCCGCCTAATTTAAATTTTCTTTCTCTCTTTCTCGCGTAATATTTTTCAGTCTGTAAGTGTAAATAAAACGTTTTATTTTCTTTCTGTGTGCAATTTGTCGTACGATTCGATGTTTTAGGTCAACTTTTTTATTAACAAATCGGAAAGAAACGATTCAAGCTTTGATTTTTCCGTAGTATCTGAAAATCAGCCAGAAAATAAGTGGGCGAAAGAGGGAGCAAACCTGAATTTGATGGCCGAATTCATGAAATTGTTCTGCGCCACGGCTTCTTCGCGGACGATCTTGTAGTTTTCCTGAAACGAGAGAGTACGGGAAAGATGGAGACGCAGAGATCTTGCTTGGTCTCGAACGAAAGTTTTTGGCAAAGCAAGAAAACTCGGTCATGGCCTAGAAATGCGCTGTCATGTTTGCATTTTCGCGCCTTGTCTAGTGGAGCGCAGTGAGCCCGATGCAGCAAGAGTCCCTCTCCCACCTTATCGAACTCGGTCTCCATTCGCTTCTGAGCCGCGTCGTCGTCGAGAGTGTGCTCTGGCTCGAAGACGTCGATTCCCGGCACGAGCATGAATCGCGTGACTCTCGCCGAGCCGTCGTCGTTCTCGGCGCACAGCGTGACCGCCTCGCTTCTCGCGCGCACTCCCAGCAGGTCGTCTCGCGGCGGCCGGTCGGCCACGATGCGCACGAATTCAGCGAACGTCTCCTGGAGTTGCATCTTCTGGAACGGGCTGCCCGAGCACATTTCGTGTCGTTTCGACTCGTCGCGAAGGATCTCGAGCAGCGAATCGTTCATTTCGGAGCCGCTCTCGAGCTTCTCGTTGAGTTGAAGGTCCCATTTGTGGTGGAGGAAAAGTCGTTTGTTGCGTGGAAACATCTCCGTTCTCATCTGATTCTGACGCTCTTTCGACAATTTCGCGATCGTTTGCACTTCTTCGCGCGTCCACATCGAGATCGGATCGTACGCGGGCGCGAATCGCGTCGGCAGATACTTCATTCCCAGCCACAGAATCGACGACCAAAGCTGAAAAGAGATGGGACGCGTTGCGGTCGCGTAGCGGTCCGACTCACAATCGGATCGGTGTAGGCGCCTTGAAGGAACGAGAAGAGTCCGTAGAGCACCGAAGCGACCATCGTGAACCTGAGGATACCGTAACCCTGTGCGACGACCCGTAGTGCCTTACCATCCCAGAGCCTTTTGGCTTGTCTTGTCGGAGGCGAGAATGGTGAGGAGCCAGTAAGCGGAGAGCAAGAATACGCCGACGAAACAGAGAATCGTGTTGCGACGGCACTTTTCGGCCGTCCAGCCGTCGTCGAGTCCCTCGTTCCGCTCGATTCTCTGACGGATTTTCAGATTGTAGAGAGGACGACGTCTGAAATCGGATGACGTCCGAGGGGTTGCAAACGGATCTTTACTTTTGAAGAAGAATGCTGGACTCGGCGAACGCCGCCGTCGCCACGTTGAAGCAGAGAACGATCCAGAGGACGGCCAGGTAGACGGAAGTCGTCGAATTGCAAATGACGCCGACGCACGTCCACGTGGAAGGCAGCTGATACCAGTCTGAAAGGAAGTGCGCTCCATTGAACTCTCTCTTTCTCTCTTTCTCGAGAAGAGCTCACTGGTCTGGAAGATGACGGCGAGAGCGACGGAGAGCAGGAGCAACGGGACGGCGAGCCGCGGAGCAGCCATGATGCCCCAGGCTCTTTTGCCGTGGAAGTCACGTTCCCACTCGTTGAGATGGATGCATCGGACCACTTGATTCGCATTGTACCCTTCCAGCATCCATTGGATCATCGCTGAAAACTACCGTAACCCTGCTGTTCCCCCTCTTCCGATCGAACCTCCGAGAAAGCTGAAATGGATGAGAATGAAGAACATGCGACACGTGGCTTGCGAGATCTTGAACAGGTACGGATCGTGGAACAGCAGCACGCACGTCGATCCGAACGTCATCAGAATGCTTCGAAGCGCCTGGTGCGTCTCCTGCGGATCGTCTTCTCCGTTCGACAAGTACACCTTCCCCAGCGACTTTGCGCCGATCGTCAGCAGTGTCCACGTGGAAGTCGTCGCCGCCGAGATGGTGACCCAGTCGATCGAGTTCTTGAGCCGAGTGAAGAACGAGTCGGTCGTGTTCGTGACGCGGTCTCTCGTCGTCTCGCACGCGTCGCCCTCGTAGCCCCAGTCGCAGTCGCACTTCACCGTTCCGAGAGTGTCGGAGCACTTGCCGTGGCCGGAGCACGTCGAAGACGTGCACGAATCCGATGTGTACCAGCATGTCGACATCTGGAAATTACTTGAGTGAAACGACACCTTCTAACTTTTCTCGGCCTACCGAATATCCGGTCTTGCAGTTGCACACGAATCCCGTCTGATCGGCCGAAGGCTCGCAGCTCTCAGTGCCGCGACCGAAGCACTCCGAACAACTCGACACTGTCTGCGCGGTCGTGTCCGTCAGTTTCTGGGCGGCGCCCTGCGGTTCGCACGAGATTTGCGTCGGATTGGGCATCAGTTGGCCGCGGGCCCCGCACGTTACCGTAGTCTCAGTCTTCGTGTAGGAGCACGTGATGCTGAAAAACGAGAAAGTGGGTCAGGGAAGTGGGTCGCGGGGTACGGTAACCTGGCGGTGGATCGACTGAGAATCGACTCTTCTGAAGACGTGAGAATGGAATTCAGACCGAGAACGGTGAGGGACGAATCGATGAAGCACTCCGAGACATTGCAGTACTCTGAAAGAAAACAGTTGCGGGATTCAGAATCGGAAGACGTCGCCCACGTGGCAATACGCAGATGGCGGAGACGTTCGACGTGGCTTCCGAAATTCCGACGGTCTCCGCGATCGGCGACGTCATCGCCGTCAGCTGATTGACGTCGAAGACTTGCGCCTGCTTGGCGAACCTCTCCGTCACGGAGCCGCCGCCGTTCGCGAAGAACCAGGAAGTCGCCGAGCTCGTCTTGACGGCCGCCTTCAGAATAGTCAGATCGTTGAGATTGCGGAGATGTTCGAGAGAGATCAGATTGCGCGAGTCGACGGTCTGACAGAAAGAGAGAGCCAGCTGGTAGGAGGTGATTTCGGAGACGTTGGCGACGAGGAAGCAGAGCGACGATCCGGAGATGTAGCCGTCGGGGCATCGGACGGCACACGCCGGGTCTTCTGTCGAAGGCGTCGGCGTGGTGCCTTCTGAAGTCGCTTCTGAGGTCACTTCCGAAGACGACGTTGATGTTGTTCCCGACGGTGAAGTGGAGAACGTGGATTCAAAAGTTGAGGAGCTTGTTTCTGTTGACGACGTAGATACAGAGGATTCAGAAGACGTTGTAGTCGTCGTCATCAAAGAAGACGTCAACGTTGAAGTAGGCGTAGATGTGGAAGTAGGCGACGTCGAAGAAGAAGAAGACGTAGATGGAGACGTGGCAACCGAAGTAGAAGCCGTGGAATAGGTGATGATATCACTGACGTCGACAATCTGAAGACCTTTTGTGGTCGACGTCGAGAATTCGGGAGCGGGTTCAGAAGTCGATGCAAGAGAAGACTTGGAAGTCGGTTCAGAAGTTGATTCAAACAGAGATTCAGAAGACGTCGTCGGTGGCTTTGAGGATTCTGAAGGCTCCGAATTCGTGGATGGCGAAGAGGAACTCGAAGAAGACGTCGGATAAGTGATGACGTTCGTCACGTCAATGATTCCGGGAGCTGTCTGGAGAGCAGAAGGCGTGCTCGAAAGTTTGGAAGAAGAAGACGTCGAAGTGGGAGTAGAAGAAGATGTCGGATAAGAAGATTTTGCAGAAGAAGTAGAAGAAGTCGAAGAGATAGAAGAGGCGCTGACGGCTTCTGAAGTCGTTGTAGACGTCGTCGTCGGTTTAGAAGTCGAATACGTGATCACTTGACCGACATCGATGATGTTCAACGAAGACGATGTCGACGTCACCGTTGTTGAAGTCGTCAGATTCCAGTCAATCGAGTAATACATTGTCCAATTGTAGTCCGTGTACTGGGAAGAAGACGTCGTGAGATCGGAATAAGAAGGCGTCACAGTCGTGGACCACGTCTCCGTGACGTCATCCAAATCGCAGATTGTCACGTCGCCACAGACGGGATCGGAAGACGTCGTCGACGGTGAAGAAGAAGAAGACGTCGAAAAAAGAGACGTTGAGGTTGATGGAGACATTCTAGAAGACGTTGTGGAGCTAGAGATAGTAGAAGACGTTGAGACGGGAGACGATGAAGTGGAAAGAGTGGAAGATGATGACGTGCGTTCTGAAGTGGAACTCATTCCAGAAGTCACTCGAGATGCCGTTGTAGAAGACGTCAAAGAAGGAGACGTTGAGGGGGAAGATTGAGATGTGGATTCAGTGGAAACGTTAGCTTCAGAAGACGTACTCATTTCAGAAGAGGGGTAAGGCGTTCCAGAAGACGTTGAAGTCGAAGAACTTCGAGTTGTCGGAGAAGTTGAAGAAGAGAAGGAAGATGATGTGGTAGGAGACGTGGAAGTCGGAGGTTCAGATGACGTCGTGGTCACAGAAGACGTAGTAGAAGGCGTGGTGGAAAAAGTCTTTGAAGATGTCGTAGAAGACGTGGTAGACGGCGTCGTGGAAGACATCGTCGAAGATGTAATCGAAAAAGTTGTAGAAGACGTAGTAGAAGGCGTGGTAGAAGAAGCTATTGAAGATGTCGTGGAAGACGTCGTCGAAGATGTCGTAGAGGAAGTGGTAGAAGACGTTGCAGAAGACGTGGTAGAAGACGTTGCAGAAGACGTGGTAGAAGGCGTCGTAGAAGATATCGCAGAAGACGTCGTAGCATCATCTTTACAAAGACAGGTGACGTCGTCAATGTCGGTGCAATTCGCGCTCAGTCCCTCCACGATTTCCGCGATTTCAGCCATCGAACAGTTTCTCGCTGAAATCGAGACAGTGTCCATTGTGAGACCGCTGAAACTCACCGCTGTTTCCAGAAGACGTCGTGACTTCTGAATCCCGGAAGTCGAGGAAAAAGAGGATAAAAACGATCAAAACAAGGTCGCGTCTCATTCCGAATCTCGGCGAAATACGAAATGAAAGCGAATGGAAAAGCGGCGGCTCGAGCCGAATTGCTCGCGGAGCCCGGCAACGCGGAGCATGTTTCCGTGGTGATTCTTCCGAGAAATCGGCTCCCGCCCGATGCTCTTCCACGTGTTTCGGAATAATAAAACGGAGCCCGAGAGAGTGAAAACGGAGCAGAAATTGATAATGGAGCGAGCGAAAACTGATAAGAAGAGAGCCACTCGAGGAGGCTCTCACTGCCCCGACAGACACCGAAAATGACCGCGTTTCGATTGATTCTCGCCACTTTCCAGCTCATTTCATTGCTCTTCTTTCTCAATGTCGACGCCGGATTCGTGAGTTTTATTTCGAACAGCGTCTGCCTGCTTGTGCGCTAGAGCGCATTTGATAAAGTGTCCAGAAGAGCGTGTTCTTGTTTCTCGTTTCCTTTGAGCTGATGCTTTTCTTGCACACTCAGTCTGAAGACGAGCAGGAAGTATTCTTTCTTGGCGAGCGTAAATCGACACAAAGTCGTCTCGAGACCCCGCCGAAAAACAAACAGAAAATATCGCAAAAAGTAGCCTCTAAAACTGGCAATCGATGAGTTTGCAGCACGAAGAGTGTCACGAGTCTCTCCGCGCGGGTCGTTTCCGCATCGAATCGGTCGCGGAAGAGCTCGCCTCGCGGGAAATCGATCGTCTCCTCGCGCTAGTCGCCGACTCGAAGCAGTCGATTCGCGAATTCAAGTCTGAACGGATGAGCTTTTCGCCGGCGTTCCAGGAGATGATCCAGATCCGGGACGGTCAGCCGCCGTGCCCGCAGCCGAATCAGACGATGTTCACGACGAGCGGCCCGACGACGACGACGCCGGCCGCCACGACGACTGGAGCCGCGCAGTCGACGTCTTCTGGTTCATCCTCTTCCTCTTCCTCTGCTCCGACAGATTCTTCTTCCTCTGCTCCTACGGATTATTCTGCTTCCACTTCTGGAGCACCTGTTCCGGATCCGACTGCAGCAGACGAGAAGAGATTCAAAGCGGCTCGAGTGTACGCGAGGAAAACGGGAGAAGAAGACCCGTTCCAGTGGTACATGAACACTCTGCACGTGAGTTTCCGAGGCAGGAAGGGACTAGAAAACGAACATCTTCCAGTACTACATGTCGCGCGAGACCGAAGTGTGCAACAATCAGCTCACCGACCTGAACTCGATCACCGAAGATCAGCTCTTCGGCTACTTTTCCACACTCGCCGCCGCCCATCCCGGCCCGTTCTGTTCGCTTTGCCATCGATTCTCGGAAGAGGTGCACGCACGAATCCTGCGTCCCAACCATCTGCTCACCACTGACGACGAGTTCCACGTGGCGAACCTCTTCTACTCGCATTTTCCGTCGCCGAAATCGATTTGCACCGCGATTGCGCCGGGATGTGACGAAGATTACGCGTTGAAAGGTGAGTTTCGAGTTCGAATTCGGTGCGCAGCGGTGATACGGAATTTCCATTTCAGTGGGAAACCTGACCGAATCGGTGGTGTGTCTCGAGTGCACCGCCTGTATGTCGGTCACAAATGTGCTCCAGCACAAGATCTTCCTCCAGCCGAAGATGCTCGAGCAAGTGTACCTGTGGCTCCGCGGCAACCTCTTCCACAACTTGTGCTCCGAACTGTGCATGGCCTTCCAAGGGCTCAACATCACTCTTTTCCCCAACGGATTCACCTACGACGGATGCCAGAATGTGATGAAGAAGAAGTTCTACCAGCTGATCGAAGTGGCCACCGTTATCACGAGACCCGAGAGATTCTGCAGTCTGGAGCTCCAGTGGTGCGAGCTAAATGAGCAGCCGAACGCAATTCATTGTCTCCGTGAGATGTGCCAAGAGTGTAAACAGTTTCAGACTAATTCAAGATCTGAATTCATAATATTCAGACTTCAAGGACACTCCACAAACTCGCTGGCTCTGCAGTCAGATTCCCGATCGGCCGGAGCAGGCCGACGCGTTCTTAAACATCAGACAGACGAAGGTTCGCAAGGAAAAGAAAGAATACCATGTGAAATTCGAGCAGAGAAATCTTCACGACGAACTTTGATTTTGCATAATTTTCAAATAAATTATATTGATACCCACGTCGGCTTCAAGTTTTAGACCGAATTTTAAACTTGCAAATCCGTCCAAAATCAACACTTCCTGTGCCCGTGTTCAAATTTTGGCACTATATTTGTCGATTGACGATTCGCATGCGAAAGTGGATCCGACACATCTTGGCTTCCTCGTCCTTCCATCAACTTACAATAAATTATATCAACAATTTATTGTAAGTCAACAAAAAATGTTTAGAAGATTGGGTCTGGGAACTCGAAGGTGACGTCCTTTCCGGTGAGCTTGCGGTAAACCGAAGCGAAGACTCCGACCTTGTGTCCGACGTTGGTCTGGTGGGACTTGTCGAGGTGCACCTGGAAAAACACGAGAATAATGTATGTTGGGGGAGTTGACGGGCACTGTAGTTTTCATGTAGTAGGTTTTCTTGAAACACTCACCTTGTAGACCTTCTTTCCGTCCAACTTGACGCGAATGCGTCTTCCGACAACCTCAGCTGGGTAGACGAGCTCATCAAGCCACGCATCATGGACAGCGGTCAGAGTGCGGGAACGCGGTCTCTTCTGCTTTTGTGGTCTAGCCTTGCTTCCTCTCTGCGGCTTCGGGAGAATGCGTCTCTGGAGACTTTGATGGTAAAATTAAGATAAAAATTCTGATAACGCACCTTGGCGAGGATCAGAATGTCTCTTCCTCCAAACTTCTTCTCCAACTCACGGACGAGAGCTGGGTGGATCTTGTGGAAGGCCTTGAGTTGTGGGACTGGCACGTAGATGATGATAGCGGACTTGTTTCCGATCTCAACCTCCTAAAAAGATAAAGATCGTAATTCTTCATGCCGCCTCGCAATATAATTTAGTAAATTTGCCGATTTTTTAAAAGCGGAATGTCCTACTTCAGAAAATATCTTTCACACACTTCTATGATTTTTTTTTTTGCAAATTGATTGTTTTCTCATGAAAAAACTTTGAATTATAAAAGCAATTACCTTAACTCCGACGATGTAGAGCTCCTTCAGCTGGCTCTGAACGTCATCGTTGGTCTCCAAGTCAACCAGAGCCTGCGAGACTTGCTTCTCCAGGTCGGTGACGGCCTTTCCGTCGGACTTCAAAAGCTTGCCGATAATCTCGGGCATGTTTAACCCACTGAAAATGGTAAAAAGTGAAATTGTACAAAAATCAAAAATTAACGAAGATAAAACGAAAACACGACATAAACGCTCTAAAAATCGATAGTGACGAGAAAAAGTGGCTTTTCAACTGATTTTCTTTCAAAAATTGTTTAAAAAACGTGAATTTTCATGAAAAAAAGGCAAAAATCGGCATAGGCCGCTGCGAAAAATGAGGCAAAATATACGGTAACACTCGTACGCGTGTACACAAATCGTGGCGAGACCCGCCGGCAAAAGTGCGTGCGCCTTTAGACAAGCACGCGTATGTCGAGCCGAAATCAACGTTTCAACTTGTTTTCAGGATAACATGAGGAAGAAAAATACTGGAAATCAAAAAAAAATCCATATAAAAAAAAAATTGAGTCATCTCAACGTCTTTGTCAACAGTTCTGAAGAGGAAACGCAGATTGTCAATAAATTCGGTTCATTATGACAAAAAGAGAAGGATTCAGAACATTTCTTCATTTCGGGCTCATTTCTGCGATGCTGTTCTTGGCCACCAACTTGTTCTTTTCCTCACAAGCCATCACTTCACCATTGGCCAACAGCGGCTTCGGAGAAGAGGCAGAAACCTGAAAACAAGAGATCTCACTTAAAAACTCGAAAAGATTCAAACAAACCAAAGTCACTGCACTGTCTTTGGCGGCAAGTGGCAAGTTAGTGTCAGTTGGCGCGATGGATTCTCCGTTAGACACGTTCAGACACTGGGAACTGTCGCGGGCGATCGGCACGACTATCTCGCAGGGAGCAGCGGTTTCTCCGTTGCCGTCGGCATATTGAACGGGAACGTAGAGACTCGGAACGGTGTCCTTCGGGTTCGGCAGAGCGAGGATCCCACTTTGAGTGACGATCGGCTCGTGGTGAGCGTCTCGCTCATGCTGGATCGCTTCGGAAAACGCCAGAAGACGTTTGCAGAGGCGGAGCAGCTCGGTGGCGTAGTGGTATGAGGTGTTGCGGCCGTAGGTGAGCCCGACTAGCGCAGTGGGCAGGAAGAACACGAAGCAGAGCGGATCCTCGTTGACCCCGCGGCTCTCGATGACTCGCGACAGCTGGAGCAGTCGGCAGCGGAGCCGACACTCGTCGACCTTCTCGTTCATTTGACGCAGAGTGCGACGGTCCTTGGCCAGCACGCCCACTCCTTTCGCCATTTTCATGCGCGCCGCCGCCGCCGGCACGATGTCGTTGTTCAGATCAATGTATCTGTAGAGCATGTCTTCGAAGCCGACGTACCCTTCATTCCACGTGAACTGATGCGGCCCCCCTCCGATCTTCTTGTACAGCCACGTGAGAATCTCGTCGAGCCGATCCTTGATGTTCGGTTTGGTCTTCTTGTACGTCTCCAGAAGCTCCGACGTCTCCTCGATGATCTCGGTGATGGTCTCCGAGTCTTCGCGGCTCTCCGCAGCCTTCTGCTTCGCGAGCTCGAGAAAGCTCTTGCTCGTCAGCTCGATGGCGTCGAGTTTGCGGTGGCAGAGAGCGAGCTGACGCTTCGGATGGTCCGGATCGTTCAGCTCGCGGCGCTTCTGCAACGCCTTCTTCTCCTCGCGCCGCTTCTTCTCCTTCTCCAATCGCTTCTTCTCCTTCTCCAACCGCTCCTTCTCCCTCTTCTTCATTCTCGCGAGCTGCTCGTGCTTCTTCTTCAACGCATCTTCCAGACTCCAGATCATTTCTCGCATCTCTTGGCGAGTTCTGTACATTTTCGGTTGTTTTCCAAACTGATTCGATTATCTTTTCTGCTTGCCCCCGAATCTTATCTTCCCCTCGAACTCTCGTGTAACGTGGCAAAGGTCACGCTCAGTATCGCTGTCGCGCAGCAAATTCTAGAGCCCGGAAGAATTGCAGCACGCTGGCTGACATCGAATCCGCTCGTGCTTCAGCTTTTCATCTCATTTATTCTATTCCGGTTTTCCTCTCTTCAGATGACGTGCGCGCGTGACGAGACGCAGACAGGAAAAGAGCAAGCCCACGGGCTCCGCGAGCCCTCCGCTTCTGCTCTTTTCGCTTTTTCGTCGATATATTCGCTGCTCCGTTGTTTTCGAATAGTCGAAGAGAGCTACTTTCGGCTTTTGAATGGAGGCGGCATTGAATGGATTGGCGGGAACTGTCAAACATTCCGCCTCGAAGGAGGCCATCAATCAAGCGAAAGGTGAGCTTTTAGGTGCAAATGCGCTTCATTGCGATCTTCTCGTTTTTGTGAGGTGGAGCGCACTTGCAAATAATCCGGATTTCAGAAACATTCAAACGATTCAACGAGAAGAAGGACGTTCCAATAGTCCACCTCCGAGAGAAATGTCTCTCCGCATTCGAGCTCGCCTTCGATCACGGCAACGAGAAGCACTTTCATCACGCAGTCGACGGCGTTCAGGTCGGGAAGTCGTCGCACTACCGTAACCCCTCACACTTCCCTTTCTAGGCCCTTCTTCGCGATCAGACGTACCACGACACGATCACCGAAGAGACACAGAACAGTCTTCCGTCGCAAGTGCTGCACTCAATGACGGGCATCGACGAGTGGAAGAGCCAGTTGCAGTGCAAGTGCATCACAGTGAGGACTCTTCCAGTCCCGTTCTCTCATTGTTTATCTTTGCAGTTGCTCGTCGAAATGGTGTGCAGTAATGAGCTGAAAGTGTCGTTGAGCGACGTCGAGCAGTGCGTGCAGATCTACAAAAGACTCTACGGAAAGAGCGAGGAGGAGCGCGTCCGAGTGGCTTGTCGGGCCGCCACGACGCAGTCCCTCACCGCCTACTTCTCGAATCGATACTCGGTGTGCGAGGCGGCGCAGGACGCGATCGCCGTCTACATGGACGTCGGGAAACTTCTGGAAGAACTGTGCTCCGAGGTGGAGCAAATGAGCAGCTCCCATGAGCAGTGCCTGATCTCTCTCGATGCCATTTGCGCTCTGTTGACAACCTCGAATCTGAGAATCCTCTCGCATCAGCCATTCGTCAATCTTTTATGGTCACCGAAAGCATCTTTGTCGGTAGTGAAGAAGACGTTTGTTTTTGCAGGGAGAAGGTGTGTCCGCTGATCATTCTGCTGCTCGGAATCCCTCAGAAAGGGATGAGCAGCTCGTCGAAAGTCTCCGAAAGCGAGGATCCCGTAGGAGAGGGTCAGATCGACTTTGCCCTCGCTCCGGCAGTCATCACGAACCCGCTCACGTGGCGGGCTCTCTATCAGTCAGTTCCCCCCTTCCCGTCTCTTTTCTCCGTGACGTCCCGCTTCCAGAATCGTCGACCAACTGATCCGTCTCATGATCTCCGATCCTTCGCTCGCCTCCTCTCTCGAAGCCCTTTTCCACAAAGCGTTCCTCTTTCCAAAGCTGGATCAGAGGTCCGAAGCGCTGAAACTGATCAAGAAGATCCTCGGTGACGGGTCGAAGTTGAGCAAGATCGCGAGAAGTTGTGTCAGGAACAAGTCGCTCTCGTTGTGGCGAATGCTGATGACGTGCGTGGCCGAGTGCACGAATCCACAGCTCGAGTTGAGCATCGACGCCGTGCGCACCGTCGTCGCAATGGTAGGAGGGACTAGAAACACACCAGGCCACCCGAAAACGTCTTCTTTTTGCAGTTGGACGGTATGAAACAACTCGCCACTCATCGCTTTTTCACCGACGAGGAACGGAAAATGATCGCCGACACGTTCAAAACGGTCGACGAAACGATCGTGAACAGTTTCTCGCTGAAGACGACCGAACGGCAGACATCGGAAATTGGGACGGTGAACGAGGACGAGGAGAACGTCTTCGACGGAAGCGTCACGTCTTCTGACGACCAAATGGCGGCGAAGCTGCGGAGACTCGAGCAAAAGTTCAAAGTGGCTCCGATCTCGGCTCGACGATCCAGCGAGTTGGATGAAAGCGTGAGATTCAGGAGGGTCTTCAGAACGCAGCTGTGATTTCAGAGCGAAAGGAACACTGCGAAGAGGTTCGTCGAGTCGTTCGCCGAGAATCTCGACCTCATCGCGCAGCCCAAGAACACGCTCTCCATCGACGAATCCATCCTTCAGTTCGCTTCGAACTTCTACGCCAGTGAGTCAAACTCAACGCCTTCTAGACTCACCTCCGCTTCTTCTTCTTGTTCTAGACTTTTGCGCCGTGCACGCCGACGCCTACAAGTCTCGTTCGAAGATTCAGCAAGAGTTTCTCAACACAGACGCCATCTACCTGACAACCTACGCCGCCCTCTGCTACGTCTCCCGTCCCGAGACGTTCACTCTCGAAGACCTGAAGAAGACAGTTCTGACGTCCGGCTGCGTGATCCACGTGGCGACCGGATGGCTCGAGAAGGTGTTCGAGAATCTGAAGTTGGCCGATGTTCACGAGAATCAGTTGACACCGACACTGCGCAATGTGATAAACGACTTTGACGGGCAGAGAAAAGGGCTTCTGTCGGACGTGGAGAAGCTGAAACGCATTCAGACGCGGCACGAAGAGCTCGAGACGACCGAGGAGAGACACGTGGCGAGGTGGCTGACGAGCTCCGCGTGGCAGATGATCATCGACGTGCTCTCGACGTTTCTGTCCGTGCGCGGCAAGGGGAAGACACGCGAGAAGATCCGCGAGGCGATATCCGTCTCGATATGCGGAATGCGCAACCTGTGCGCTGTGGCTCAGGTGCTCGGGCTCGAGTCTCGATGCGGCTGGATCTTCGAGCAGCTCGTCGAGACCTCGTGCTGTCTAGAGGACCTTCGCGACGACGCCATCGCCGCCGACAACGAGCACAAGTCGACGTGCACGTCGAGAGAGCACCTTCTCGCGATGCAACTCGTGCTCGACGAG
Organism: Caenorhabditis sulstoni; assembly: GCA_963966605.1. Classification (NCBI taxonomy): domain Eukaryota; kingdom Metazoa; phylum Nematoda; class Chromadorea; order Rhabditida; family Rhabditidae; genus Caenorhabditis; species Caenorhabditis sulstoni. The sequence goes on from OZ016475.1 coordinate 3,023,066, forward strand.
GCCAGAATTGCGATTCACGCGCCGACATGCTGGAAGCACATCGTGCGGTGCTCCGAATACGTGTGGGAGCTCGAGAAGTACATCTATGGGGCTCTTTGCTACGAAAAACCGTCGAGACTCAAGTTTCTGCGACGGAAAACCGAAGAGAAAGAGGAGGAGAAGCAGGAAGAGGTCAGTTTTTAATGATTCACATCTTTATTCATAGCGGGAGGCGGGCTCATTTGAGCGTCGTTTCGGCGGCGTCGGTTCGGAAGACGAGAAACTTGACGTCGCCGACGGCGAAGAAGGAGATCGTGTCCCTGATGGCGTCCGCTTGAAACTCGAATCGATTGCCGACCACAATGTGCCATACGGTCTTCATTTCCTTGTCGTCGCCGTCCAGCGACGCCTTCATCACTGTCGCAATGCTTCGAAACAGCTCGCTTTCCGACCCGACGCCCCGCTCGGCGACTGTTTGGACGGCTTCTTTCGCCCACTTCAGAAGCTTCTTTTGCGCGACGACGTCGTAATCGGAGAAGAAGACGCGTGTCTCCAGATGACGTGGATTCACTTTGAAGTTGACGTCGAGTGAGGAGGTTTGCGGCGACAACGAATTCGTGCACGACGACGAATCCGAGTCTTTTTTCTTCTTTTTCATGATTTTTTCCCGACGGAAGAGTGGAAGTTGAGAGACTTAGGAATGATCAGCGATTCCGATCTATCGCAAAGAACGACGCTTCTCGTGACCTTTGACCGTGACGTGACACGCGTCACGTGAAACTATTGGGAGGGACTAGAAAACTCTGATGGCCGTCTTCCCCGCGTTTTGGAGAGTTTGCGCGCCGATTCGTCTTTTATGGCGTCTGATTCATCGTGACCCGAGAAGAATGCCTTTTTCTTTTCTTCCCTTCTCTTTTCCATTTTCCTCCTTTTTCTCCGTTTTTTTCCTCGTTTTTTTCTCGCCGTATCAATTTTTCGCGTGACCCACTCCCGATTTTCTCGATTTCCGCGTGTTCTAGTTCGAAGCTCCGCCCCTTTTCGCCGACGCGAGTCACTCGATGCTCTCATCTCACTCATTCCCTCGTTTTCACTAACCCGCACCTCTCTTCTACTAACTTCGTCATGAGCAACAACCACAACAATTCGTCCAGCAACGACTACGAGTTTCTCGCCGCCGACAGTCTGATGCCTCTCCCACCCCCAGCGGCTCCGCGAGCACCTCACTCTTCCGATGCTTCTGCTTCGGCTCTCAAATCGAGTCTCCCGCACACGCCGGCTCTCAAGGCGAACGATGACGTGGATTTGGAGTCGAATCGGCCGGCGAGCAACAATCTGAGCTTCTCGGACGCGCGCGTTAACTCGAAGCGGTCACAGCCATCGGTGGTCTCGGCGACGCGATCGAAGTCGTCGTCGGCGGAGAGCGACGATGAAGAAGAGAAGACGAAGAAGCCGTCAAAGGAGAGGCAGAAAGGCGGCACGTTGTGTTGCATCTTTGCCTGCGTCACCATCTTTCTCGCCGTCATTGCTCTTCTTGGCCTCGCCGCCTTCTTTCTTTTCAACGTCGCTGAAGATGTGCCGAGTCCGAAGTGAGTTATTGGATTCAGAAGACGTTACAGAAGATGCTGGTTTCAGGAACGAGACGATGAACGGAACGGCCACTGCAGAGCCACCACATTCAGAGTTTCTCAATGCGACAGAGCTCACTCTGACGCCTTCTGATTCACTTAATGACACCACGACGTCTTTCGCGCCTCCGTCTTCTGATCGTTCGATCGCCATCAGCAGCAGCAGCACAACTTCTTCGGAAGCTCCGAAGTCTGCTTTTGAGGTCAAAACCTCTAAAGCTCCGACTTCTGGAGTCCCTACTTCGGAAGATCAAACATCAGAAGTGACAACATCTGAAGATCCGGCTTTCAATGTTTCCTCTTCCGAAGTTCCGACGTCTTCTTCTGCTGTCCCGAGCACGACCACCGAACAAAAGATCTCTTCGACCGAAGAGATTTCTTTGCCCATCATCACAGAAGAGCCTCTCGAGACGACGTCTGAAGCTTCAGAAACCTCTACGACAGTCCGAGAATCGACGCCTTCCACGACGTCATCTGAAGCCCCACTAAGCCCCACTGAGCCAGAAGCGGCTCCGGAAGAAGAAGACTCGACGAGCCAATCCCCTTCACTGAGCAGTTCCAAACCTGAGTTCCACACACTTTTACCGGGAGAGGCATCAACGAACGGAACGATCGTTGCGGAAAACTAGATCTCTCTCACTCACCCACTCACCTCAATAAAACAAGTATTCAACTGTATTCCTTGTCTGAATCTGTGCCGATTTGTTGCGTTGTGTCTGGAGAGCTAATATGCGATAGAGCGCGATTTCCTTTCTACTTTCCGCAAACGCTAGAACAGATGGGTCCCTAGCGGTGTATTGAAGACCGAAATATCTTTGAAACTAGGAGAGATATGAGAAAGTTGTTGACTACAAACATGATCAGCGTTAAATTTTCCATGTTTTTGTAGTTGACAACTTCTTCCTAACTATTTCAGTTTTGGAGATAAACCTTGTTGAAGTTGAAGTGAAGGGGTTCTCTCGTAATAGAGTTTTTGGATACTCAGACACGCTCTTCCAGAAAACGAATGCAGCTGACAGTTCGATCGAAAACGCTCTCGGAGACGAGCCGACGCTCTCCGTGCACTCGCTAAATCGAGCCATTTGTGTGCTCATCGCCAAAGTCGACAGGTATCTGTTCAGAAACCCTTCCCCCTTCCGAATCCCCTCATTTCGCAGATTCTACTCGCAAGTGTGTCGGGAGCTGTGTCTTCCGGCTCTTCACGATCTCTGCGTTGCCATCGTCTCTTCGTCGGAGAATCGCGTCTTCTATTCGGCTCAGAAGCACATTCATCTGACGGCTCCCGCCTCGTTGCTCTCCAGAGTAACCAATCCGTCCGGTTCCCGAGAACCTTCGTGTCTTCCAGATTTCCGACATCATTTCGACTCTTTCGCACCGCCCTCTCATCCATCAAATGTTCATCTATCCGCTAGTCTCCGCCCACTTTGTGAAAGTGTGCCAGTGCGATCAGGAGTCGCGAATCGCCGCCTCGGCACTCGCAGAAGTGGCCACGAGGCTGCTCGTCACCGAGACTCCGGGCCTTCATTTCAATCAGACACTCGTCGTTCCGTTCCAGGTACAGAACGTCAGAAGACGTCCTCGTCTCGATTCGCGTCTTTCAGACGGCCTCTTGTTCCGAGAACTGCTCCGACGAAACGAAAGAGCAACTGCTGTGTGCTCTGAGCCAACTGGTGCTCTCTCAGGCGGACAAGATCGGCTCCGGCTGGAAACCGCTGTTCGGATCGCTAAAAGCGGTCGGCGCGGCGCGCGACGAGAAGGTGCACTGGTGCGCCATCGACGTCATCTCGTCGTACCTGCGCATCGACAGTCCGTCCGTCCTCTCGTTCAGCATCCTCGAGTGTGTGCCGTGCGTCGTCAACCTGCTCCAGAATTCGGACGACTCTTCGGAAGTCTCCTCGGCGGCCTTACGTCTTCTGCCCAACATCTACTCGCTGATTCTCTACATCTACAGCACGCCGCACATACCCAACTACCATCTTCTGCACCGTTCGGACCTCCGATCCAAGTGTCTGGATACGGTGGAAATGGAGTCGGATCCGGTGGAAGTACAGCACGGACCGCTTCCCTGGGACGAGAAGGAGACGTACGAGATATCGGCTGTCGAGTTGTTCCTCACTTTCAGTCAGTTTCACACACTCCTCCTTCTCTCTTAAAGTGTCATTTTCAGTGGACCAAATCTGCGGCACCCTTCTGACGTCGTCTCCGACGACGCAGAAGAATCTGCTCGACATGATCGGACGTCTTCTTGTCGACATCTCCACGAAGCCGCTCGGCGCGAACTCTGGCGGCGTCTGCATGTCGTCGGTGATTCTTCCCTACGTTCAGAAGTGGATCCGACGGCCCGACGTCGACGAGGTTCGCATTCTGAAGCAGGTGATCGGAGCGTGCACGCAGACCGTCATCGATATGCTCGAACTGGAGCAGAGTGAGTCTGCAGTCTGAAGACCGACGTCTTCTGAAAGATCGTATTGGGTTTCAGTGTGTTCGTGGCGTGACCGACTGCTTCGTGACATCTGCGCTCTCATAGTAGAATGCGTGATGTTCGAGAAGACGTGCGCAGTGGCTCCCGCCTACTTCACACTCATCGCCAACAACTCGACATGCTTCTCAACCCATCAATGGAGCATTTTCAGCCATTTTCTGGCGACTGCCTCGTGAGTCGCTTCCCTCCATTCGACGTCTTCTCTGCCTTTCAGCTCGCAAAGTCTCCGTCACATCCGTCTTTTGAATTCGTTCTTCGTGCGCAGCTCCACTGACGAGAACGGCGACATCGGCGACGTCACTTCTTTCAATCCCGGCAAACTGTCGTTGCGTCAGCTGATCGCGGCTCTTCAGGTAAGCGAGAGCTCTCAGCCGAGCACGAGAGATGTTTTGCTCTGAAGGTGTTCTCGTCGAAACGAGAGAAGTCGATGAGCGAGGAGGAGCAGGATCTCAGCTCCGGCGTGGCTCTCATCATGCTCTCCCACGGAGCAGACACTCACAGGTGGGTTACGGTAGCAGTCATTCCATTCTGCACAGCTCTCTTTCAGACTGGAAGTGAGCTCCATCGTCTCGAGTCTCTTCACACATTGCCTCCTGCTCCAGCTAGTCGCCTCGCTGCTCATCTCCGAGGAAAACGCGAAACTGAAAGCCGCGCTGATCGGCTCGGCGAGCCCGATCGACGCGAAAATCGACGATTCGATCTATCCGACGCTCTACTCGATCCTCAACGAGTCGTCCGAAGTGAGCGATTCGCCATTCAGAACGTCCGGAACGAGCCCAGTTTCAGACAAGCCACGATTTCGATTCGCGTCCCGCAGTGGGAAGTCTTTTGTCTCGGATGCTCGGAATTGAGCACGCGAACCTGCTCAAAATGCTCGTGAGCTCGAATTTGATCAAAACGATGAGCCTGTTGAGGCGATTCGAGAAGACGAAGAGCCCGAAACTGCTTCTGGAAGTGGCCGAATGTATCAAGAGCCAGGCGGTTCATCTGAGAAGTGTCGAGCTAGAAGTGAGCACGAGGCGAAGTGCTCTCGTGGCAAGAGAGCACGCGATTACGGTAGGGTTACTGTAGCTCTCGTGGCTTCGGCGCAATTGATCGTTTCAGCAGTTCCATCTGGTTCCGGTGGAAAACGGAGAGGAGAACGCCTACCGCCTCGTTTCTCAAGACTTTGTGAATGATGCATTGAGTGGTGGGCTAGAGGAGGGTGCGACAGGATTACGGTACCTTCGTTCAGAGTACGACAAGCATCGCGACCGCCTGAAACCGTTCGTCGCCGACCGTCGCAATCCGTTCCAGCAGGCCATCGAGGACGCTGATCCGTACGGTCACACGGACGGGAAACAGAAGAAGGAGGACTTCGATGAGATCCGGCTGGCCGCCCATCGAGACGTCTGCCTGATTCCGCTCCGCCACGTGGCGGATCAACTGCTCCGCGAGCATCTTTCCGATTTCCTGCCCGCCGTTTCGCAAGTCGTCGTGGCGTCGCCTGACTTGGCAATCAGGCAGTTGTCCGTAGATTTCATGGCTAGACTAGCATAGAAAAAAATCACAAAATTTGCATTTCAATCGATAACACTTATCATTTTAGTGAATGAGAAACAAAACAAATAAACCTCAAACTAGTGACTAAAAACCAAGATCACGGCGATGACACGGCTTCCGCACACCTTCCGCACAGTGCTTCCGCAGGTTTCCGCGTGTGTTTTCGGCATCTTTCGCAGTATTTGAGTGTGCTTTCAACTATTTCCACGTCGATTCCGTCATGTTGAGAAATGAGCTCCACTTGAGAAACGTTGAGGAGCTCTGGGAGTTCGCGCTGGTAGATGCTCAGAGTTTGAACGGACTCCGCTGGAGCACGAAGTACAATTCCCTGTAAGACGGAAGTTTTGACGGGATGATCGGAGTGGAAATGGGACTACTTTTTTAGAGGTATCAATTTTAGGACCCGCAGCAGCTTCGAGAAGATTCCGAACACTCTGAATCAGCTTCATGCGCTCGACGAGCCCTGCATCCGAAGAAAAGGGCAGTCCGGACTGGAGCTGATCGAATCTGAGCCGCAGAACTTCGTGAGGTGCTCCCAGATGATGTAGAACCTCCGAAGCGAGATGCGGAAGGATCGGAGACATAATGTGGGACAGATTGTGAGCCAGTCTGGAATCGAAGCACTAACACCTCTGATCTCTTCCTGAATCGCTTACGTGTAAAGAGTGTGCTGTGCGGACAGATGGGAATCCGATCCGGGACGGTCGCAATACAGCCGATCTCTCACGTACTTCACATAGTTCGCACTAAAGTTCCTCTGCATGAACTGCGTCAGTTCGTTGGCCACTGTCCGGAACTTGAACGACTCGTAGTTGACGACCGATCTTTGGATGAAGGCGTCGCAGTTCTGAAGCATGTCGATGTCAAGTGTCCGTGTTGGGAACATTCGCAAAGGGTCCTGGAAGTTCCGGAATCCGGCAGAACCTCCGATCATGAATCGGAATCCATTTCGCAACGCGATCACTTTCTTGTCGACGTCGTCGATAATCTTCGGACCGATTCGCGACTCTCCGCCATTCTCCGATCCGGATAGAGCGACCCAAAATCGGAGTCCGTCGGCTCCGATCGCCTTCTGTTTCAAGGATCCGTCGGTGAGCACGGCCGGATCCAAAACGTTTCCGATCGACTTTGACATTTTCTGATTGTTCTCGTCGATGCAGAATCCGTGAACAATGATTTTTCGATAGGGGAGCGCGTTCTGAACGGCGACAGAAGTGAGCAGGAGCGACTGGAACCATCCTCGGAACTGATCGACGCCTTCCAGAACGACATCTGCTACGTGGCTTCTCTCGGAGTCATCTCTCTTGGCGGCGTGCCAAGCGAGTCCAGAATCCAGCCAAACATCCATGATATCCATGTTTTTTGTTAGATTCTCTACGCCTTCCGGAAGGTTCAGGGACTTCCGCACGTCTTCATTCTCCAAAATTTCGTTCACTTCTGTCCTCCACCACACATCCGGTCCCTTCTTCCGTGTTTCCTCTGCCACGTGTTCGATGAGTTGGCGCGACGTGTACGAGGCGCCGTCGACGGGATCCACGAGCGCAGGGATCGGAGTCCCCCAGACCCTTTGCCTCGAGATGCACCAGCTCTTTCGAGTCGTCACCAGCGATTTCAGCGACTTCCGAAGATCCGAATCTCCGGCCGACACCTCAATCTCGTCGAGCATCTGTGCCGCCCGTTTCCCGATCTCGTCCACATCGAGGAACCACTGTTCGCTGCTTCGAATGATGACCGCCTTCTTGGTCCGCCAGTCGTATGGATACGAATGAATGTGTTTTTCCGCGTGGACCACGTCACACTTCAGAAGACGAAGGGCCTCAGTCTGTCCGTCGCCGAGCACCGGTTTTCCATCGAGATCGTGCCCGAGGTGTCTGGAATAGCACCCCCGCGCGTCAACGAAGCTTTCCACACGTTCCCCCTTCTCGAGTGCCACATCGTAATCTTGGTGTCCGTGGGCGAATGCAGTGTGCACGAGCCCCGTTCCTACCGTATCTGTGACGTGGCCTCCTTCAAAGATCGGAAGAGCCAACTCATTGTGCAAGCAGCTCTGATATCGTCTTCCCACGAGGATCTTCGGATCCACGTGGCCCACGACTCGGATCGTCTTCCCGAGTTTCTTGCCAAACTCCTCCACACGATTCTCGGCGCACAAATAGAAAGTGGACGTGGGATTGCTGGAAACGAGTGACTTACTCCCCACTACATCTAACATCTTGGCCTACTTTCGCTCGTCGTCAAACTGAAAAACGGCATATTTGATGCCGGAGTTGACACAAATCGCATTGTTAAGAGGCAGAGTCCACGGAGTCGTCGTCCAGACAAGCGCAAAGAATTGAGAAGGTTTCGAGAGTTTCGGAGAAGAGAACGTGACGTCTTCCGAACAGAAGTCGATAAGTTTGAATCTGAAATAGACGGAAGTGCTCTCGTGCTTCTCGTTGTACTCTAGTTCCGATTCAGCGAGAGCTGTATTCGAGCTTGGCGACCTAAAAACAAAAAGATTCATCTGAAACTCGAAACTAGCTTTAACTGACCAGTAAACCGGTTTGAATGCTCTGTAGACCAGTTTCTGCTCGACGAGCTTTCCGAAGACGTCCAATTGCGCCGCCACGTATTCTTTGCTCTTTGTCAGGTACGGATTGCTCCAATCGGCGGTCACTCCCCATCTTCTGAACGCGTTCATCTGCTTCTTGATCGCAACGTTCGCCACTTCATTTGCCGCGTTTCGTGTCTCGAGAGGCGTTCTCCGACTCGAACTCTCCTTTCTCTTCGCGATTTTCAACTCGATCGGCAGTCCATGACAATCCCAACCGGGACGGAAACGGACTCTGAATCGGACGATTCAACGGGAATTCGTTGGGAATACTACTCACTTATAGCCGAGACCGATTCGGCTCTTCACAACGAAATCCTTCAGAATCTTGTTGATCGCGTGTCCCGTGTGCGCTTCTCCGTTTGCATACGGCGGTCCGTCGAGCAACTCGAACACTTTTTCGTCGCCGTTTCTCTCTTTCTGCCACTCGTAAAGACTATCGAGTCCCGCATTTTCGGCCGCTTTCTGATCAGATGCCGCTCTTTCTGTCGATTTAATGTGGTTGGTGAAGGGGGGAGAAGGCAGGAAGATGGGATATTTCTTCTTTTTGGCTGGTTCGGACGAGGAGCAGAGCCTAGTGCTGATTTTCGAGGGCTCGCAAAGCGGCCGCAATACAATCGTTCGAGATGCCATCTATGTCGATTCCTGAAGAAAAAGGGTCTCGAGACGAATACCTTCGAGAAGGAATCCTTCTTCTTGGCGCGTTGCCAAATCGGAGGAGCCTTTTCTTAACCTCATACCAAAAACAAAAAGAGCACTTCGTCTGACGCTGCCCTTCGCGAAATGAATGACAAATCGACGGATGAGAAGTTCCACTCCGGGCAGTTCGGGGTTTCCAAGCAGACTCTTCAGTTCGTACTCGACTCGCTGCTGCTCGGAGAGTTGGCTCGAAAGGAGCTCAGGCGGCTGGATCACTTCGATCACCAGTCCAATACGTCCTGTTTTGTTGAAGCTCACAAGATCCTTGTCCGCGTGAGAAGTAATCGAGAAATGAATCTGCTCGCCGTCGTGCTCAAACGAGAAATCTTGGAAGCGCGCGCTCATTCACCCTGAAACATAGGTTCTGAAATTCTCTGAAAGATCTGGAGCCGACAAGTATTTTCAGTGACTCAACGTTCTTTCGTTCTGCTCTGATGCTTCGTTTTTAACATTTTAATCAACAACATTGGGAAGAGGAAAATAAAGAAAACAACAAAAGAAGAGGAAGAATCAGAGTAAAAAAAATGAAAAAGAGCTTCTAGTCATCAAGATCGTATTTCGAAACAACAATTGGGGGAGTGATAGAACGTAATTTGGGGTCTCGCTGTCGCTCCAACGCCTCTCTGAAAAATGGGATTTGGGAAGCTCGTTTCTGATTCGTAGACAAACCTTCGTTCTTTGCCTTCTTGAGGCGTCAAGAAGCGACCCTGCATGGTTTGCTCATCGACAGTCCACAAGAACATGTCGTTGAGTGTGTAGCCGAACGCTTTCCAGCCGACGAAGAAAAGGACAAAGGAGACGATGATGCGACGACGAGACATTTGTTGATAGTTGATTGGTTTGTTAGGTGTGAAGGAGCGCAATTTTTGACGCATAATGCGTCGCAGCTCCCACACAAGCATCTTAGCAGGCGGTCTTGGCCTTCTGGGTCGGCAGAAGTCCGAAGCGCTTCTTGATGATGACGCGGTACTTGGAGTTCTTGTCTTCCGGCGAGAAACGGGCCGGATGAGCGGTCTGAGTCTGTTCTCCGGATGGAGCAGTTCTCTGAAACACAATCATCCAATTCTGAAGAAGAATTCAAATCGAAATACCTTCAAAGTGTACACTCTCTGTTGCTTCTCGTCCAGGTAGTATCTCAAGAACATTATCTATTGGTGGGAGACGTTGTTCTGCAAATATCGAATAATTTTTTTCTGAAATCGGTTGAACGCGGTAAACGGACGGAAAAGAACGCCAAAAAGTACGGAAATCGGTGAAAAGTTAACAATAAAAATTCATTTCATTAGAAAATCATCTGGAAAGTGAAAAAAAAGACAGATAAGGGAAAAAAAACAAGAGTGTCAGCAGAATCACAAAACTTCTCAAAAACCAGTAAAAATCGAGGATAATGGGCACGTTGCGAGTAGCGAGTAAGCTGGAGGAAAGATAGAGGAAAGAGCGGGTGGAAAATCGATAAATAACTATGTACAATGCGAGAGTGAGAGACGTCGAGAGTAAATACGAATTTTTGTTGTACAGCCTAATGAATTATGAGATTTTTCGGGAAATTATCGGCCAAATTTTACAATGGGCCCATTCCGAGAGTTTGGAACACATAATCCCAGAGAGAGGTCGAAATTCCGAAGCCTGAAAAGCGAAAATAGGCCAAAAAATTTCTAAAATTTGGGAGACGCGACCATAATGCAAACGCGCTCCAATGCGAATCTCGCCGAAATTCGAATTTTCGGCCGTGTCGAGGCCCAAAAACATGTTTTTCGACGAGATTTCGAAAGTTTTCGAACTTACCGACATCAAAATTTTTGAAATGATGATTATGATGATAGACTTTTCTGTAGTGCATATTACTATGAACTTTAGGGCTTCCATGATGCAAGTAGTAGTGAACCATGTCGTACGTCACATATCCAAACAGTTTTCCGGCTCCAAAAGCACAGAAAACTGGCCTGAAATGAGAATTTGGAATTTTTTTGGGACTAGAAAGCGGCATACCACTGGAAAGTATTAGAATAGAGAACGTAGAAGAATGAAACGATGAGAGCCGCCGGGACGGGCGGAAAAACGAGCCGATCTCCGTCCATCGGAGTCTTGTGATGAAGTCCGTGCAATAGGAAGTGAAGCAGAATCTGATTCGGGGAGCTGGGAGAGGGTTTCCAGTGGAAGACCCATCTGTGGAGGCTGTACTCGGTGAGAGTCCACGTCAGCACTCCGATCACGAACCACGCCGACCAGAGAAGCACCGAATTGTAAACGTCGGTGGAGGAAGAGAACGAGATGACGGACAAAACGGAGAAGAGAATGACTGCCGGAATCCAGACGGCCGGAACCACCCACCACGTCGTTCGCGTCAGACTTTCCAGGAAATCCGAATCGAACAGTCTGAATTGAAGAAACGTATTAGGAACTTATGAAAAGTTGTTGGTTCTAACCTCAAAGTTCCGTCGTACGGCTGGTGGATCCAATGCCAGTATTCGGTTCCCAGAGAGCCCACTTTGAACAGTATTCCGGACTTTGACTCGATCAATGGATCTCCCTGAAATTGTTAAATTTCACTCATTCTTTAGGTCTGACTCAAATTTCGTTGAATGTTTTCTCTGCGTCTGTTTTTTGATATACTGTCTTCTGCGATTGAGTGAATGAAAGAATGAGATGCAGAGAATGTAAAGAGAGTTTTCGTAGGCGATTACCTTCTGAATCGCGTTTACGTTGTATCTCTCGAGCATGTTGTAGGCGGCGTCCGAGTGCTCGTGTTTCACTCCCATTATTCGTTTCTCGCCCCTCATGAACTCTCCGATCTCCTCGCCGGCCAGTCGGTTCAGAACCTTCAATTCGTTCAGTTAAAATCAAATTTCGTTTCGAGACCCCAACCTTAGCGCCTCCCGGATGTTTCGTCGCGAAATCGGCGATGTCGTAGTACTGGCCCTCGAGCTGCACCAGCAGCGGTTTCTTTTCTTCGGTGCCTAACCCCATGACAGCTGAAAAAAAGACAGAAAATTGGATGTTTCTCGTTGTCAGCGAGGCAGGAAATATGCACGGAAGAAGGCGCAAAACGTCATTTTCCGGTCAGCGGACTTGTGGCTTATCGAGCAAAAACGAAGGGGCGAAAACAGGAAGAAAAAAGAAAGACGAAGGCTGCGAAGTGTGGGAAATGTGAAACTAGAGGTGCCGCGGGGGGGAAAGACGGCGTAAATGAGTATTTCTTGTTTTGCATCGGAGTTTCAACCTGTTCGCAGAGTCGTGCTTCGCGCGTTTTTGAAACTGGTCATTGCGTTTACGGGGCAAGGAAAGCACACCGAGCTGCACAAACTTTGTATTTCGAGCGTTTTTCTCGGTTCGAAACAACAATTTTTCAGGATTGACAGCACTGCAATTATTCATTGCAAACGCATCTCAATCAATGACGAGTGGGAAGGCGGAAAAAATCACGTAGCCGGCCTGAAGTAATTGGGTAAATCAGCCCGAGGGAGAGTGCCTCTGCGCCACTTGAGCCGCTCCGAGACTACAAAATCCGAAATGAAAATGAAACATGTGTGCTCCAGAGCCAGAGTGTAACTCTGATTCGTCATTAGGCTTCACTGAGATTCTCAACACTTTGATAGGTCAAATCGGGAAATGGTCAAAGGTCAAAAGTGCATAGCCGAGCACTAGGGTGGGAGTGACCTAATTGAATTCAAACGGAGGCGAAGAGAAAGGAGAGAAAAGAGACGGAGAGAAAGAGAGAAAGACGCGTGGGCTCTCTTCGGAAACGGGCAAACAATGGCTTCTCTGGCTCCACCGAATATATTCTCGACACCCGTCCCACCCATCCCGCCCGTTGCGAAATGGAAAACGAGGAGGAAGGAAGGAAGGAAGAGGAGGCGCTTCTCATGCAATTTCCAAAATTGCGAGTACGCGAGCCGCGCACAAGAGGGTCTATAAGCCGCGGGAAAACAGAGCTCCGCGGAGCCGCGACGAGCGGGAGAGTTTGTTACCATTGGCAAACACACACAATGGCCGCGTCTCTCGAACCATAGAAACAGCACGTCTCGCGTTTTCGCTTCGTAATCTTGTGCTTCCCTCCTCACCCGACAACAAAAGACGCAGCCAACTGGGAAACTAATTTGGAAGAAGACGAGCCGAAATGAAAAACGGGGAGAGGGAAGAAAAGCAGAACTCGCTCTGACTCATTTCCCTATACGATATCGAGGAAAACGGGGCGGACACCTACAAACCTGCTTGATAAGGGCGGCTGTGAGCGAGGCGAAGAGACGTGCGGGAGTGGAGAAAAAGGTCAACGGGGGCCGTCAGGTGTCTTCTAGTATGCATTCGAAATGCATTTTCTAGTGCGACCGACACACTGGATAAACATTTGGGAAACGAATTGTCGAGAACTGGTTCCAGTTACTGTTTGACAATCGAGAAGTCGTCGGGTGGCATGTGTTTCTGTACGAACGAGACGAGGTGCGGGAGAGAAGACTGCCAGAATGACGTCATCTGTGATACTGACACTGTGCCAACTCTACATTAGTCACCTCTTTCACTCGGAACACTTTTATAGCTCTTGAGTACACAAATACTCACCGGTGCATTCCGGAATATACTGTAGCCTTCGGAAATTATTCGAAATTTGAAAGCCAAAGCCTTCTAGACTGTCTGATATCTTCGATGAATCCTGTTATCTCTAGACGAGTCGGAAGACTCTTAGATCTCAGCAATTAGAAAAAAAGTCGAAAATTGAAAGTTTCAAGTCTAGCAGCCAGCTTGGAAGCGAGTTTTTTCCCACGAAAAGATACAAAACTGGCTATTTTGCAATCTTTGCCCCGTGGAATCCGATACTTGCAGACCCGCAGTCATTTTTACAACGCTTCTCCGAAGCTTTCGAGCTTGCAACAATAGTAGGAATTCAAATTTCTCTCGGCCAATACGAGGGAAGAAGCACTAGAAAGCGGCCTAAAACGAGCGAATTCTCACGAGGGACCGACTTAGACGACGGACAAAGGTATCCGTGCGGAATCTCACGCGACGCGCGAGTGGGGAGATCGTTGGAGGACTGGCTATTCGGCTTCTTATCACTGCGAGATAAGCTTTCGCTTTCGCGCTGTTTGTGTCGTCATATCCGGTGCCAGCTGTGCAGCGTACACCGCCGCGCACAAATGCACACGTTTCGTTTAGGCGCGTTACGATTCAAATTTCAAGTCGTTTCTCATCGATTTCCCCTAATTCTGCTCTGTTTCAGTCGGTTTTTAGCTGAGTTTTCAATGAAAATTCAGTTTTTCATCCGCTTCTTCCTTTAATTGTAAATTATCACCGCCAAAATTCCGAAAAAATAGCGTTTTTCTGTGAAAATTCGAATCTTCCGAATAGTCGCATTTTTTTCCAGCATTTTTCGCCTATAGACATCTTTTTGAAACATTAACAGCGTCGCGAAGCGATTTTCGAACATTTTTCATCGGGGTGCTCGAAATTCTCTCATAGGGTCCAGAAATTTATCGATTTTTGCCGCGTCCGTTGTTTTTCCATTCTTGTCTGTCGATTTCGTGAATTTTTGGAATTTTTCGTCAGGCGTCATGAACAGGAACCGTCGTGATGGGAATCAGCAGCGTGATATGAAACGCGATCGTCGCAGTCGATCGAGGAGTCCGCGAAGAAGTACAGTTGTTTTTTGACGAATCATCACTTCCGAGAGTCCATCCAATTTCATTTTTAGCGTTCTCTTCTTTTTTTATCCTCAATTTCCTTAAGGTCGTATTGGCGCCGCCGTCGGAGGTCCGGGCAGCAACGGGAACGATGCGGCGAACAACCGAATGGTTTATATCACGAACATCGCCTACGAGGCCCGTTGGATCGATTTGAAATCTCTAGTTCGCGAGAAGGGCGGCGAGGTTGTGTTCTGCGAGTTGCTTGTCGATCGGAACGGCAAGCCAAAAGGCAACGCTGTTATCGAGTTTGAGACTCGTGAGGGCGCCGAGAACTGTGTCGCCAATCTACAAAAGTTCGACTGGAAGGGACGGAGCATTATTGCCAAGGAAATACGGGTCCGTGCTTCTTTCTCCTTCATCTGCCAGTTTCTCGTCTCTCCTGTTTCTGTTTTTCATCCGAATTTCTTGTTTTTCTGTAGGATCCTGTCGCGTTCTTCCGTACCATCAAGGCTGAGACCGGCATTGACTATCTGTCACGAGGTGGCGGCGGTGGTCCGATGGGGCCTCGCGGTGGGCCTCCGAGCAAGGATCTCGACCGCCCGCAGCGCAGTGGAACGTATGAACTCTTCGGTCTCAATATGGAGTTCCTTCGTCAGCACAGCATTGAGCCACCACTCTGTGAGCGCATCTTCATCGCCAATGTAGGTTTCCGATTCAAATTGAAAGTAGAAGTCTGGTCAATCGAGAGGTTTGTGTCCGTCCTTCAGTCGACGCTTGTTTTCTGGGCTTCCTTCTCAACTGCTAAGCTTCGAGAGTTTCTTCTCTGAATCGGTCTTTCCCCCACTAGAGGCGCTTAACGTGGAGGCAGTTCAGCGCATTTCCCATCCAAGTCATTTTTCAGTTGGCGTTCAATGTCGGAACTGACAAGCTATACGAAGTGTTCGGAATGGCCGGAAAGATCACCTGGATGGATTTCCGTATTGACAAAGAGGGCAAAACTAAAGTAATCCGAGAAGTTCGCAGTTTTTAGATTTTACTTTTCACATTCAGGGAGTCTGTGTGATCCAGTACACTCATCCGATCGAAGCCGTCCAGGCAATTTCTATGTTTAACGGACAACGTCTTTTTGACCGTAACCTAGTCGTCAAAATGGATCGTTTCGAGAAGGAAAACGAGATCAAAGAAGGCGGACTTCCTCGTGGACTCGAATCGATCGGAATGGGTCTCGGAGCCGATGGAGCACCTTTGGCCAATGTTCACGGAATGTTCCCAGGAGAGGGACCACCACCGGTAAGCCTTTACGGCTATTTCGAATAGCGGAACTAAAACACGTGATTGTGAGTGAAACTCGTCCATTTTCAGTTCGCTTCTGCTGCCGCTCCATTCGGAGCCGGAGGACCTCAACCGGGAGGCGGTGGAGGTGGTGGATTTGGACCGGGTATCGGATCAGCGATTGAGCAGCAGAGCTTTGCCAGACAAGTTATGGGCGCTGGACCGTTCGGTGGACAAGCGTCTTTCCAAACTGACGTCTTTGGAGCTCCGGGAGTCGCAACTCAAGGAGCAGGTGGACAGCAGGCGACGAGAGTCATCATCATTCGAAATGTGAGTTTATCTTTCTATCGGAACGTCTCTGAATCTGTGAATTTGCAGCTCCCAAATGACTACACGTGGCAGATCGTTCGAGATCGTGTGCGCACGTTCGGAGAGGTCGACTCGGTGGACATGGTTGCTCCGGGAGCCGCGAGAATCCGGTTCGCGTCGTTCCAAGATGCGGAGCGTGCTCGTGCCGCTCTCTACGGAACCACCGTCGAGGGACGCATCATCAGCGTCGAATTCGTCTAAACCCTCGCTGAGTAATATCCAAAGTATCCATTCTTTATTCTTTTATCTACTAAAAAGTTCCTCACAAGGAACTTGAAAATCTCTGTCTCTCCGCCCAAACAATCTCGATTTGTTTCGTTCATTAATTGTTCTGAAATATTCAACTTTATTCTTCCGACAGCCTTCCACGCCCATTTTTTCCCCTAATCTCGAGAATAACGCGCACAACTCCACTTCTATTTGTTTGGACCTACTTCTTGTTCTTTTTCGCTTTGGGCGTAAAGTTTTAATAATAAATCGTGACAAGGGTCTTCTTCGAATGTATTGAAGGCGTGCGGTGCCTTCTATTCTTCAGAAGACACAATTTAGAAGTGTCTTCGTCGCGCATCAAACAAGGGGCGCCTTCACGCGAGAATCTGATTTGCGACGCTACCGTATTCCCGTAGGCCGGCCCTTAATTGCGTTTTGAAGACGTCTCTCCGAATAGGCTCCGCCCACTTTTCATTGTTCCCAAAAAGCGAAGTGGGCGGGACTTGTTTCGGGCTCGCCGAGCACAACAATGAGCCCATGTGTGTGTATGTCCGATGTTATTTTGTGTTTTTGACACGTTTTTTTCCGGAAGTGGAATACTGTAGATTCTAAATAATCTCCGCCCACTTTTTGTAGTGCCACGTCACGAATCTTCTCTTTTCTCTTTATCAGTTCAGTTTTTGTAGTTCTATGCTGTCTACTTTTTGCGTGAAAACGTGAACGTTCGGCTGAAAATCTCTGGAAAATCTGAAAAATTAGTTTCGAAACAAAGGTATGCGCCTTTGAAAACGGATTACTGTAGAATTTGAAAATTCGTTTTTCGATGCGATTTCGATCGAAAAAGTGCCCTTTCCGAGTGCGATTGAGCTCATAAAACTCGTAAAAGCGGACGTGCTCGCCCCCTTTTTCGAATTCGAAAAACGCGACAGTCTCATTTCATTCGAATCGCTCATCGCCCTGCCGTCTGCCATTTCTCTATTTTTCCCCCGATTTTTCGGTTTCTACTGTGTTTCCTTTCGTCTGCATCTGTCTTTTTTCAATGAGCCGTGACCTCATTCAAGCTCTTTTTTGACCAACGATACCGAAATTTCCCCGAAAAACCCATCAAAATTGGTTTGAGACGACGGAAGAAGAACATCTGGCCGAAACAGGCTCCGCCCACTTTGCACGTGTTGCATAGTGGCTGGCGGAACCCGCGCATTGTCGGCCGCTTGCTTAGCAGCGCCTATATAACCGCACCTGTTAACCAGTATTCTCGTTCTTCCGAGAACATATACTAAAATTGGAACAATACAGAGAAGATTAGCATGGCCCCTGCGCAAGGATGACACGCAAATTCGTGAAGCGTTCCAAATTTTTTTGAAATTTGGTACGAAACCTACTTTTGAGAGTTAGACTTCTGAGCACGAGATTTTTCTCTCGAGACGTCTCGAAATAACCAGATTTCGCCGGAATTCGAAATCTGACTGATAAGTGTGCTATGCTCGAATAGAGTGTCCTTTCGAAAAGTGCGTCACCTCCGAATCTCCCCCGGGGCTCTGTTTCCGAGCCAATTAGTCGGTTATTGGTGAGCCTTTCAGAATTCTCGTGACTTGATGACAATCCGAATCAGACTCCGCCCACTTTTTTCCGGTCACACGCACAAAACCCACAAATTTTTGGGGGGAGAGAACGAAACGAAATTCGCCTGTTTTGTACCCGTCGCTCCCTTCAGCTCCATTTCTCTTCAGTATGATCCGGAATTCGAAATTCGAAGCGGCTCGTCACGACTAGAGTATACATAGGCCTATGGAAACAGGGAAACAACACTTTGCGTCGCTTTTCGAAAAGCGCCACGTCATAGCGTGAAAGTTTCGAGAAATGAAGTTGCCACGTCACGCCACGTCTCGAAGATTGTCACGAAAGTGCTGTAATTCGGGTCGCGCAAACCGGCGTTTCCTGTTTATCGAACGACGGTCCCTCTCGTTTTCTCTCAATTGTTTCCCCTCGTTTCCAATGATAGGTGTGTATGTTCCGGCCCGTTTTCCCGGCGGCTCGCCCCCCGCTCTTCCAACTTTTGGCTGTTTTTTTTCTCGTTCTCCCTCCCTCCCAAATGTTCTGTTTCCAGATGGAGGAGATAATGCGGCAGTTGCTCTCGCAGCTCCCGCTCAAAGACTCGCTCTTCCCGCTGATTCCGCCCATCGCGACGGGAATCGTCCCGTCGTCCTCTTCGTCCTCGTCGGAATGCCTTCAGCAACCCAAACCGCAGCACTCCTACATCGGTCTCATCGCGATGGCGATCCTCTCGTCGCCGCACAAAAAGATGGTGCTCGCAGAGGTACGGTGCCACGTGGCAAGTGCCGCAGAGTGCGTTTTCTTCAGGTCTACGAGTGGATCATGACCGAGTATCCGTACTTTCAAACTCGCGGCGCCGGCTGGCGCAACTCGATTCGTCACAATTTGTCGCTCAACGACTGCTTCGTCAAGGCGGGAAGAGCGGCGAACGGCAAGGTGAGCGCGTCTCAATGGAGCGCATTTGCTCACATTCAAGCACTTCAGGGACACTACTGGGCGGTGCATCCGGCGTGCGTGCGCGATTTCGAGCGCGGCGACTTCCGACGCCGTCGCGCGCAACGAAAAGTGCGTCGGCACATGGGATTGCAGGTGGAGGAGGACGACTCGTCGGACGAGGAGGGCGCCTCGTCCTCTTCGCCGCCGCCGCTCTTCTCCGGAATCGTGTGGAACTGCAACGCCGCCGTTCGCCGCGCGCCCATCAAATCCTTCACCATCGAAGCCATCCTCCAGCACCAGTGACGATAATGACGATGCAAATGCGCTCCGTTGACAATCTCTCTTCGTTCTCTTCGGGTCCGCTTCCCAATTTCCGTTTGTGTGTCCCGCGCATCTGTCCATTGAAATCTCAATTTGTACTCCTCTTCACTACTTATTACTCGCAATCAGGAAGCGGAAAAGTTGTTAACAAACACGCCAACATGGCGGAAATAAACATTTGAACGGAAGAAGGAAGCCAAAATGGTACAAGACAGCGAAAAATAGGGGACAAGACTCGGAAAATCAGTGAATTTCATGGAAAATTTGGGTTTTTTTTTTTTGACAATTGGAAATGATTCGGATTCAATGAAATTCGGTGAAAATGCGGGAATTTGGTTTGAAAATAGATTAGAAGTAAAACAGATTATTTCGATTGTTTCTTTTGGTTACTGAGATTATTTACGCGAAAAGCTTCAAAGCATTCAGATTTTAGATTCAGAAGACGTGGGTTTTCATTCGCATCCGCCGCCTTGCTTCGATTTTTCCAATCTAGACGTCACGAGAATCGGCAACGTCTCCGGTGCATCGGAATCAGAAGAGTCGTCGTCGTCTTCTGAATCGCTCGACGGAGCATACTCGCAAAGAGCTTGCAATGCTCCGATCTGTTTCATCGCGGGCTCCGATTTGACTATTTTTGCTTGACTTCCAGAATCTTCTTCTTTTTTCTCGTCTGTCGAGCTGAAACTGTTTACTTTCATAGTAAGAGATTCTATTTTCAGAGCTCTTACGTGGATTTCCTTTTTATAGCCGTGCTCAGAAAAGTGGCTTGCTTCGATTTAGGCGGCGGTCCGAGAGGAGCCGAAGTGGACGGTTTCAGAGAAAGTCGCGCCGCCTGGGAGGACTGATTGGCGGCCAAATGCTGCGTGACGGCCATTTCCTTGATCACCTCTTGCTCCTCCTGCCGATTTTGCGCTTTCGCGACTCGCTTCGACGCGTCGATGTTCGCGAGAAACTCACTTTCGTCGTCATCGATCCCGCGGACCATGTTTTCTGGATTAATAACATTGACTTCTTCTTTTCCTTTGTGAAAAACGAACTGAGCTTCTTCGCCTCGTCTATTTCCATTTGTTTCGCATCTTTGTTGTCTTTCAGCTGCTCGAATAGCGTTTTGTTGCAATACTCGGGCTCCGGAGCCACTGAAACTCCGCTCAATCGCATTATTCGGAAACGAATGGACTCACGAGCTGCATCTGTCGGCTTTCGGACCTTTTCCCACGCGTCTTGTCGAGCTTGCTTCTCCTCGGTGAGCTCTTTGGTGCTCACAAATCCACTCGTCATACTGTGTCTTCTGAAAAACAGACGAACTCACAAATCGAGAACAATGGAAGACTGAGGAGGTCGGAGCAGATGGGAAACGATTTTCGAATCGATTCGTTGCGAGGTCAAAGTGAGAATCTCACACTTTGAGATTATATAAATACACTTTTTTTATTCCGAAAAAAATAGTACTATTTATTTTGAAACAGTTTTAACTTGAACGTTTCACCTGAATTTTCATTTGGAGCAGCGAAAAACATAAAAATCAACAAAAAAAAAAACAAAAATGTTTGCAACTATATGTAAATCGACTTGTCCGAGAGGAGTCCGACAGCCCACGGACTAGTTTTCGCACTTATTGCACTAACGGCCGCCAATAAAAAATTGAATTTCGAATTTTTATCTGCTCCTTTTCGCCCGATTTTCTCGATTTGAAGCAAGAAATCGAAAAAAAAACGAGTGAAATATTTATAAAATGAGTGCAAGTGAAGTCGCCGACCACTACAATAATGTAAGACAAACCGGAATCCAAGACCGAAAAGAAAGCCGTATTTTTTTCATGCGTAACATGAATAACTGGATCAAAAGTCAGCTAATCGGTGAGTTTTTATCAAATACTATAAAAAACTTAAGCTAAAGCTTATCAGTGAAAGCAATGAAAGAAAAACTGATAAAAGTCAGCTTGGGGCTACTCATAGCGAATTAACGCCCGATTGCTATTTCTCAAATATAAATACTACATTTTTCTTAATTTTAGACGATGCTAGAACCCGGCTAAGTGAATCTAACGTCGGAAAGCCACGTGTGTTGGATATTGCGTGTGGAAAAGGCGGAGACCTCCGGAAATGGGACATAATGGGAGCCAAGACTGTTGTGATGGCCGGTGAGTTCATCGAAAAGCGACGGATCAGAACGAGAATCTTCGGATTTCAGATGTTGCCGACGTGTCAATCGAGCAGGCCGAAGAGCGCTACAAACAGATGCGCGGCTACCCGAACAACATCTTCGGCGCCCAGTTCATCGTCGCCGATTGCACGAAGGTAGGCATTCGTCTTGATTTTAGTAAGATTTCATTTGATTCTTTCAGGAAGACCTCGCTGATAAGATCGAGAGCTCGGAACCATTCGACCTTGTCAGCTGCCAGTTCGCCCTGCATTACTCGTTCGTCGACGAGCAATCGGCGAGAACTTTTCTAAAGAATGCAGTCGGGAATCTGAAGCCGGGCGGTATCTTCATTGGAACGCTACCCGACGCCGATCGGATCATGTGGGCGGTGCGGAACGGAGAGGACGGGAAGTTCGCGAACGACGTGTGCAAGATCACGTACGAGAACAAGGAAGAGCTCGCCGAGGGTCGCACGCCGCTCTTCGGAGCCAAGTTCCACTTCTCGCTCGACGAGCAGGTCAACTGTCCCGAGTTTCTTGCCTACTTCCCGCTCCTAAAGCATTTGCTCGAAGAGTACGAAATGGAACTGCTCTACGTGAAGAACTTCGCGGAAGCGATACCGGAATGGCTGGAATCGGGACGACGTCTTCTTGAGAGGATGAAAGGGTTGGAGACGTTCCCAAGTCGAGATCTGACCGGGAAGACTGACGACGAGTACTTGGAGGCGAAGAGCAGAATCGATCAGTTGGCCGAAGGGCAGCCAAAATACGTGGGAACGCTGAGCAAATCCGAGTGGGAGGCCATCTGCATGTACCTGGTTTTTGGATTCAGAAAGAAGACCACTTCGTTGAAATCGGAAGAAACACAGGAACCAGAAACGAAAAAAACAAAAAAAGAGAATGATGACTAACTCTTGATCTTCCCGATTTCGACTCAAGTCCCTTTCGAACACTTTCTCACTTTTCCATTGTCATTGTCACTTTGATCGTTCTTCTTCGATATAAAAATTGGCCTGATTCACAGTCTAACACCCCACGGGTGGAGCACAAAAATGTGTAAAGTTTAAGAGGGGACTAATGGAGGGACAAGCGGAAACATCGAAAAAAGTGAGCACTGTTGATGGTTTTTTGTAACGATGACTCATTTTGAGGGACTGAAAACGAAAAATGTGGCGAACGTTACAGTAACCCAAGCTGTTTCCTCCTCGCGAGGAAACGTGTTCAAGTCCGCAAACACCGAACTCGCCAGACGCCTACATACCGTAACCGACTATTTCCGAGGCCTGATAAAAATTTGTGAAGAACGAACGAGAGACATGCCCTTTTCTTTTTTTCAGTGTGAATTGCTGGTAGAAAAAAGGGGCGGAGCTTTTTTAGCAAGCCCCAGTTTCACAGAAAAAGTGCTCTTCTCACGGGACAAAATCGCTCGAATCCCCTCGAAATCCCGTCTTCTCGCCGCTGATTTATTGGGTTCTCTCGCCTTTTCTCTCGAAAAAAAAACTAAATCCGTGAATATTTTCTTTCATTCGTTCCGATTGGCTCTGATTTTCGAGAATCTTCCGAAAATATCTTCGGATTCTGAATCGTTACGACCGAAAACCGAAAATCGTCAACTGAGGAGGCCTTTCGAAGCCTCCGAAAGGGGCCTATTGACTTTCCTTTTTCATCCTTTCTTCGCCAACCTTCCCGTTTTTGGCATCGGAATCCCGGCTTGAAACAAAGAAGACATTTGAGACGCGGCGTCTTCTGACTCATGCTCACCGCTCTCCCCCCTCCTCTTTCATCCCGATGACCTTCTTCCAATGGCACCCACCCGGCTCAAAAGAGCAAATCGTCGGCTCTGACTCATTCACACCCCCCTTCTCGCGTTTCTGTCTTCTCGTTTCCAAACTCCATTTCATCCTCTCTTCATCATCTTTTCCTTCCAAGAACTTCTGATTGTTTCTGACGAAAGCCACGCCCCCTTCCACGTATTACGCGGTGGCAGGCGGAAGTCGTGAGATGTCGGCTGCTTATTGAAAGGGGTCATGAAACAGTCCGTTCAAGTTCGCGAGTTTCTTTTCGAAAAGAACAAGAATTTGAACTATTTTATGAGGATTAGATATAGTGAACTCGACGACATCTAGATCGGGCGGTACCCCGGATTAGAACTCGCCGGAATAGAACCGGGACGGATTGGAACTAGGACGGATTGGAACTAGGACGGATTGGAACTGGGACGGATTGGAACTGGGACGGATTGGAACTGGGACGGATTGGAACTGGGACGGATTAGAACTAAGTTAGGTATAATTCTTTTTGTGACGCAAGTAACCCAAAAAGTTAATAAAAAACTATGGAAAGCAAACGCGCTCCACTGATAAGGGTTCTAATCCGTCCCAGTTCCAATCCGTCCCAGTTCCAATCCGTCCTAGTTCCAATCCGTCCCGGTTCTATTCCGGCGAGTTCTAATCCGGGGTACCGCCCTAGATCGAGCTCCGCGCGGTGAGCCAGCTACATTCATGAAGAGCAATTTTAACTGAAAAACAGGGTTTCTCTGAAACTTCCCGGCCTGATTCCTCAGTTCAAGCTTCGTAAGAGAATTAGGAATCCAAGTCTCCCTTCTCCGACTGAACTTGGAACCGTTTTTCCTCGACGGATTGCTTTGCCTTCCATTCGTCTGTTTCTTTTGATTCCACGTCGTCAGCATCACTCATCTTGCCTCCAATCCGATCCATTTCGCTGCCTTCTGTCGGTTTCTCACATTTCCGACAATAAGTCTTCGTTCGCCTCCCTTCTTCTTCTTTCGGAAATGCAAATAAGCCGCGCCCTGAGGGCCGCAACATGTTCCTTCCGTTCGCTCCCTCGCTCGCTTTTTTATTCGGTGCGACGGCAAGAAGACAACCTTCGGAAGATGGATGGAGCTGCTTGTCGTCGAAGAGAGACACGGCCGCCGCGATTAGTCATACAGGCGAGGAGGCGAGTGAAAAGGGCCCTTCGCGACGAGATGGGAGAGCACTCTCTCGTTTTTTTTTGATAGGAACGAGTTCGTGGAGCATGGGAATCCATGCGATGAATAGTCGCTGTTTGTGATGGGAAACGGGCGGGAAAAGATGGTGTTGTGCGAGAATATGGTACTGTAGCTTTTGGAGGTACAGGGGAACGTCCTCGAAGAGTCGGATCCATGCACTGTTTCATTAGAGTGAACAACCTCGAGAAACTGGACACACTTCTTTGGAGAAAGTATCACGAGGCAGTCTCAGACGGTGGCCTAGAATCCGACTAACGAGCTTGCTCTTCCACGATTTGCCACCCTCCGCATACTGTTTACTTGCCCCTGTAGTTTTTGTGAGTCAGCACGTACCGTAACCTTCCCCCCGCTCCTTTTTCATCCGCGCGAATTCCATTCCTACAGTATCCCCCGCCTAGCAATTCCACTAATTTCGGCGCGAAATGACATTGTTTCAGCGGTGACAAGCCAGAAATGGGATCCGAACGAAACGGGCCGAGGGGACGAGGGGCGGTTTAGTCAAGGACAAATATGAACGACGACAGAAACAAAAAAGAGTCGTGAGGGAATGACAAGTTCGAGATGGCGAGGGGGAGGAACTGATGTCCTCGACTCATTTCGATTGTTTGGAATGGAATTGGTTCGCGTTTCGAAAGAGAAGAGTTGATGTGACACGTGGCACTAGTCTTCTCATGATGAGTGTGGCCTTTTCAGGCATGGCCTGGCCTGGTCAAAAGTAGATCAACAGTAGTCCAAAGTACAATACTCTCGGTTGGAAGTAGGCCGACCAATCAAAATCTGGCCTTTTAGAGTCCTTCTAGATTTCCGATAGGCTGTTTCGATCTCAGAATCTCAGCAAAGTTTGATGGGAAGTCCCGAAAACAGTCCAGAGAAGACTATAGAGTGCGGTACCGAAACACCTCTGAAACTAGCAGAGTCATAGAAAAGTTGTCAACTACAAACATGGTCGGCAAAGCATTCGCCATACTTTTGTAGTTGACAACTTTTCTATACATATTCTAGTTTCGCAGATGTACCCCGTCAAAGTTAGACCTCAGGAGGAGCTCCTCTATAAGAGATTCACGCTGATTTTCCATTCTAAAAGGCATTCAAAGCCCTCTGATGACTTGATTCCATTCTAGAAGCCTGGGTGAGAAGTGCAAGAAATAGTCCAAAGTACACGATTATCGGTGCAGTTTTGACTGATTTCGCTCGAAAATCGCTCGTTTCCTTCTCAATTTCTGCCGAATAACACCTGCACCTTGTTCGTTTTCGGCGACGAGTAATTAGATAAAGAGCCGCTCTTTCGAGCTCCGAACTTCAACGAGCAAGTGTGTTCTGAAATGAAACAGAGGAAGAAATGCCGAGTGACAGTCTCACCTCATCCGTCTTCTCCGTCTCTTCATTTCTTCACTGCCCCCTCTCTCATCACTCTTCTCTCGAGCTGAAAACTGCAAAAAAGAGGCGAAAGGGAGAGAGAGAGAGGGGCTTCCTCTCGTAATTTCCCCCCGCTCTTCCTCGCGGCTCTCATTTTGCGTCCTCCAGCAGCGGCAGCTTTCTGCGAAGCTCCGCCCACTGCGACCAACACGCGGACGCCTCTTCCACCGTAACCCTGGCTCTCCTCCTTCTTCTCCTCCTCCTCCTCCCGCGACGCGCCCAGCCGAAGCCGTTGTTCGTCGTCTCCTCCGCCCTCCCAATGCATTCTTCGTCCATCATCGCCGGCCTACAAGAAGACGTCGTCGTCGACATTGTCGAACACGACGAAACGAAGAAGACGAAGAAGCGAAAGAAGAAGCCGTTCGTCGCGAAGATCGTCGCCGCTGAACAAGAAGACGACGAAGAAGACGTGGTGACCGAAGACGTCGGTCCGCTCACCTCCACACTGTTGCTCCTCGACTCTGCCACGTGGATGATGCCCACGACGACGACATCACTGCAGCCGACGCCACAGCCACAGCAGCAGGCGCAGATCTCCGAGATCAGCGGAAGCGAGTGTGCCGCGTGTGGCCAGCCCATTCTTGACAGGTACTCCCTCTCTCTCTCACTCCCTCCCTCCCCCTCTTTGCCAATTTATGATTATTTTCCGTTTAGCCGCCTCTAACACCCCTGCCCCCCGAGCCTCCCCACCCTAATTGAATTTCCAATGTCATTCCATTCCATTCCAGCCCCAGCGCCCCCGCCCCCGTTTTCGATTTCCCCACCGCCGCCTCACACTCCTTCCATCTCGTCCCGTTCTGATTCATTTCCAGCAGCAACTCCCCGTTTTCCAGATACGTGTTCACTGTGCTCGGCAAGTGTTGGCATCAGCAGTGTCTGCGATGTTGCGACTGTCAGGCGCCGATGTCGATGACGTGCTTCAGTCGCGACGGGCTCATTCTGTGCAAGAACGACTTTTCCAGGTGAGACCCTCTCTCTTCTCGAGATTCCAGCCTCTTCTCGTTTCCCGAAATGCTAATGAGCCGGGTCGAGTTTCTCGCGAGCTCGCCGGCTCATAACACAAGCTTTCCCATCGTTTCCTACCCACTAAATCCCGCTCGGAGCACATTTCCCACGTCTTCGTGGTAGCTAACGAAGAACTAACACCGTTTTGTTTTCCAGGAGGTACGGCCAACGGTGTGCCGGCTGCGATCGGAATCTCGAGAAAGAGGACCTCGTGCGGCGGGCGCGGGACAAGGTGTTCCATCTGAAGTGCTTCAACTGTTCGGTGTGCTCGCGAGAGTTGAACACGGGCGATCAGGTAGGAAGGGAGAGTCGAATCGAAGTGTCTCTTTGTCTTTCGAATGTTTTCTCTCGCTGTGTCGATGGAGTGGTTGTGGCGGACAGCCGTCATGTGCACCTGCTCCTGATTCCGAGAAGACGTGAGGGGGGCTCACGCCTTCTTCTCCTGTCATCGTTCGAATCGTTTTGAAGAAGCTGTCACTCTTGAGTCGTCTTCGAAGTATCTGCCGACTCTTCTGAAGTCTTCTGATCTACCACCCTATCGAGATGTCTATCTCGTCCGATGGGTGGGGGCCCACCTTCCCCTGACTCCCTTTCCTCATCCGTTTTCCATTTGCACACGACCACCTTCTCGTCCGATTCCCCGGGGAGGACGCTCCGTGTTGTCACTCGACAATCATCACGGACCCCCTGACCTATTATACTTTATAATTGGCTTACCCCCCTTCTCGGTCCCACCGGAACCCGGACGGGGGGCAAGATCTCGAGACGGCGAGAGGCTTTTCACACGGAATGTTGTTGTTTTTGCAGCTCTACATCATGGAAGGCAATCGATTCGTGTGCCAGAGCGATTTCCAGACCGCCACCAAGACCTCGACGCCCAGCTCAATGCACCGACCTGGTAAGCAAGGAGGAGTACGGTAGAGCGCACTCGCAACAACCGCGAATCCTGGGCGATAAAAACCGGAAATTGCGTCTCTCTCTCTCTCGCTCTCGCGGGCCCATAAAAAGCGTCTAATCCGTGCCTTCCGAACATATTTAGGATGAGCTCTGTCTCGCTCGAGAGCCATGTGTTGTTGTTTGAATAGTTTTACGATGATAGGTATCCTGCGCGGAAAACGGAACGGGGGGCACACAGCTGTCAGCACCATTCTTTTGTGCTCTTCGAATTACCGCACATGGCAGCAGGGGGGATAATCTCGTTTCGGAAGAGACATGCACACTGGTATTAAAGGGAGATGAGTAGGAGGAACAGCAGACGAGATGATGTTCTTTTGTTGTTACAGTATCCAACGGATCCGAATGTAATTCCGATATGGAGGAGGACAATGTTGACGCTTGCGACGAGGTTCGTTCGCCTTCCCAGTGAGGAGGGACTAGCTTTCACTCTTCCACACTTTCAGGTCGGTCTCGACGATGGCGAGGGTGACTGTGGCAAGGACAACTCGGACGACTCGAACTCGGCGAAACGACGAGGCCCCCGCACGACGATCAAGGCCAAACAGGTCCGAATCGAGTCGGTTTCCAGACTCATCTTCTGAAACCTTGCAGCTGGAGACGTTGAAGAACGCGTTCGCCGCCACTCCGAAGCCGACGCGGCACATCCGCGAACAACTGGCCACCGAGACGGGTCTCAACATGAGAGTCATTCAGGTTCGTTTCCTTTTCTCTTCCCTTCCTGGAAAACGACGAAACGGAGGAGAAGGCGAAAAACGAAGAAATGTCGGCTGACCGTCGGGAGTCTCCTCGTTCCGCGTACTCTCTCCACTTTTCCCATTTCCTTCGCTTTAATTCACCTGCTAGTCGTGGTCTCTCTCGTGCGCGCGCGCGCCCCGACACACACACAAGGACCCCGCCTCTCGGGACGCGAAATTCAATTACCGTAGGAGAGGGAGAAGAGGGCGCAGACGGGATTACGGTAGTTGCTTGTCTATGAGGGCGATGCGCGCCGTAATCATTGTTTTGATGAGGGGGGGGGGGGTGAGTTTTGAGGAAATGTTCATACGGATGAATTGTCCGCTGATAACAGATAACAGGAAACCTCGCCCAGGGGGAAGCCGGAAAGACAAAAGGAAATTAAGCGAGCAGCTCAATGCACAATGAGCACTTTTCCAATTTCCGGAAGAGAGAGAGAGAGAGCGAACCCTCACATCTAGATTAGCGCGCGTTCAGCAACGTCTGCCGATGATTCAGAAGACGTGCTCGTTTTGTAGGTGTGGTTCCAAAACCGACGGAGCAAGGAGCGTCGGATGAAGCAGCTGCGATACGGTGGATACCGGCAATCGAGACGTCAACGTCGCGACGACATCGTCGACATGTTCCCGAACGGTGAGCCCTTCTTCCCCTTGCTTCGCTGCCCAATTCCCCTCGTTACGCAACACCAATTATGATTTGGGGCACAAAACACGCGGATCTGTGAGTGGGCAGGTGTTCGTGAGAAGTCGATTCGCACAATATGTAGTAGGTTAATCGGGATTAAAGGCGGCTTTAAGTGGGCTCTAGCAGCCACCCTCCTCATGACCTCTTGAGCACCCATAATATTTTCGTCACGCGTTTCGAAGCCTCGAGAGTGCTGCTCGAGTGACGAGGGATCCTCTTCTTCTTGCAGACCAACAGTTCTACCCGCCACCGCCGCCGCCCGCCAACGTTCAGTTCTTCTGCGATCCGTACTCGAGCCCGCCGACGGGCGGCGAGCCGATGCAGATGACGGCTCAGTTCGCAGTGCCCACCGAAGGAGGGATGACGATGGTGCCAGGTGAGGAAACGTTCTGAATCTGGGATTCTCTGCATCTGGATGCTCTGCAGACACCTACTCGACGGAAGCGTCGACGACGCCGCCCGACTTCAGCGAGGACGCGTTCGCGTGCATCTACTCGACGGATCTCGGCAAACCGACGCCCGTTTCGTGGTAATTCTCGTCCCTTTTCTCGCCCTCTTCCCCCCTCAAAATCAGTATTTCGCCTTCTCCTTTCACAGTATTTTCCTTTTTTCCGTGTAGCTTGCCTCCCTTTAATCACTTACAATCGCCCTTTCTCAAATGCAACGATGATACTACTTTTCGAAAAAAAAAACTTTAGAAAACACTTTGAAAGTCAACTCTTTTGTGATACCGTTTTCCCTTGTTTTGCCGACAAAAAAAAAAACAAAATAAAAACATCTTTATCGTATTCAATTACATTTAACATAATAATTATTTCAGTTCGAGTTGAAATTCCAAAAAAAAAAGTGGGCGGGGCCAAAGCGTTTGCATGCTGCGAATCGAATAAGTTACAATATGAAGAAAGGCACAGAAGGAAGGAACGGACCCGTTGGAAGATGCTCCAGAACAGAGAGAAAGAGCAGAAGAAAGAGTCGGGTGCTCAGCTGAGCAGCCGAGCCAACGTCTTGAACTTGCCCTCGAGCACCTCGACACGAGCCTCCAGACGCATGTGATTCGCCTTCAGCTCGCGGTTCTCCCTCCGCAACTGCGAGTTCTTCTGGTGCAATTGGTCGATCTCCCAACGAAGATCCTCTTTGGCCTGGAAGAGAAAACTCGCTGAGGGGGGAGAGTTCGGCCACGCGCGACTACCTTCGAAGTGTCTTTTTCGAGTTTCGCCACCTGCGCGTCAACGACGAACGACTCGAGACGGATGATGCGTTGGGCGGCTTTCAGTCGCAGGTTCTCGCCCATTCTGAAGAAATGAGAATGCCCATTCATATTTCGAGAAGACGATTCTTTCACTCTGTGCATCAATCTTCTCTCTTCTTTCTCGCGCCGAAATTCCGGCCGGATGAGTGAGATACACAGCCAGAAGGTGGTTGCCTTTCGGGAAAATAAAAGAAAGATGAGCCGTTGTGGCGCGGCGAGAGAGCACGGTGTGACGGGACACGCAGACATAATGCAAATGAGTCGGAAGACGGACGGCCCCGTCTCTTCTTCATCCCACACACGAGCTTCGTATCCCTTTTCCAGAGAAATCCCCGGAAAAAAAGGGACGAAGCGACTCGAAGCACGCAACCCTCGATACGCAAAACGTACCGTTCTTCCATGACGCGCTCCAGATTTCCACGGTAGTGAGCAGCCGCTTTCTTCGATAGTTTCGCAACTGGCTCCCAGCTCACGTCTTCCTGAAACCCACGGACGTCTTCGGACTCGCACGTCTTCTGCTCACCTCGTAGGATCCGTTCAACATCGCCTCCACCTTATCCAACAAAATGAACGTTTTGTCGAGGATGATGCCGTACGGGAAGCAGCACACGCCCTCGTCGATCACCGCCCGCATGATGTCGACCGGATTCAGAATGTGCACCTGGATGTTCGTGAGCACGCTCGTCGCGTAGTGCAGTCCCGGATCGCTGACCACCTTGCGTTGCAGAGCCATCAGCAACTTGTCGGAGCGCTCGAGCAGTTTGTAGTAGCCCGAGTTGAGGAGCTGTCCGGCGATCTCGTCCCAGTGCGGGTGCACCTCGCGGAGACGTCCCAGATGCTCGTAGGAGAAGCAGTTGGTGAGCACCGCTTGCAGCGCCAGCACCGGGATGTTCGGCTTCGACGGGTGCGAGACGAGCGTCTTCTGCAACGAAGCGAACGTTGTCGTGACACTCTCGGACCCACTCTGATTCGGAGGAGAATGATTAGCCCTATCAAAATATTCCAGACGTGGAACTGCCACATTTCGAGGCACGAGGGGGAATCTCGAGCACTTTAAACATCGTCTTGTGGCTCGCGAGACATCTGGTAGCGACATAACGGCTTTCCGGATGGGTGGCTCGCTTGTCATAAACTGCCACATTTCAGAGCCACGAGCCCCGCACACGAAGAGAGCATCAGTGAGAACATACTAGAGACTTCAGTTCAACTCGGAACCATGGCTCACTTCAACAATTTCAGACGAATCTGAAACTCACCGGAGTGGAGGGCGGAGTCGCCGAGTTGCGAGTGATCGTCGGTCGGTTCGTCGCGATCGCCGCCGAGATCGACTGCTTTTTGTAGCCGTCCTCGAAGATCGGATCGAGTCTCCGGTCGGGAGTCATGCTGCTGCGACTGATCGAACGACCGAGACCGCGCGAGGACGCACTGCCGTTGAGTGCGCGTTGCTGCAAAGAAGAAGCTGATTGGAGGCGAAAAGAAAGGGAACAGACCTCTCCGTTCACGACGAACTTTTGCTCGATGACCTTCTCGGTGAGCTTCTTGCGCAGCTCGGACGCACTTCCGCCGTCCGAGCTGTCATTCGACGGACCCGCCTCCTCCTTCTCCTCCCGCCCGTTCCCGTTGATCACGGTTTTCATCGACTCCGACGAGGAGACGGTCGCGAATTCGGCCTTCGGAATGTCGTTGAGAGGAGAGATCTCTCTCTCAATCTCCGCATCCACCGGCTTCTTCTTCACCACCCGAACCACCTTCTTCTCTCCGCTCTCCTCCGGACTCGATCCGTTCGCGTGTCCATTTGTGGCGATGCCGTTCGGCGTGATGCTTCCGTCCGGATTCGCCGGCGTCCGCTTCTTGATCACTTTCCGGATCACTTTCACTTTTTTCGGCGCGGGAATCGCGAAAACCTTCGTGACGGGCACGATCCAGAGGGAAAAGTTGGACGCGTCGGAGACAGAAGCCGTCGGCGAGCTGACCATCGACGACTGCTCTGTGGAATCGGGAGTGTCCTCGCGACGCGCCGAACTCAGAATACCGTGAGAAGAAGAGAGAATGTGGTAGGCGGCTTGCCCCTGAAAATGGGATGATGAGAACAGGAAGACGCGTTGGGTCGAGTTACTGATTCGAGCTCTGCAATGAAAAAGGCCCATTTGTTGGGGTAGACTCTGGTGAAGAGCTTCGTCAGCGGAGTCTTCCAGTCCTTTCCGGCGCCGAGAATCAGTTCCAGACAACATCCGGGCTCACCGTCTGTGAACACCGCGCTCTTCTGAAAACGAAACATTGGTTCGAACTACCGTAATCTCTTCTAACGGTCTACTTTAAAAGAGTGTGTCTCAACTGCCAAACATGGGGCAACTTTCTCATAAATCTGCTCGTTTCAGAGTTATTTTCGTTTATTGCAGAGTTTACAGGGGGCCGTTTGAGTTTTCTAGTCCCTCCTCGCAAATACACACCTCCTGCACGAAAAGTAAGAGTTCGTGGACTATTTCGGCCGAATACTGGAATCCGAAGCACTGAAGTCGGAATCTCTTCAGCTCGAGCTCGACTTCGAGACCCAGGAGGGAGTGGTGGAGGGTATGATCATTTCTCATCAGAGAAAAGACTACAGATCGATACTCTCATCGTTCGCGTCCCGCCCGTTCACTTCAGTCCACTATCATTATTGGCTTTCTCTCTCTCTCTCTCTCTCTCTCTCAGGAAGAAGCACCTTCCTTCCGATTTGTTTGACATTTCGTTCTTGCGGCTCTCGCTGCGAAATCTCTTGAGACAGACCGGCGCGAGAGAGTACGCAAAGTCGAGAGACGCAGAGGCGACAAGTGTAAGACACACAAGGAAAAGAGACAAGAATAAGAAGAAGAAGAAGAAAAAGAAGGAGAAGGAGAACTAACTGGTCCCAGGTTGATCCGATGCAGTTTGGCGCCGTCGAACTCTTCCAGACATGATGTGTCGGGTACGAACGTCACCTGAAATCGGGAATTCGCCGACGCGAAGAGAAGGGAATGATGATGATGATAAGGGATAGGGGGCGGGAAACCCGATATGTGTGCATCTTCCTCGCCGAACCGAGAAGATAGTAGCAAGGCATCCGGGCCGAGAGACAGAGATTGTACGATTTTCGAAGATCTCGCCAAATGCACGAGAACTCGAGAACGTTCTTTGACCTACTTGTCTTCCCAGATGAGCGAACGGCATTCTGAAGGGCGCCTGGGCGAGCACGACGCCGGCTCCCATGCTGCACTCGACGCCGTCAAAGTCCTCGCTGAGCGCATCTTGCACTTCTGGAATGTTTTCAACTTTCTCCCGATGCTTCCAGGATCGTTGGTGTTTGATCTCTTTTCGTCTATTAATTGCGAGGCCACCCCCACTTCAAGACCAGCTGACGATGGAATGAAGCATTGGCGGGCAAAGTTGCGAAATTGTAGCACCTGAGCTATTTTCAGAGAAACAGAAAAGCATTGCGGGATATGATGAATAGATTGAAGAAAAGCTGTAAAGTAGGCAGAAAGACGCAAAACTTGCCGCTAAGAATTGTTTTACGATGTGAGATGTGGGAAGAGAAATCGAAATGAATTTATGAAATACCGATGCGAAGGGATCGCTGGAAGTGTTCTAGAACCGGCTCGGAAGCTTCCGAAACATTCAGAAATCGTTCAGAAAATGGGAAAAAGAGGCTTACCTGGTAGCAACGGAAGTAGATCATTCGTGGCGTTTAGCACATCCATCACTGATGATCTCTTCACTTTTTCTTATTCTCTATATGTGCAATTTGTTCAAAGGCACACACACACACAGTGTATCGAATAGGAGAGGCTGCGGGGAGCGGCTATCGGGTTCTGGCTGAGAGGTCTCTCTTCCCGAGGAGTGGGAGGCTCACAGGCGGCTGTCGCCTGAAGGCTCCCGCGGAGACGCAGACGCACGCAGCTTCCCGTCCTTCTTGCCTTTGCGTCGGGTAACCGACTGTGTAATAAGTGTGTGTGTATTCCCTCACTGATATCCATCGAGTCGCCTCGGCTCTCCGAGCTCTCTCGCCTCCCGATCGCCGGGCCGCGCCGAGCCGGCCGCGGGGACGAATCTCGTTCCATTATCGATGCCGTGTGTTTTTCGCAAAAGAGAAAGAGTTGTGTGCTCCGAGCTCTCTCTCTCTCTCTCTCTCTCTCTCTCTCTCTCTCTCTCTCTCTCTCTCCATTTCTCGGAGCACAATGTTTGGAGTCGAAATTTGTGATTAATGGAGGGCGATGACGTTGATGATGGGGTCGACGAGAAGGAAGAAGCGGACCGAGACGCAGAGAGCGAGACGGAAAAAACAACTGTCGTTCGGGTTTGAGCAGGCTTCAGGAACACGACGAGATAATATTGAGAAGGCGAAAAAGAGGAGAACAGGATAGAAGCTTGAACTTCTGGAAGGGGGATTCCTCGAATGAGTCTAAATCAGAATTAAGCAGATTCCCCGTTTTCTTTCCGTTTCGAATATAGTTGAAAATTCTATCCTATGCAATTTTGGTCTGAAACTCGAAACTCGAATAGCTTATTTTCCAGCTCTTTTGGAACAGTTTGTCAAAGAAAATGGGTTACTGTAAGGCATTTAAAGGCGCAGAACTAATTCCTGTTGTTTGGTCTCGACACGTCACGGTTGCTCTCATTTTGGCGATTTTTTACTGAAACTCAGAAACTTTCATTTTCTTGCCTATAAATATTGTTTTTATTTCAATAATAAATCTGTAAATTGAAAAACTTAGTTTTCTGATTTATTTATCAAAAAATAACTAGCTTAAATTTATTTATTCAGAGAAAAAAAATTCCAGCCGAAAGACGAGAATAATATGAGAAAAAGCGCGAAAGTGTGATAAAAAAATGCGAGAAAATGGGTAGAAAGGTGCAAACTTCTGGTTTCGTCTGTGCTCGTTTAGCTTAAAGCATTGTGCAAATGTTTCGAACGCGCTGTCTGGCTCGGCGGATCGGTCGTCTCTGACGCTCGATCTCCTCCCGCTCGCCGACCAACCGCACCTCGTCCATTTCCCTGAGTCTGGCGCGGACGGTCGATCGGCGGCACTCCATGGCACCGTCTTCAATCATTGGTAGCTCATCGTGTCTATTGTATCTGAAATTCGGCTCATTGCTTCGCGAGAATGCAGACGAGACGCTCTTCTCACCTGAGATACTCATTTCCCCGGTCGTCGGCTTCCACACTCCCCATCACGAATGGAGCGCCGACTGTGAAAACGTCGTCGCGACGATGACGGCGTACGTCGGCGTCTCGAACGACTTCTGTTCGATCGTGTGCGTGGATCTCACGAACTTCTCCATAATGACGGGCGGCTCCGTTGCCGTTATGGCAAGCGGTTCCCCCGTTTCGCTGTTGCTGACGAACAGCGCTTTCTCCGTTCTGCAAAACAGTGGACGTGGAAAGCGGTCGGTGGAAGCATGAACTTACAGTAAGATAGGAGGCTCTTTCAGTTTTTGGTGTAGATTTGTAAAGGCTTTGCGAAGGTGGGTAGATAGGGTGATGCACGTTGAGTGCCGGATCGTCGAAGGTCGTCCATCTGCACGTGGTGCTCGTAGCTGGATTCGAAGCACTTGGGAACGAGTGCACTTGACGGGACACTGCTTGAATCGGCGACCTGTCTCTTCTCAACGTGGCTTGATTCTTTCCGTAGTCGGTCGAACTGGTGACTGTGACTCGTTTAATGTAGCTCACTTCCGTCGTCTCCCGAACCGTCGTCCAGGTGTGCGGCGAGAGTCGCCGTTGACGAGGCGACGTGTGCGAATGAATCAGGTTCTCAACTGACAAGAGTTGAGGCGATTCATCAATCGTAAGCGGTGGTAGTGGGCTGCGCGCACTGATAGACACTGAAAAGCCGAGCGAGTCTTCTTTCGGCTTCTCTTGCGGGATGACGTTGAACGAAACATCGAAATTGGGCTGTTTGTCGATGGAAACTCCTAAAGGCGAGGTCTTCGGAGCCGATTTGACGAGTCTCGATGATTCTGTTTCGGAATAAGAGTACAGACTGTGTTTCGAGAGAGCAGAAGCGTCGAGCACTGATCGAGTCTCCAGTCCCTGATGCGGCGGCGGTGGAGGAGCGTCTCTTCTGGAGACTCTAGTGTCCGTCTCATACTTAGACCACAGTTGGCTTCTTTTCTGGTCCATATCAATTTCGTCGTACGGATTCTCTGCTCTTCTTTCCACGCTTGTTTCGTCAGACCAGAAGCATTCTTCCGCTGGCGTTGGTTTCGAAGCTGATAGAGCCTCCGACTGAAGCCAAGAGTCGGCAGTCACTTTCGGCTCCGCTCCTCCATAATGAATTTCCGTGTGAGTGTGAACTGTTGAGATCGGATGCGCCGGATAGCTTATTTCGGTTTCTGTGCGAGTATAGACTTGATGGTGAAGAGGATCTGTGTAATGCTGTTCTTCGATTTGAGATACCACAGGTGTCGCCTTGAACGTGTCGTCGTCTGCAGGTTTTCCGAAAAGTCCACTATCTTTGAATTTGAGCAAAGAAACTCCGGAAGTCGAGTACTTTGATCCAGAGAGAGCAGAAGCCTTGTACTCAAAATCGGATGGGTATCTATCAATCTTCTCGTGCAGCTTGACATCAGTCAAGTTCTGATGATTTAGCGTTTCGATCGGTGGGCCTTGGTATTCCTCAGAAATCGGGTAGTCGAGGTGAGACGGAGACTTCTTGAAGAGTCCGGTGATCTTGGACTTCAGGCTTGGCTCGTCCTTCTTCTCGGTCTCTTCGACGACAACTGGAACGACTTGCTCGGGCAGTTTCTCGTAGTGGAACTCGGATGGATAGGCACTGAGCGGCAGATCCTCGATGTTCTGAGAACGGGCAGTGTTGTCGAGCGGGCCTTGGTATTCCTCGGAAATCGGGTAGTCCGAATGAGCGGACGACTTCTTGAAGAGTCCGGTGATCTTGGACTTCAGGCTTGGCTCGTCCTTCTTCTCGGTTTCTTCGACGACAACTGGAACGACTTGCTCGGGAAGTTTCTCGTAGTGGAACTCGGATGGATAGGCACTGAGCGGCAGATCCTCGATGTTCTGAGAACGGGCAGTGTTGTCGAGCGGGCCTTGGTATTCCTCGGAAATCGGGTAGTCCGAATGAGCGGACGACTTCTTGAAGAGTCCGGTGATCTTGGACTTCAGGCTTGGCTCGTCCTTCTTCTCGGTCTCTTCGACGACAACTGGAACGACTTGCTCGGGCAGTTTCTCGTAGTGGAACTCGGATGGATAGGCGCTGAGCGGCAGATCCTCGATGTTCTGAGAACGGGCAGTGTTGTCGAGCGGGCCTTGGTATTCCTCGGAAATCGGGTAGTCGAGGTGAGACGGAGACTTCTTGAAGAGTCCGGTGATCTTGGACTTCAGGCTTGGCTCGTCCTTCTTCTCGGTCTCTTCGACGACAACTGGAACGACTTGCTCAAGCAGTTTCTCGTAGTGGAACTCGGATGGATAGGCGCTGAGCGGCAGATCCTCGATGTTCTGAGAACGGGCAGTGTTGTCGAGTGGGCCTTGGTATTCCTCGGAAATCGGGTAGTCCGAATGAGCGGACGACTTCTTGAAGAGTCCGGTGATCTTGGACTTCAGGCTTGGCTCGTCCTTCTTCTCGGTCTCTTCGACGACAACTGGAACGACTTGCTCGGGCAGTTTCTCGTAGTGGAACTCGGATGGATAGGCGCTGAGCGGCAGATCCTCGATGTTCTGAGAACGGGCAGTGTTGTCGAGTGGGCCTTGGTATTCCTCGGAAATCGGGTAGTCCGAATGAGCGGACGACTTCTTGAAGAGTCCGGTGATCTTGGACTTCAGGCTTGGCTCGTCCTTCTTCTCGGTCTCTTCGACGACAACTGGAACGACTTGCTCGGGCAGTTTCTCGTAGTGGAACTCGGATGGATAGGCGCTGAGCGGCAGATCCTCGATGTTCTGAGAATGGGCAGTGTTGTCGAGTGGGCCTTGGTATTCCTCGGAAATCGGGTAGTCGAGGTGAGACGGAGACTTCTTGAAGAGTCCGGTGATCTTGGACTTCAGGCTTGGCTCGTCCTTCTTCTCGGTTTCTTCGACGACAACTGGAACGACTTGCTCGGGCAGTTTCTCGTAGTGGAACTCGGATGGATAGGCGCTGAGCGGCAGATCCTCGATGTTCTGAGAACGGGCAGTGTTGTCGAGTGGGCCTTGGTATTCCTCGGAAATCGGGTAGTCCGAATGAGCGGACGACTTCTTGAAGAGTCCGGTGATCTTGGACTTCAGGCTTGGCTCGTCCTTCTTCTCGGTCTCTTCGACGACAACTGGAACGACTTGCTCGGGCAGTTTCTCGTAGTGGAACTCGGATGGATAGGCGCTGAGCGGCAGATCCTCGATGTTCTGAGAACGGGCAGTGTTGTCGAGCGGGCCTTGGTATTCCTCGGAAATCGGGTAGTCGAGGTGAGACGGAGACTTCTTGAAGAGTCCGGTGATCTTGGACTTCAGGCTTGGCTCGTCCTTCTTCTCGGTCTCTTCGACGACAACTGGAACGACTTGCTCAAGCAGTTTCTCGTAGTGGAACTCGGATGGATAGGCGCTGAGCGGCAGATCCTCGATGTTCTGAGAACGGGCAGTGTTGTCGAGTGGGCCTTGGTATTCCTCGGAAATCGGGTAGTCCGAATGAGCGGACGACTTCTTGAAGAGTCCGGTGATCTTGGACTTCAGGCTTGGCTCGTCCTTCTTCTCGGTCTCTTCGACGACAACTGGAACGACTTGCTCGGGCAGTTTCTCGTAGTGGAACTCGGATGGATAGGCGCTGAGCGGCAGATCCTCGATGTTCTGAGAACGGGCAGTGTTGTCGAGTGGGCCTTGGTATTCCTCGGAAATCGGGTAGTCCGAATGAGCGGACGACTTCTTGAAGAGTCCGGTGATCTTGGACTTCAGGCTTGGCTCGTCCTTCTTCTCGGTCTCTTCGACGACAACTGGAACGACTTGCTCGGGCAGTTTCTCGTAGTGGAACTCGGATGGATAGGCGCTGAGCGGCAGATCCTCGATGTTCTGAGAATGGGCAGTGTTGTCGAGTGGGCCTTGGTATTCCTCGGAAATCGGGTAGTCGAGGTGAGACGGAGACTTCTTGAAGAGTCCGGTGATCTTGGACTTCAGGCTTGGCTCGTCCTTCTTCTCGGTTTCTTCGACGACAACTGGAACGACTTGCTCGGGCAGTTTCTCGTAGTGGAACTCGGATGGATAGGCGCTGAGCGGCAGATCCTCGATGTTCTGAGAACGGGCAGTGTTGTCGAGTGGGCCTTGGTATTCCTCGGAAATCGGGTAGTCCGAATGAGCGGACGACTTCTTGAAGAGTCCGGTGATCTTGGACTTCAGGCTTGGCTCGTCCTTCTTCTCGGTCTCTTCGACGACAACTGGAACGACTTGCTCGGGCAGTTTCTCGTAGTGGAACTCGGATGGATAGGCGCTGAGCGGCAGATCCTCGATGTTCTGAGAACGGGCAGTGTTGTCGAGCGGGCCTTGGTATTCCTCGGAAATCGGGTAGTCGAGGTGAGACGGAGACTTCTTGAAGAGTCCGGTGATCTTGGACTTCAGGCTTGGCTCGTCCTTCTTCTCGGTCTCTTCGACGACAACTGGAACGACTTGCTCAAGCAGTTTCTCGTAGTGGAACTCGGATGGATAGGCGCTGAGCGGCAGATCCTCGATGTTCTGAGAACGGGCAGTGTTGTCGAGTGGGCCTTGGTATTCCTCGGAAATCGGGTAGTCCGAATGAGCGGACGACTTCTTGAAGAGTCCGGTGATCTTGGACTTCAGGCTTGGCTCGTCCTTCTTCTCGGTCTCTTCGACGACAACTGGAACGACTTGCTCGGGCAGTTTCTCGTAGTGGAACTCGGATGGATAGGCGCTGAGCGGCAGATCCTCGATGTTCTGAGAATGGGCAGTGTTGTCGAGCGGGCCTTGGTATTCCTCGGAAATCGGGTAGTCCGAATGAGCGGACGACTTCTTGAAGAGTCCGGTGATCTTGGACTTCAGGCTTGGCTCGTCCTTCTTCTCGGTCTCTTCGACGACAACTGGAACGACTTGCTCGGGCAGTTTCTCGTAGTGGAACTCGGATGGATAGGCGCTGAGCGGCAGATCCTCGATGTTCTGAGAACGGGCAGTGTTGTCGAGTGGGCCTTGGTATTCCTCGGAAATCGGGTAGTCCGAATGAGCGGACGACTTCTTGAAGAGTCCGGTGATCTTGGACTTCAGGCTTGGCTCGTCCTTCTTCTCGGTCTCTTCGACGACAACTGGAACGACTTGCTCGGGCAGTTTCTCGTAGTGGAACTCGGATGGATAGGCGCTGAGCGGCAGATCCTCGATGTTCTGAGAATGGGCAGTGTTGTCGAGTGGGCCTTGGTATTCCTCGGAAATCGGGTAGTCCGAATGAGCGGACGACTTCTTGAAGAGTCCGGTGATCTTGGACTTCAGGCTTGGCTCGTCCTTCTTCTCGGTCTCTTCGACGACAACTGGAACGACTTGCTCGGGCAGTTTCTCGTAGTGGAACTCGGATGGATAGGCGCTGAGCGGCAGATCCTCGATGTTCTGAGAACGGGCAGTGTTGTCGAGTGGGCCTTGGTATTCCTCGGAAATCGGGTAGTCCGAATGAGCGGACGACTTCTTGAAGAGTCCGGTGATCTTGGACTTCAGGCTTGGCTCGTCCTTCTTCTCGGTCTCTTCGACGACAACTGGAACGACTTGCTCGGGCAGTTTCTCGTAGTGGAATTCGGATGGATAGGCGCTGAGCGGCAGATCCTCGATGTTCTGAGAATGGGCAGTGTTGTCGAGTGGGCCTTGGTATTCCTCGGAAATCGGGTAGTCGAGGTGAGACGGAGACTTCTTGAAGAGTCCGGTGATCTTGGACTTCAGGCTTGGCTCGTCCTTCTTCTCGGTTTCTTCGACGACAACTGGAACGACTTGCTCGGGCAGTTTCTCGTAGTGGAACTCGGATGGATAGGCGCTGAGCGGCAGATCCTCGATGTTCTGAGAATGGGCAGTGTTGTCGAGTGGGCCTTGGTATTCCTCGGAAATCGGGTAGTCGAGGTGAGACGGAGACTTCTTGAAGAGTCCGGTGATCTTGGACTTCAGGCTTGGCTCGTCCTTCTTCTCGGTTTCTTCGACGACAACTGGAACGACTTGCTCGGGCAGTTTCTCGTAGTGGAACTCGGATGGATAGGCGCTGAGCGGCAGATCCTCGATGTTCTGAGAACGGGCAGTGTTGTCGAGTGGGCCTTGGTATTCCTCGGAAATCGGGTAGTCGAGGTGAGACGGAGACTTCTTGAAGAGTCCGGTGATCTTGGACTTCAGGCTTGGCTCGTCCTTCTTCTCGGTTTCTTCGACGACAACTGGAACGACTTGCTCGGGCAGTTTCTCGTAGTGGAACTCGGATGGATAGGCGCTGAGCGGCAGATCCTCGATGTTCTGAGAACGGGCAGTGTTGTCGAGTGGGCCTTGGTATTCCTCGGAAATCGGGTAGTCGAGGTGAGACGGAGACTTCTTGAAGAGTCCGGTGATCTTGGACTTCAGGCTTGGCTCGTCCTTCTTCTCGGTTTCTTCGACGACAACTGGAACGACTTGCTCGGGCAGTTTCTCGTAGTGGAACTCGGATGGATAGGCGCTGAGCGGCAGATCCTCGATGTTCTGAGAACGGGCAGTGTTGTCGAGCGGGCCTTGGTATTCCTCGGAAATCGGGTAGTCCGAATGAGCGGACGACTTCTTGAAGAGTCCGGTGATCTTGGACTTCAGGCTTGGCTCGTCCTTCTTCTCGGTTTCTTCGACGACAACTGGAACGACTTGCTCGGGCAGTTTCTCGTAGTGGAACTCGGATGGATAGGCGCTGAGCGGCAGATCCTCGATGTTCTGAGAACGGGCAGTGTTGTCGAGTGGGCCTTGGTATTCCTCGGAAATCGGGTAGTCGAGGTGAGACGGAGACTTCTTGAAGAGTCCGGTGATCTTGGACTTCAGGCTTGGCTCGTCCTTCTTCTCGGTTTCTTCGACGACAACTGGAACGACTTGCTCGGGCAGTTTCTCGTAGTGGAACTCGGATGGATAGGCGCTGAGCGGCAGATCCTCGATGTTCTGAGAACGGGCAGTGTTGTCGAGTGGGCCTTGGTATTCCTCGGAAATCGGGTAGTCGAGGTGAGACGGAGACTTCTTGAAGAGTCCGGTGATCTTGGACTTCAGGCTTGGCTCGTCCTTCTTCTCGGTTTCTTCGACGACAACTGGAACGACTTGCTCGGGCAGTTTCTCGTAGTGGAACTCGGATGGATAGGCGCTGAGCGGCAGATCCTCGATGTTCTGAGAATGGGCAGTGTTGTCGAGTGGGCCTTGGTATTCCTCGGAAATCGGGTAGTCGAGGTGAGACGGAGACTTCTTGAAGAGTCCGGTGATCTTGGACTTCAGGCTTGGCTCGTCCTTCTTCTCGGTTTCTTCGACGACAACTGGAACGACTTGCTCGGGCAGTTTCTCGTAGTGGAACTCGGATGGATAGGCGCTGAGCGGCAGATCCTCGATGTTCTGAGAACGGGCAGTGTTGTCGAGTGGGCCTTGGTATTCCTCGGAAATCGGGTAGTCGAGGTGAGACGGAGACTTCTTGAAGAGTCCGGTGATCTTGGACTTCAGGCTTGGCTCGTCCTTCTTCTCGGTTTCTTCGACGACAACTGGAACGACTTGCTCGG
Organism: Caenorhabditis sulstoni; assembly: GCA_963966605.1. Taxonomy (NCBI): domain Eukaryota; kingdom Metazoa; phylum Nematoda; class Chromadorea; order Rhabditida; family Rhabditidae; genus Caenorhabditis; species Caenorhabditis sulstoni. The sequence continues at coordinate 3,066,129 of OZ016475.1, forward strand.
GCAGTTTCTCGTAGTGGAATTCGGATGGATAGGCGCTGAGCGGCAGATCCTCGATGTTCTGAGAACGGGCAGTGTTGTCGAGCGGGCCTTGGTATTCCTCGGAAATCGGGTAGTCCGAATGAGCGGACGACTTCTTGAAGAGTCCGGTGATCTTGGACTTCAGGCTTGGCTCGTCCTTCTTCTCGGTTTCTTCGACGACAACTGGAACGACTTGCTCGGGCAGTTTCTCGTAGTGGAACTCGGATGGATAGGCGCTGAGCGGCAGATCCTCGATGTTCTGAGAACGGGCAGTGTTGTCGAGCGGGCCTTGGTATTCCTCGGAAATCGGGTAGTCCGAATGAGCGGACGACTTCTTGAAGAGTCCGGTGATCTTGGACTTCAGGCTTGGCTCGTCCTTCTTCTCGGTTTCTTCGACGACAACTGGAACGACTTGCTCGGGCAGTTTCTCGTAGTGGAACTCGGATGGATAGGCGCTGAGCGGCAGATCCTCGATGTTCTGAGAACGGGCAGTGTTGTCGAGTGGGCCTTGGTATTCCTCGGAAATCGGGTAGTCGAGGTGAGACGGAGACTTCTTGAAGAGTCCGGTGATCTTGGACTTCAGGCTTGGCTCGTCCTTCTTCTCGGTTTCTTCGACGACAACTGGAACGACTTGCTCGGGCAGTTTCTCGTAGTGGAACTCGGATGGATAGGCGCTGAGCGGCAGATCCTCGATGTTCTGAGAACGGGCAGTGTTGTCGAGTGGGCCTTGGTATTCCTCGGAAATCGGGTAGTCGAGGTGAGACGGAGACTTCTTGAAGAGTCCGGTGATCTTGGACTTCAGGCTTGGCTCGTCCTTCTTCTCGGTTTCTTCGACGACAACTGGAACGACTTGCTCGGGCAGTTTCTCGTAGTGGAATTCGGATGGATAGGCGCTGAGCGGCAGATCCTCGATGTTCTGAGAACGGGCAGTGTTGTCGAGCGGGCCTTGGTATTCCTCGGAAATCGGGTAGTCCGAATGAGCGGACGACTTCTTGAAGAGTCCGGTGATCTTGGACTTCAGGCTTGGCTCGTCCTTCTTCTCGGTTTCTTCGACGACAACTGGAACGACTTGCTCGGGCAGTTTCTCGTAGTGGAACTCGGATGGATAGGCGCTGAGCGGCAGATCCTCGATGTTCTGAGAACGGGCAGTGTTGTCGAGCGGGCCTTGGTATTCCTCGGAAATCGGGTAGTCGAGGTGAGACGGAGACTTCTTGAAGAGTCCGGTGATCTTGGACTTCAGGCTTGGCTCGTCCTTCTTCTCGGTTTCTTCGACGACAACTGGAACGACTTGCTCGGGCAGTTTCTCGTAGTGGAACTCGGATGGATAGGCGCTGAGCGGCAGATCCTCGATGTTCTGAGAACGGGCAGTGTTGTCGAGTGGGCCTTGGTATTCCTCGGAAATCGGGTAGTCGAGGTGAGACGGAGACTTCTTGAAGAGTCCGGTGATCTTGGACTTCAGGCTTGGCTCGTCCTTCTTCTCGGTTTCTTCGACGACAACTGGAACGACTTGCTCGGGCAGTTTCTCGTAGTGGAACTCGGATGGATAGGCGCTGAGCGGCAGATCCTCGATGTTCTGAGAACGGGCAGTGTTGTCGAGCGGGCCTTGGTATTCCTCGGAAATCGGGTAGTCGAGGTGAGACGGAGACTTCTTGAAGAGTCCGGTGATCTTGGACTTCAGGCTTGGCTCGTCCTTCTTCTCGGTTTCTTCGACGACAACTGGAACGACTTGCTCGGGCAGTTTCTCGTAGTGGAACTCGGATGGATAGGCGCTGAGCGGCAGATCCTCGATGTTCTGAGAACGGGCAGTGTTGTCGAGTGGGCCTTGGTATTCCTCGGAAATCGGGTAGTCGAGGTGAGACGGAGACTTCTTGAAGAGTCCGGTGATCTTGGACTTCAGGCTTGGCTCGTCCTTCTTCTCGGTTTCTTCGACGACAACTGGAACGACTTGCTCGGGCAGTTTCTCGTAGTGGAACTCGGATGGATAGGCGCTGAGCGGCAGATCCTCGATGTTCTGAGAACGGGCAGTGTTGTCGAGCGGGCCTTGGTATTCCTCGGAAATCGGGTAGTCGAGGTGAGACGGAGACTTCTTGAAGAGTCCGGTGATCTTGGACTTCAGGCTTGGCTCGTCCTTCTTCTCGGTTTCTTCGACGACAACTGGAACGACTTGCTCGGGCAGTTTCTCGTAGTGGAACTCGGATGGATAGGCGCTGAGCGGCAGATCCTCGATGTTCTGAGAACGGGCAGTGTTGTCGAGTGGGCCTTGGTATTCCTCGGAAATCGGGTAGTCGAGGTGAGACGGAGACTTCTTGAAGAGTCCGGTGATCTTGGACTTCAGGCTTGGCTCGTCCTTCTTCTCGGTTTCTTCGACGACAACTGGAACGACTTGCTCGGGCAGTTTCTCGTAGTGGAACTCGGATGGATAGGCGCTGAGCGGCAGATCCTCGATGTTCTGAGAACGGGCAGTGTTGTCGAGTGGGCCTTGGTATTCCTCGGAAATCGGGTAGTCGAGGTGAGACGGAGACTTCTTGAAGAGTCCGGTGATCTTGGACTTCAGGCTTGGCTCGTCCTTCTTCTCGGTTTCTTCGACGACAACTGGAACGACTTGCTCGGGCAGTTTCTCGTAGTGGAACTCGGATGGATAGGCGCTGAGCGGCAGATCCTCGATGTTCTGAGAACGGGCAGTGTTGTCGAGCGGGCCTTGGTATTCCTCGGAAATCGGGTAGTCGAGGTGAGACGGAGACTTCTTGAAGAGTCCGGTGATCTTGGACTTCAGGCTTGGCTCGTCCTTCTTCTCGGTTTCTTCGACGACAACTGGAACGACTTGCTCGGGCAGTTTCTCGTAGTGGAACTCGGATGGATAGGCGCTGAGCGGCAGATCCTCGATGTTCTGAGAACGGGCAGTGTTGTCGAGTGGGCCTTGGTATTCCTCGGAAATCGGGTAGTCGAGGTGAGACGGAGACTTCTTGAAGAGTCCGGTGATCTTGGACTTCAGGCTTGGCTCGTCCTTCTTCTCGGTTTCTTCGACGACAACTGGAACGACTTGCTCGGGCAGTTTCTCGTAGTGGAACTCGGATGGATAGGCGCTGAGCGGCAGATCCTCGATGTTCTGAGAACGGGCAGTGTTGTCGAGTGGGCCTTGGTATTCCTCGGAAATCGGGTAGTCGAGGTGAGACGGAGACTTCTTGAAGAGTCCGGTGATCTTGGACTTCAGGCTTGGCTCGTCCTTCTTCTCGGTTTCTTCGACGACAACTGGAACGACTTGCTCGGGCAGTTTCTCGTAGTGGAACTCGGATGGATAGGCGCTGAGCGGCAGATCCTCGATGTTCTGAGAACGGGCAGTGTTGTCGAGTGGGCCTTGGTATTCCTCGGAAATCGGGTAGTCGAGGTGAGACGGAGACTTCTTGAAGAGTCCGGTGATCTTGGACTTCAGGCTTGGCTCGTCCTTCTTCTCGGTTTCTTCGACGACAACTGGAACGACTTGCTCGGGCAGTTTCTCGTAGTGGAACTCGGATGGATAGGCGCTGAGCGGCAGATCCTCGATGTTCTGAGAACGGGCAGTGTTGTCGAGCGGGCCTTGGTATTCCTCGGAAATCGGGTAGTCCGAATGAGCGGACGACTTCTTGAAGAGTCCGGTGATCTTGGACTTCAGGCTTGGCTCGTCCTTCTTCTCGGTCTCTTCGACGACAACTGGAACGACTTGCTCGGGCAGTTTCTCGTAGTGGAACTCGGATGGATAGGCACTGAGCGGCAGATCCTCGATGTTCTGAGAACGGGCAGTGTTGTCGAGTGGGCCTTGGTATTCCTCGGAAATCGGGTAGTCGAGGTGAGACGGAGACTTCTTGAAGAGTCCGGTGATCTTGGACTTCAGGCTTGGCTCGTCCTTCTTCTCGGTTTCTTCGACGACAACTGGAACGACTTGCTCGGGCAGTTTCTCGTAGTGGAACTCGGATGGATAGGCGCTGAGCGGCAGATCTTCGATGTTCTGAGAACGGGCAGTGTTGTCGAGCGGGCCTTGGTATTCCTCGGAAATCGGGTAGTCCGAATGAGCGGACGACTTCTTGAAGAGTCCGGTGATCTTGGACTTCAGGCTTGGCTCGTCCTTCTTCTCGGTCTCTTCGACGACAACTGGAACGACTTGCTCGGGCAGTTTCTCGTAGTGGAACTCGGACGGATAGGCGCTGAGCGGCAGATCCTCGATGTTCTGAGAACGGGCAGTGTTGTCGAGCGGGCCTTGGTATTCCTCGGAAATCGGGTAGTCCGAATGAGCGGACGACTTCTTGAAGAGTCCGGTGATCTTGGACTTCAGGCTTGGCTCGTCCTTCTTCTCGGTTTCTTCGACGACAACTGGAACGACTTGCTCGGGCAGTTTCTCGTAGTGGAACTCGGATGGATAGGCGCTGAGCGGCAGATCCTCGATGTTCTGAGAACGGGCAGTGTTGTCGAGCGGGCCTTGGTATTCCTCGGAAATCGGGTAGTCGAGGTGAGACGGAGACTTCTTGAAGAGTCCGGTGATCTTGGACTTCAGGCTTGGCTCGTCCTTCTTCTCGGTTTCTTCGACGACAACTGGAACGACTTGCTCGGGCAGTTTCTCGTAGTGGAACCCGGATGGATAGGCGCTGAGCGGCAGATCCTCGATGTTCTGAGAACGGGCAGTGTTGTCGAGCGGGCCTTGGTATTCCTCGGAAATCGGGTAGTCCGAATGAGCGGACGACTTCTTGAAGAGTCCGGTGATCTTGGACTTCAGGCTTGGCTCGTCCTTCTTCTCGGTCTCTTCGACGACAACTGGAACGACTTGCTCGGGCAGTTTCTCGTAGTGGAACTCGGATGGATAGGCACTGAGCGGCAGATCCTCGATGTTCTGAGAACGGGCAGTGTTGTCGAGTGGGCCTTGGTATTCCTCGGAAATCGGGTAGTCGAGGTGAGACGGAGACTTCTTGAAGAGTCCGGTGATCTTGGACTTCAGGCTTGGCTCGTCCTTCTTCTCGGTCTCTTCGACGACAACTGGAACGACTTGCTCGGGCAGTTTCTCGTAGTGGAACTCGGACGGATAGGCGCTGAGCGGCAGATCCTCGATGTTCTGAGAACGGGCAGTGTTGTCGAGCGGGCCTTGGTATTCCTCGGAAATCGGGTAGTCCGAATGAGCGGACGACTTCTTGAAGAGTCCGGTGATCTTGGACTTCAGGCTTGGCTCGTCCTTCTTCTCGGTTTCTTCGACGACAACTGGAACGACTTGCTCGGGCAGTTTCTCGTAGTGGAACTCGGATGGATAGGCGCTGAGCGGCAGATCCTCGATGTTCTGAGAACGGGCAGTGTTGTCGAGCGGGCCTTGGTATTCCTCGGAAATCGGGTAGTCCGAATGAGCGGACGACTTCTTGAAGAGTCCGGTGATCTTGGACTTCAGGCTTGGCTCGTCCTTCTTCTCGGTTTCTTCGACGACCACTGGAACGACTTGCTCGGGCAGTTTCTCGTAGTGGAACTCGGATGGATAGGCGCTGAGCGGCAGATCTTCGATGTTCTGAGAACGGGCAGTGTTGTCGAGCGGGCCTTGGTATTCCTCGGAACTCGGGTAGTCGAGGTGAGACGGAGACTTCTTGAAGAGTCCGGTGATCTTGGACTTCAGGCTTGGCTCGTCCTTCTTCTCGGTTTCTTCGACGACAACTGGAACGACTTGCTCGGGCAGTTTCTCGTAGTGGAACTCGGATGGATAGGCGCTGAGCGGCAGATCCTCGATGTTCTGAGAACGGGCAGTGTTGTCGAGTGGGCCTTGGTATTCCTCGGAAATCGGGTAGTCGAGGTGAGACGGAGACTTCTTGAAGAGTCCGGTGATCTTGGACTTCAGGCTTGGCTCGTCCTTCTTCTCGGTTTCTTCGACGACAACTGGAACGACTTGCTCGGGCAGTTTCTCGTAGTGGAACTCGGATGGATAGGCACTGAGCGGCAGATCCTCGATGTTCTGAGAACGGGCAGTGTTGTCGAGTGGGCCTTGGTATTCCTCGGAAATCGGGTAGTCGAGGTGAGACGGAGACTTCTTGAAGAGTCCGGTGATCTTGGACTTCAGGCTTGGCTCGTCCTTCTTCTCGGTTTCTTCGACGACAACTGGAACGACTTGCTCGGGCAGTTTCTCGTAGTGGAACTCGGATGGATAGGCGCTGAGCGGCAGATCTTCGATGTTCTGAGAACGGGCAGTGTTGTCGAGCGGGCCTTGGTATTCCTCGGAAATCGGGTAGTCCGAATGAGCGGACGACTTCTTGAAGAGTCCGGTGATCTTGGACTTCAGGCTTGGCTCGTCCTTCTTCTCGGTCTCTTCGACGACAACTGGAACGACTTGCTCGGGCAGTTTCTCGTAGTGGAACTCGGACGGATAGGCGCTGAGCGGCAGATCCTCGATGTTCTGAGAACGGGCAGTGTTGTCGAGCGGGCCTTGGTATTCCTCGGAAATCGGGTAGTCCGAATGAGCGGACGACTTCTTGAAGAGTCCGGTGATCTTGGACTTCAGGCTTGGCTCGTCCTTCTTCTCGGTTTCTTCGACGACAACTGGAACGACTTGCTCGGGCAGTTTCTCGTAGTGGAACTCGGATGGATAGGCGCTGAGCGGCAGATCCTCGATGTTCTGAGAACGGGCAGTGTTGTCGAGCGGGCCTTGGTATTCCTCGGAAATCGGGTAGTCGAGGTGAGACGGAGACTTCTTGAAGAGTCCGGTGATCTTGGACTTCAGGCTTGGCTCGTCCTTCTTCTCGGTTTCTTCGACGACAACTGGAACGACTTGCTCGGGCAGTTTCTCGTAGTGGAACCCGGATGGATAGGCGCTGAGCGGCAGATCCTCGATGTTCTGAGAACGGGCAGTGTTGTCGAGCGGGCCTTGGTATTCCTCGGAAATCGGGTAGTCGAGGTGAGACGGAGACTTCTTGAAGAGTCCGGTGATCTTGGACTTCAGGCTTGGCTCGTCCTTCTTCTCGGTCTCTTCGACGACAACTGGAACGACTTGCTCGGGCAGTTTCTCGTAGTGGAACTCGGATGGATAGGCACTGAGCGGCAGATCCTCGATGTTCTGAGAACGGGCAGTGTTGTCGAGTGGGCCTTGGTATTCCTCGGAAATCGGGTAGTCGAGGTGAGACGGAGACTTCTTGAAGAGTCCGGTGATCTTGGACTTCAGGCTTGGCTCGTCCTTCTTCTCGGTTTCTTCGACGACAACTGGAACGACTTGCTCGGGCAGTTTCTCGTAGTGGAACTCGGATGGATAGGCGCTGAGCGGCAGATCTTCGATGTTCTGAGAACGGGCAGTGTTGTCGAGCGGGCCTTGGTATTCCTCGGAAATCGGGTAGTCCGAATGAGCGGACGACTTCTTGAAGAGTCCGGTGATCTTGGACTTCAGGCTTGGCTCGTCCTTCTTCTCGGTCTCTTCGACGACAACTGGAACGACTTGCTCGGGCAGTTTCTCGTAGTGGAACTCGGACGGATAGGCGCTGAGCGGCAGATCCTCGATGTTCTGAGAACGGGCAGTGTTGTCGAGCGGGCCTTGGTATTCCTCGGAAATCGGGTAGTCCGAATGAGCGGACGACTTCTTGAAGAGTCCGGTGATCTTGGACTTCAGGCTTGGCTCGTCCTTCTTCTCGGTTTCTTCGACGACCACTGGAACGACTTGCTCGGGCAGTTTCTCGTAGTGGAACTCGGATGGATAGGCGCTGAGCGGCAGATCTTCGATGTTCTGAGAACGGGCAGTGTTGTCGAGCGGGCCTTGGTATTCCTCGGAACTCGGGTAGTCGAGGTGAGACGGAGACTTCTTGAAGAGTCCGGTGATCTTGGACTTCAGGCTTGGCTCGTCCTTCTTCTCGGTTTCTTCGACGACAACTGGAACGACTTGCTCGGGCAGTTTCTCGTAGTGGAACTCGGATGGATAGGCGCTGAGCGGCAGATCCTCGATGTTCTGAGAACGGGCAGTGTTGTCGAGTGGGCCTTGGTATTCCTCGGAAATCGGGTAGTCGAGGTGAGACGGAGACTTCTTGAAGAGTCCGGTGATCTTGGACTTCAGGCTTGGCTCGTCCTTCTTCTCGGTTTCTTCGACGACAACTGGAACGACTTGCTCGGGCAGTTTCTCGTAGTGGAACTCGGATGGATAGGCGCTGAGCGGCAGATCCTCGATGTTCTGAGAACGGGCAGTGTTGTCGAGTGGGCCTTGGTATTCCTCGGAAATCGGGTAGTCGAGGTGAGACGGAGACTTCTTGAAGAGTCCGGTGATCTTGGACTTCAGGCTTGGCTCGTCCTTCTTCTCGGTTTCTTCGACGACAACTGGAACGACTTGCTCGGGCAGTTTCTCGTAGTGGAACTCGGACGGATAGGCGCTGAGCGGCAGATCCTCGATGTTCTGAGAACGGGCAGTGTTGTCGAGCGGGCCTTGGTATTCCTCGGAAATCGGGTAGTCCGAATGAGCGGACGACTTCTTGAAGAGTCCGGTGATCTTGGACTTCAGGCTTGGCTCGTCCTTCTTCTCGGTCTCTTCGACGACAACTGGAACGACTTGCTCGGGCAGTTTCTCGTAGTGGAACTCGGACGGATAGGCGCTGAGCGGCAGATCCTCGATGTTCTGAGAACGGGCAGTGTTGTCGAGTGGGCCTTGGTATTCCTCGGAAATCGGGTAGTCGAGGTGAGACGGAGACTTCTTGAAGAGTCCGGTGATCTTGGACTTCAGGCTTGGCTCGTCCTTCTTCTCGGTTTCTTCGACGACAACTGGAACGACTTGCTCGGGCAGTTTCTCGTAGTGGAACTCGGATGGATAGGCGCTGAGCGGCAGATCTTCGATGTTCTGAGAACGGGCAGTGTTGTCGAGCGGGCCTTGGTATTCCTCGGAAATCGGGTAGTCGAGGTGAGACGGAGACTTCTTGAAGAGTCCGGTGATCTTGGACTTCAGGCTTGGCTCGTCCTTCTTCTCGGTTTCTTCGACGACAACTGGAACGACTTGCTCGGGCAGTTTCTCGTAGTGGAACTCGGATGGATAGGCGCTGAGCGGCAGATCCTCGATGTTCTGAGAACGGGCAGTGTTGTCGAGCGGGCCTTGGTATTCCTCGGAAATCGGGTAGTCCGAATGAGCGGACGACTTCTTGAAGAGTCCGGTGATCTTGGACTTCAGGCTTGGCTCGTCCTTCTTCTCGGTTTCTTCGACGACAACTGGAACGACTTGCTCGGGCAGTTTCTCGTAGTGGAACTCGGATGGATAGGCGCTGAGCGGCAGATCCTCGATGTTCTGAGAACGGGCAGTGTTGTCGAGCGGGCCTTGGTATTCCTCGGAAATCGGGTAGTCCGAATGAGCGGACGACTTCTTGAAGAGTCCGGTGATCTTGGACTTCAGGCTTGGCTCGTCCTTCTTCTCGGTTTCTTCGACGACAACTGGAACGACTTGCTCGGGCAGTTTCTCGTAGTGGAACTCGGATGGATAGGCGCTGAGCGGCAGATCCTCGATGTTCTGAGAACGGGCAGTGTTGTCGAGTGGGCCTTGGTATTCCTCGGAAATCGGGTAGTCGAGGTGAGACGGAGACTTCTTGAAGAGTCCGGTGATTTTGGACTTCAGGCTTGGCTCGTCCTTCTTCTCGGTCTCTTCGACGACAACTGGAACAGACTGTTCTGGCAGCTTCTCGTAGTGGTACTCGGTTGGATAGGCGCTGAGCGGCAGATCCTCGATGTTCTGAGAACGGGCAGTGTTGTCGAGTGGGCCTTGGTATTCCTCGGAAATCGGGTAGTCCGAATGAGCGGACGACTTCTTGAAGAGTCCGGTGATCTTGGACTTCAGGCTTGGCTCGTCCTTCTTCTCGGTTTCTTCGACGACAACTGGAACGACTTGCTCGGGCAGTTTCTCGTAGTGGAACTCGGATGGATAGGCGCTAAGCGGCAGGTCCTCGATGTTCTGAGAACGGGCAGTGTTGTCGAGCGGGCCTTGGTATTCCTCGGAAATCGGGTAGTCCGAATGAGCGGACGACTTCTTGAAGAGTCCGGTGATCTTGGACTTCAGGCTTGGCTCGTCCTTCTTCTCGGTTTCTTCGACGACAACTGGAACGACTTGCTCGGGCAGTTTCTCGTAGTGGAACTCGGATGGATAGGCGCTGAGCGGCAGATCCTCGATGTTCTGAGAACGAGCAGTGTTGTCGAGTGGGCCTTGGTATTCCTCGGAAATCGGGTAGTCGAGGTGAGATGGAGACTTCTTGAAGAGTCCGGTGATTTTGGACTTCAGGCTTGGCTCGTCCTTCTTCTCGGTTTCTTCGACGACAACTGGAACGACTTGCTCGGGCAGTTTCTCGTAGTGGAACTCGGATGGATAGGCGCTGAGCGGCAGATCCTCGATGTTCTGAGAACGGGCAGTGTTGTCGAGTGGGCCTTGGTATTCCTCGGAAATCGGGTAGTCGAGGTGAGACGGAGACTTCTTGAAGAGTCCGGTGATTTTGGACTTCAGGCTTGGCTCGTCCTTCTTCTCGGTCTCTTCGACGACAACTGGAACAGACTGTTCTGGCAGCTTCTCGTAGTGGTACTCGGTTGGATAGGCGCTGAGCGGCAGATCCTCGATGTTCTGAGAACGGGCAGTGTTGTCGAGCGGGCCTTGGTATTCCTCGGAAATCGGGTAGTCCGAATGAGCGGACGACTTCTTGAAGAGTCCGGTGATTTTGGACTTCAGGCTTGGCTCGTCCTTCTTCTCGGTTTCTTCGACGACAACTGGAACGACTTGCTCGGGCAGCTTCTCGTAGTGGTACTCGGTTGGATAGGCGCTGAGCGGCAGATCCTCGATGTTCTGAGAACGAGCAGTGTTGTCGAGTGGGCCTTGGTATTCCTCGGAAATCGGGTAGTCGAGGTGAGACGGAGACTTCTTGAAGAGTCCGGTGATTTTGGACTTCAGGCTTGGCTCGTCCTTCTTCTCGGTCTCTTCGACGACAACTGGAACGACTTGCTCGGGCAGCTTCTCGTAGTGGTACTCGGTTGGATAGGCGCTGAGCGGCAGATCCTCGATGTTCTGAGAACGAGCAGTGTTGTCGAGTGGGCCTTGGTATTCCTCGGAAATCGGGTAGTCGAGGTGAGATGGAGACTTCTTGAAGAGTCCGGTGATCTTGGACTTCAGGCTTGGCTCGTCCTTCTTCTCGGTTTCTTCGACGACAACTGGAACGACTTGCTCGGGCAGTTTCTCGTAGTGGAACTCGGATGGATAGGCGCTGAGCGGCAGATCCTCGATGTTCTGAGAACGGGCAGTGTTGTCGAGTGGGCCTTGGTATTCCTCGGAAATCGGGTAGTCGAGGTGAGACGGAGACTTCTTGAAGAGTCCGGTGATCTTGGACTTCAGGCTTGGCTCGTCCTTCTTCTCGGTCTCTTCGACGACAACTGGAACAGACTGTTCTGGCAGCTTCTCGTAGTGGTACTCGGTTGGATAGGCACTGAGCGGCAGATCCTCGATGTTCTGAGAACGAGCAGTGTTGTCGAGTGGGCCTTGGTATTCCTCGGAAATCGGGTAGTCGAGGTGAGACGGAGACTTCTTGAAGAGTCCGGTGATCTTGGACTTCAGGCTTGGCTCGTCCTTCTTCTCGGTCTCTTCGACGACAACTGGAACAGACTGTTCTGGCAGCTTCTCGTAGTGGTACTCGGTTGGATAGGCACTGAGCGGCAGATCCTCGATGTTCTGAGAACGAGCAGTGTTGTCGAGTGGGCCTTGGTATTCCTCGGAAATCGGGTAGTCGAGGTGAGACGGAGACTTCTTGAAGAGTCCGGTGATCTTGGACTTCAGGCTTGGCTCGTCCTTCTTCTCGGTTTCTTCGACGACAACTGGAACGACTTGCTCGGGCAGTTTCTCGTAGTGGAACTCGGATGGATAGGCGCTGAGCGGCAGATCCTCGATGTTCTGAGAACGAGCAGTGTTGTCGAGCGGGCCTTGATATTCCTCGGAAATCGGGTAGTCGAGGTGAGACGGAGACTTCTTGAAGAGTCCGGTGATCTTGGACTTCAGGCTTGGCTCGTCCTTCTTCTCGGTTTCTTCGACGACGACTGGAACAGACTGTTCTGGCAGCTTCTCGTAGTGGTACTCGGTTGGATAGGCGCTGAGCGGCAGATCCTCGATGTTCTGAGAACGGGCAGTGTTGTCGAGTGGGCCTTGGTATTCCTCGGAAATCGGGTAGTCGAGGTGAGACGGAGACTTCTTGAAGAGTCCGGTGATCTTGGACTTCAGGCTTGGCTCGTCCTTCTTCTCGGTCTCTTCGACGACAACTGGAACGACTTGCTCAAGCAGTTTCTCGTAGTGGAACTCGGATGGATAGGCGCTGAGCGGCAGATCCTCGATGTTCTGAGAACGGGCAGTGTTGTCGAGTGGGCCTTGGTATTCCTCGGAAATCGGGTAGTCCGAATGAGCGGACGACTTCTTGAAGAGTCCGGTGATCTTGGACTTCAGGCTTGGCTCGTCCTTCTTCTCGGTTTCTTCGACGACAACTGGAACGACTTGCTCGGGCAGTTTCTCGTAGTGGAACTCGGATGGATAGGCGCTGAGCGGCAGATCCTCCATGTTCTGAGAACGGGCAGTGTTGTCGAGTGGGCCTTGGTATTCCTCGGAAATCGGGTAGTCGAGGTGAGACGGAGACTTCTTGAAGAGTCCGGTGATCTTGGACTTCAGGCTTGGCTCGTCCTTCTTCTCGGTCTCTTCGACGACAACTGGAACGACTTGCTCAAGCAGTTTCTCGTAGTGGAACTCGGATGGATAGGCGCTGAGCGGCAGATCCTCGATGTTCTGAGAATGGGCAGTGTTGTCGAGCGGGCCTTGGTATTCCTCGGAAATCGGGTAGTCCGAATGAGCGGACGACTTCTTGAAGAGTCCGGTGATCTTGGACTTCAGGCTTGGCTCGTCCTTCTTCTCGGTTTCTTCGACGACAACTGGAACGACTTGCTCGGGCAGTTTCTCGTAGTGGAACTCGGATGGATAGGCGCTAAGCGGCAGGTCCTCGATGTTCTGAGAACGGGCAGTGTTGTCGAGCGGGCCTTGGTATTCCTCGGAAATCGGGTAGTCCGAATGAGCGGACGACTTCTTGAAGAGTCCGGTGATCTTGGACTTCAGGCTTGGCTCGTCCTTCTTCTCGGTTTCTTCGACGACAACTGGAACGACTTGCTCGGGCAGTTTCTCGTAGTGGAACTCGGATGGATAGGCGCTGAGCGGCAGATCCTCGATGTTCTGAGAACGAGCAGTGTTGTCGAGTGGGCCTTGGTATTCCTCGGAAATCGGGTAGTCGAGGTGAGACGGAGACTTCTTGAAGAGTCCGGTGATTTTGGACTTCAGGCTTGGCTCGTCCTTCTTCTCGGTCTCTTCGACGACAACTGGAACGACTTGCTCGGGCAGCTTCTCGTAGTGGTACTCGGTTGGATAGGCGCTGAGCGGCAGATCCTCGATGTTCTGAGAACGAGCAGTGTTGTCGAGTGGGCCTTGGTATTCCTCGGAAATCGGGTAGTCGAGGTGAGACGGAGACTTCTTGAAGAGTCCGGTGATTTTGGACTTCAGGCTTGGCTCGTCCTTCTTCTCGGTTTCTTCGACGACAACTGGAACGACTTGCTCGGGCAGCTTCTCGTAGTGGAACTCGGATGGATAGGCGCTGAGCGGCAGATCCTCGATGTTCTGAGAACGAGCAGTGTTGTCGAGTGGGCCTTGGTATTCCTCGGAAATCGGGTAGTCGAGGTGAGATGGAGACTTCTTGAAGAGTCCGGTGATTTTGGACTTCAGGCTTGGCTCGTCCTTCTTCTCGGTTTCTTCGACGACAACTGGAACGACTTGCTCGGGCAGCTTCTCGTAGTGGAACTCGGATGGATAGGCGCTGAGCGGCAGATCCTCGATGTTCTGAGAACGAGCAGTGTTGTCGAGTGGGCCTTGGTATTCCTCGGAAATCGGGTAGTCGAGGTGAGATGGAGACTTCTTGAAGAGTCCGGTGATTTTGGACTTCAGGCTTGGCTCGTCCTTCTTCTCGGTTTCTTCGACGACAACTGGAACGACTTGCTCGGGCAGCTTCTCGTAGTGGTACTCGGTTGGATAGGCGCTGAGCGGCAGATCCTCGATGTTCTGAGAACGAGCAGTGTTGTCGAGTGGGCCTTGGTATTCCTCGGAAATCGGGTAGTCGAGGTGAGACGGAGACTTCTTGAAGAGTCCGGTGATTTTGGACTTCAGGCTTGGCTCGTCCTTCTTCTCGGTCTCTTCGACGACAACTGGAACGACTTGCTCGGGCAGCTTCTCGTAGTGGTACTCGGTTGGATAGGCGCTGAGCGGCAGATCCTCGATGTTCTGAGAACGAGCAGTGTTGTCGAGTGGGCCTTGGTATTCCTCGGAAATCGGGTAGTCGAGGTGAGATGGAGACTTCTTGAAGAGTCCGGTGATCTTGGACTTCAGGCTTGGCTCGTCCTTCTTCTCGGTTTCTTCGACGACAACTGGAACGACTTGCTCGGGCAGTTTCTCGTAGTGGAACTCGGATGGATAGGCGCTGAGCGGCAGATCCTCGATGTTCTGAGAACGGGCAGTGTTGTCGAGTGGGCCTTGGTATTCCTCGGAAATCGGGTAGTCGAGGTGAGACGGAGACTTCTTGAAGAGTCCGGTGATCTTGGACTTCAGGCTTGGCTCGTCCTTCTTCTCGGTCTCTTCGACGACAACTGGAACAGACTGTTCTGGCAGCTTCTCGTAGTGGTACTCGGTTGGATAGGCACTGAGCGGCAGATCCTCGATGTTCTGAGAACGAGCAGTGTTGTCGAGTGGGCCTTGGTATTCCTCGGAAATCGGGTAGTCGAGGTGAGACGGAGACTTCTTGAAGAGTCCGGTGATCTTGGACTTCAGGCTTGGCTCGTCCTTCTTCTCGGTCTCTTCGACGACAACTGGAACAGACTGTTCTGGCAGCTTCTCGTAGTGGTACTCGGTTGGATAGGCACTGAGCGGCAGATCCTCGATGTTCTGAGAACGAGCAGTGTTGTCGAGCGGGCCTTGATATTCCTCGGAAATCGGGTAGTCGAGGTGAGACGGAGACTTCTTGAAGAGTCCGGTGATCTTGGACTTCAGGCTTGGCTCGTCCTTCTTCTCGGTTTCTTCGACGACGACTGGAACAGACTGTTCTGGCAGCTTCTCGTAGTGGTACTCGGTTGGATAGGCGCTGAGCGGCAGATCCTCGATGTTCTGAGAACGGGCAGTGTTGTCGAGTGGGCCTTGGTATTCCTCGGAAATCGGGTAGTCGAGGTGAGACGGAGACTTCTTGAAGAGTCCGGTGATCTTGGACTTCAGGCTTGGCTCGTCCTTCTTCTCGGTTTCTTCGACGACAACTGGAACGACTTGCTCGGGCAGTTTCTCGTAGTGGAACTCGGATGGATAGGCGCTGAGCGGCAGATCCTCGATGTTCTGAGAACGGGCAGTGTTGTCGAGTGGGCCTTGGTATTCCTCGGAAATCGGGTAGTCCGAATGAGCGGACGACTTCTTGAAGAATCCGGTGATCTTGGACTTCAGGCTTGGCTCGTCCTTCTTCTCGGTTTCTTCGACGACAACTGGAACGACTTGCTCGGGCAGTTTCTCGTAGTGGAACTCGGATGGATAGGCGCTAAGCGGCAGGTCCTCGATGTTCTGAGAACGGGCAGTGTTGTCGAGTGGGCCTTGGTATTCCTCGGAAATCGGGTAGTCGAGGTGAGACGGAGACTTCTTGAAGAGTCCGGTGATCTTGGACTTCAGGCTTGGCTCGTCCTTCTTCTCGGTCTCTTCGACGACAACTGGAACGACTTGCTCAAGCAGTTTCTCGTAGTGGAACTCGGATGGATAGGCGCTGAGCGGCAGATCCTCGATGTTCTGAGAACGAGCAGTGTTGTCGAGTGGGCCTTGGTATTCCTCGGAAATCGGGTAGTCCGAATGAGCGGACGACTTCTTGAAGAGTCCGGTGATCTTGGACTTCAGGCTTGGCTCGTCCTTCTTCTCGGTTTCTTCGACGACAACTGGAACGACTTGCTCGGGCAGTTTCTCGTAGTGGAACTCGGATGGATAGGCGCTAAGCGGCAGGTCCTCGATGTTCTGAGAACGGGCAGTGTTGTCGAGTGGGCCTTGGTATTCCTCGGAAATCGGGTAGTCGAGGTGAGACGGAGACTTCTTGAAGAGTCCGGTGATCTTGGACTTCAGGCTTGGCTCGTCCTTCTTCTCGGTTTCTTCGACGACAACTGGAACGACTTGCTCGGGCAGTTTCTCGTAGTGGAACTCGGATGGATAGGCGCTGAGCGGCAGATCCTCGATGTTCTGAGAACGGGCAGTGTTGTCGAGTGGGCCTTGGTATTCCTCGGAAATCGGGTAGTCCGAATGAGCGGACGACTTCTTGAAGAGTCCGGTGATCTTGGACTTCAGGCTTGGCTCGTCCTTCTTCTCGGTTTCTTCGACGACAACTGGAACGACTTGCTCGGGCAGTTTCTCGTAGTGGAACTCGGATGGATAGGCGCTGAGCGGCAGATCCTCGATGTTCTGAGAACGGGCAGTGTTGTCGAGCGGGCCTTGGTATTCCTCGGAAATCGGGTAGTCCGAATGAGCGGACGACTTCTTGAAGAGTCCGGTGATCTTGGACTTCAGGCTTGGCTCGTCCTTCTTCTCGGTTTCTTCGACGACAACTGGAACGACTTGCTCGGGCAGTTTCTCGTAGTGGAACTCGGATGGATAGGCGCTAAGCGGCAGGTCCTCGATGTTCTGAGAACGGGCAGTGTTGTCGAGTGGGCCTTGGTATTCCTCGGAAATCGGGTAGTCGAGGTGAGACGGAGACTTCTTGAAGAGTCCGGTGATTTTGGACTTCAGGCTTGGCTCGTCCTTCTTCTCGGTTTCTTCGACGACAACTGGAACAGACTGTTCTGGCAGCTTCTCGTAGTGGTACTCGGTTGGATAGGCACTGAGCGGCAGATCCTCGATGTTCTGAGAACGAGCAGTGTTGTCGAGTGGGCCTTGGTATTCCTCGGAAATCGGGTAGTCGAGGTGAGACGGAGACTTCTTGAAGAGTCCGGTGATCTTGGACTTCAGGCTTGGCTCGTCCTTCTTCTCGGTTTCTTCGACGACAACTGGAACGACTTGCTCGGGCAGTTTCTCGTAGTGGTACTCGGTTGGATAGGCACTGAGCGGCAGATCCTCGATGTTCTGAGAACGAGCAGTGTTGTCGAGTGGGCCTTGATATTCCTCGGAAATCGGGTAGTCGAGGTGAGACGGAGACTTCTTGAAGAGTCCGGTGATCTTGGACTTCAGGCTTGGCTCGTCCTTCTTCTCGGTTTCTTCGACGACAACTGGAACGACTTGCTCGGGCAGCTTCTCGTAGTGGTACTCGGTTGGATAGGCGCTGAGCGGCAGATCCTCGATGTTCTGAGAACGAGCAGTGTTGTCGAGTGGGCCTTGATATTCCTCGGAAATCGGGTAGTCGAGGTGAGACGGAGACTTCTTGAAGAGTCCGGTGATCTTGGACTTCAGGCTTGGCTCGTCCTTCTTCTCGGTTTCTTCGACGACAACTGGAACAGACTGTTCTGGCAGCTTCTCGTAGTGGTACTCGGTTGGATAGGCACTGAGCGGCAGATCCTCGATGTTCTGAGAACGAGCAGTGTTGTCGAGTGGGCCTTGGTATTCCTCGGAAATCGGGTAGTCGAGGTGAGACGGAGACTTCTTGAAGAGTCCGGTGATTTTGGACTTCAGGCTTGGCTCGTCCTTCTTCTCGGTTTCTTCGACGACAACTGGAACAGACTGTTCTGGCAGCTTCTCGTAGTGGTACTCGGTTGGATAGGCACTGAGCGGCAGATCCTCGATGTTCTGAGAACGAGCAGTGTTGTCGAGTGGGCCATGGTATTCCTCGGAAATCGGGTAGTCGAGGTGAGATGGAGACTTCTTGAAGAGTCCGGTGATTTTGGACTTCAGGCTTGGCTCGTCCTTCTTCTCGGTTTCTTCGACGACGACTGGAACAGACTGTTCTGGCAGCTTCTCGTAGTGGTACTCGGTTGGATAGGCACTGAGCGGCAGATCCTCGATGTTCTGAGAACGAGCAGTGTTGTCGAGCGGGCCTTGATATTCCTCGGAAATCGGGTAGTCGAGGTGAGATGGAGACTTCTTGAAGAGTCCGGTGATTTTGGACTTCAGGCTTGGCTCGTCCTTCTTCTCGGTTTCTTCGACGACGACTGGAACAGACTGTTCTGGCAGCTTCTCGTAGTGGTACTCGGTTGGATAGGCACTGAGCGGCAGATCCTCGATGTTCTGAGAACGAGCAGTGTTGTCGAGTGGGCCTTGGTATTCCTCGGAAATCGGGTAGTCGAGGTGAGATGGAGACTTCTTGAAGAGTCCGGTGATTTTGGACTTCAGGCTTGGCTCGTCCTTCTTCTCGGTCTCTTCGACGACAACTGGAACAGACTGTTCTGGCAGCTTCTCGTAGTGGTACTCGGTTGGATAGGCACTGAGCGGCAGATCCTCGATGTTCTGAGAACGAGCAGTGTTGTCGAGTGGGCCATGGTATTCCTCGGAAATCGGGTAGTCGAGGTGAGATGGAGACTTCTTGAAGAGT
Source organism: Caenorhabditis sulstoni (assembly GCA_963966605.1). NCBI lineage: Eukaryota > Metazoa > Nematoda > Chromadorea > Rhabditida > Rhabditidae > Caenorhabditis > Caenorhabditis sulstoni. Next base: position 3,084,668 of record OZ016475.1, read on the forward strand.
CCGGTGATTTTGGACTTCAGGCTTGGCTCGTCCTTCTTCTCGGTCTCTTCGACGACAACTGGAACAGACTGTTCTGGCAGCTTCTCGTAGTGGTACTCGGTTGGAAAGGCCGCAACCTGGTGGCTGAGCGGCAGATCCTCGATGTTCTGAGAACGAGCAGTGTTGTCGAGTGGGCCTTGGTATTCCTCGGAAATCGGGTAGTCGAGGTGAGACGGAGACTTCTTGAAGAGTCCGGTGATCTTGGACTTCAGGCTTGGCTCGTCCTTCTTCTCGGTTTCTTCGACGACGACTGGAACAGACTGTTCTGGCAGCTTCTCGTAGTGGTACTCGGTTGGATAGGCACTGAGCGGCAGATCCTCGATGTTCTGAGAACGAGCAGTGTTGTCGAGCGGGCCTTGATATTCCTCGGAAATCGGGTAGTCGAGGTGAGACGGAGACTTCTTGAAGAGTCCGGTGATCTTGGACTTCAGGCTTGGCTCGTCCTTCTTCTCGGTCTCTTCGACGACAACTGGAACAGACTGTTCTGGCAGCTTCTCGTAGTGGTACTCGGTTGGATAGGCACTGAGCGGCAGATCCTCGATGTTCTGAGAACGAGCAGTGTTGTCGAGCGGGCCTTGATATTCCTCGGAAATCGGGTAGTCGAGGTGAGACGGAGACTTCTTGAAGAGTCCGGTGATCTTGGACTTCAGGCTTGGCTCGTCCTTCTTCTCGGTCTCTTCGACGACAACTGGAACAGACTGTTCTGGCAGCTTCTCGTAGTGGTACTCGGTTGGATAGGCACTGAGCGGCAGATCCTCGATGTTCTGAGAACGAGCAGTGTTGTCGAGTGGGCCTTGATATTCCTCGGAAATCGGGTAGTCGAGGTGAGACGGAGACTTCTTGAAGAGTCCGGTGATCTTGGACTTCAGGCTTGGCTCGTCCTTCTTCTCGGTCTCTTCGACGACAACTGGAACAGACTGTTCTGGCAGCTTCTCGTAGTGGTACTCGGTTGGAAAGGCCGCAACCTGGTGGCTGAGCGGCAGATCCTCGATGTTCTGAGAACGAGCAGTGTTGTCGAGTGGGCCTTGGTATTCCTCGGAAATCGGGTAGTCGAGGTGAGACGGAGACTTCTTGAAGAGTCCGGTGATCTTGGACTTCAGGCTTGGCTCGTCCTTCTTCTCGGTTTCTTCGACGACGACTGGAACAGACTGTTCTGGCAGCTTCTCGTAGTGGTACTCGGTTGGATAGGCACTGAGCGGCAGATCCTCGATGTTCTGAGAACGAGCAGTGTTGTCGAGTGGGCCTTGGTATTCCTCGGAAATCGGGTAGTCGAGGTGAGATGGAGACTTCTTGAAGAGTCCGGTGATCTTGGACTTCAGGCTTGGCTCGTCCTTCTTCTCGGTCTCTTCGACGACAACTGGAACAGACTGTTCTGGCAGCTTCTCGTAGTGGTACTCGGTTGGAAAGGCCGCAACCTGGTGGCTGAGCGGCAGATCCTCGATGTTCTGAGAACGAGCAGTGTTGTCGAGTGGGCCTTGGTATTCCTCGGAAATCGGGTAGTCGAGGTGAGACGGAGACTTCTTGAAGAGTCCGGTGATCTTGGACTTCAGGCTTGGCTCGTCCTTCTTCTCGGTTTCTTCGACGACGACTGGAACAGACTGTTCTGGCAGCTTCTCGTAGTGGTACTCGGTTGGATAGGCACTGAGCGGCAGATCCTCGATGTTCTGAGAACGAGCAGTGTTGTCGAGTGGGCCTTGATATTCCTCGGAAATCGGGTAGTCGAGGTGAGACGGAGACTTCTTGAAGAGTCCGGTGATCTTGGACTTCAGGCTTGGCTCGTCCTTCTTCTCGGTTTCTTCGACGACGACTGGAACAGACTGTTCTGGCAGCTTCTCGTAGTGGTACTCGGTTGGATAGGCACTGAGCGGCAGATCCTCGATGTTCTGAGAACGAGCAGTGTTGTCGAGCGGGCCTTGATATTCCTCGGAAATCGGGTAGTCGAGGTGAGACGGAGACTTTTCGAAGAGTCCGGTGATCTTGGACTTCAGGCTTGGCTCGTCCTTCTTCTCGGTTTCTTCGACGACAACTGGAACGACTTGCTCGGGCAGTTTCTCGTAGTGGAACTCGGATGGATAGGCGCTGAGCGGCAGATCCTCGATGTTCTGAGAACGAGCAGTGTTGTCGAGTGGGCCTTGATATTCCTCGGAAATCGGGTAGTCGAGGTGAGACGGAGACTTCTTGAAGAGTCCGGTGATCTTGGACTTCAGGCTTGGCTCGTCCTTCTTCTCGGTTTCTTCGACGACAACTGGAACGACTTGCTCGGGCAGCTTCTCGTAGTGGTACTCGGTTGGATAGGCGCTGAGCGGCAGATCCTCGATGTTCTGAGAACGAGCAGTGTTGTCGAGTGGGCCTTGATATTCCTCGGAAATCGGGTAGTCGAGGTGAGACGGAGACTTCTTGAAGAGTCCGGTGATCTTGGACTTCAGGCTTGGCTCGTCCTTCTTCTCGGTTTCTTCGACGACAACTGGAACAGACTGTTCTGGCAGCTTCTCGTAGTGGTACTCGGTTGGATAGGCACTGAGCGGCAGATCCTCGATGTTCTGAGAACGAGCAGTGTTGTCGAGTGGGCCTTGGTATTCCTCGGAAATCGGGTAGTCGAGGTGAGACGGAGACTTCTTGAAGAGTCCGGTGATTTTGGACTTCAGGCTTGGCTCGTCCTTCTTCTCGGTTTCTTCGACGACAACTGGAACAGACTGTTCTGGCAGCTTCTCGTAGTGGTACTCGGTTGGAAAGGCCGCAACCTGGTGGCTGAGCGGCAGATCCTCGATGTTCTGAGAACGAGCAGTGTTGTCGAGTGGGCCTTGGTATTCCTCGGAAATCGGGTAGTCGAGGTGAGACGGAGACTTCTTGAAGAGTCCGGTGATCTTGGACTTCAGGCTTGGCTCGTCCTTCTTCTCGGTTTCTTCGACGACGACTGGAACAGACTGTTCTGGCAGCTTCTCGTAGTGGTACTCGGTTGGAAAGGCCGCAACCTGGTGGCTGAGCGGCAGATCCTCGATGTTCTGAAAACGAGCAGTGTTGTCGAGTGGGCCTTGGTATTCCTCGGAAATCGGGTAGTCGAGGTGAGACGGAGACTTCTTGAAGAGTCCGGTGATTTTGGACTTCAGGCTTGGCTCGTCCTTCTTCTCGGTTTCTTCGACGACAACTGGAACAGACTGTTCTGGCAGCTTCTCGTAGTGGTACTCGGTTGGAAAGGCCGCAACCTGGTGGCTGAGCGGCAGATCCTCGATGTTCTGAAAACGAGCAGTGTTGTCGAGTGGGCCTTGGTATTCCTCGGAAATCGGGTAGTCGAGGTGAGACGGAGACTTCTTGAAGAGTCCGGTGATCTTGGACTTCAGGCTTGGCTCGTCCTTCTTCTCGGTTTCTTCGACGACGACTGGAACAGACTGTTCTGGCAGCTTCTCGTAGTGGTACTCGGTTGGATAGGCACTGAGCGGCAGATCCTCGATGTTCTGAGAACGAGCAGTGTTGTCGAGCGGGCCTTGATATTCCTCGGAAATCGGGTAGTCGAGGTGAGACGGAGACTTCTTGAAGAGTCCGGTGATCTTGGACTTCAGGCTTGGCTCGTCCTTCTTCTCGGTCTCTTCGACGACAACTGGAACAGACTGTTCTGGCAGCTTCTCGTAGTGGTACTCGGTTGGATAGGCACTGAGCGGCAGATCCTCGATGTTCTGAGAACGAGCAGTGTTGTCGAGCGGGCCTTGATATTCCTCGGAAATCGGGTAGTCGAGGTGAGACGGAGACTTCTTGAAGAGTCCGGTGATCTTGGACTTCAGGCTTGGCTCGTCCTTCTTCTCGGTCTCTTCGACGACAACTGGAACAGACTGTTCTGGCAGCTTCTCGTAGTGGTACTCGGTTGGATAGGCACTGAGCGGCAGATCCTCGATGTTCTGAGAACGAGCAGTGTTGTCGAGTGGGCCTTGGTATTCCTCGGAAATCGGGTAGTCGAGGTGAGACGGAGACTTCTTGAAGAGTCCGGTGATCTTGGACTTCAGGCTTGGCTCGTCCTTCTTCTCGGTTTCTTCGACGACAACTGGAACGACTTGCTCGGGCAGCTTCTCGTAGTGGTACTCGGTTGGATAGGCGCTGAGCGGCAGATCCTCGATGTTCTGAGAACGAGCAGTGTTGTCGAGTGGGCCTTGATATTCCTCGGAAATCGGGTAGTCGAGGTGAGACGGAGACTTCTTGAAGAGTCCGGTGATCTTGGACTTCAGGCTTGGCTCGTCCTTCTTCTCGGTTTCTTCGACGACAACTGGAACGACTTGCTCGGGCAGCTTCTCGTAGTGGTACTCGGTTGGATAGGCGCTGAGCGGCAGATCCTCGATGTTCTGAGAACGAGCAGTGTTGTCGAGTGGGCCTTGATATTCCTCGGAAATCGGGTAGTCGAGGTGAGACGGAGACTTCTTGAAGAGTCCGGTGATCTTGGACTTCAGGCTTGGCTCGTCCTTCTTCTCGGTTTCTTCGACGACAACTGGAACGACTTGCTCGGGCAGCTTCTCGTAGTGGTACTCGGTTGGATAGGCGCTGAGCGGCAGATCCTCGATGTTCTGAGAACGAGCAGTGTTGTCGAGCGGGCCTTGATATTCCTCGGAAATCGGGTAGTCGAGGTGAGACGGAGACTTCTTGAAGAGTCCGGTGATCTTGGACTTCAGGCTTGGCTCGTCCTTCTTCTCGGTTTCTTCGACGACGACTGGAACAGACTGTTCTGGCAGCTTCTCGTAGTGGTACTCGGTTGGATAGGCACTGAGCGGCAGATCCTCGATGTTCTGAGAACGAGCAGTGTTGTCGAGCGGGCCTTGATATTCCTCGGAAATCGGGTAGTCGAGGTGAGACGGAGACTTCTTGAAGAGTCCGGTGATCTTGGACTTCAGGCTTGGCTCGTCCTTCTTCTCGGTTTCTTCGACGACGACTGGAACAGACTGTTCTGGCAGCTTCTCGTAGTGGTACTCGGTTGGATAGGCACTGAGCGGCAGATCCTCGATGTTCTGAGAACGAGCAGTGTTGTCGAGCGGGCCTTGATATTCCTCGGAAATCGGGTAGTCGAGGTGAGACGGAGACTTCTTGAAGAGTCCGGTGATCTTGGACTTCAGGCTTGGCTCGTCCTTCTTCTCGGTTTCTTCGACGACAACTGGAACGACTTGCTCGGGCAGCTTCTCGTAGTGGTACTCGGTTGGATAGGCGCTGAGCGGCAGATCCTCGATGTTCTGAGAACGAGCAGTGTTGTCGAGTGGGCCTTGATATTCCTCGGAAATCGGGTAGTCGAGGTGAGACGGAGACTTCTTGAAGAGTCCGGTGATCTTGGACTTCAGGCTTGGCTCGTCCTTCTTCTCGGTTTCTTCGACGACAACTGGAACGACTTGCTCGGGCAGCTTCTCGTAGTGGTACTCGGTTGGATAGGCGCTGAGCGGCAGATCCTCGATGTTCTGAGAACGAGCAGTGTTGTCGAGTGGGCCTTGATATTCCTCGGAAATCGGGTAGTCGAGGTGAGACGGAGACTTCTTGAAGAGTCCGGTGATCTTGGACTTCAGGCTTGGCTCGTCCTTCTTCTCGGTTTCTTCGACGACAACTGGAACGACTTGCTCGGGCAGCTTCTCGTAGTGGAACTCGGATGGATAGGCGCTGAGCGGCAGATCCTCGATGTTCTGAGAACGAGCAGTGTTGTCGAGTGGGCCTTGATATTCCTCGGAAATCGGGTAGTCGAGGTGAGACGGAGACTTCTTGAAGAGTCCGGTGATCTTGGACTTCAGGCTTGGCTCGTCCTTCTTCTCGGTTTCTTCGACGACAACTGGAACAGACTGTTCTGGCAGCTTCTCGTAGTGGTACTCGGATGGATAGGCGCTGAGCGGCAGATCCTCGATGTTCTGAGAACGAGCAGTGTTGTCGAGTGGGCCTTGATATTCCTCGGAAATCGGGTAGTCGAGGTGAGACGGAGACTTCTTGAAGAGTCCGGTGATCTTGGACTTCAGGCTTGGCTCGTCCTTCTTCTCGGTTTCTTCGACGACAACTGGAACGACTTGCTCGGGCAGTTTCTCGTAGTGGAACTCGGATGGATAGGCGCTGAGCGGCAGATCCTCGATGTTCTGAGAACGAGCAGTGTTGTCGAGTGGGCCTTGATATTCCTCGGAAATCGGGTAGTCGAGGTGAGACGGAGACTTCTTGAAGAGTCCGGTGATCTTGGACTTCAGGCTTGGCTCGTCCTTCTTCTCGGTTTCTTCGACGACAACTGGAACGACTTGCTCGGGCAGCTTCTCGTAGTGGAACTCGGATGGATAGGCGCTGAGCGGCAGATCCTCGATGTTCTGAGAACGAGCAGTGTTGTCGAGTGGGCCTTGATATTCCTCGGAAATCGGGTAGTCGAGGTGAGACGGAGACTTCTTGAAGAGTCCGGTGATCTTGGACTTCAGGCTTGGCTCGTCCTTCTTCTCGGTTTCTTCGACGACAACTGGAACAGACTGTTCTGGCAGCTTCTCGTAGTGGTACTCGGATGGATAGGCGCTGAGCGGCAGATCCTCGATGTTCTGAGAACGAGCAGTGTTGTCGAGTGGGCCTTGATATTCCTCGGAAATCGGGTAGTCGAGGTGAGACGGAGACTTCTTGAAGAGTCCGGTGATCTTGGACTTCAGGCTTGGCTCGTCCTTCTTCTCGGTTTCTTCGACGACAACTGGAACGACTTGCTCGGGCAGTTTCTCGTAGTGGAACTCGGATGGATAGGCGCTGAGCGGCAGATCCTCGATGTTCTGAGAACGAGCAGTGTTGTCGAGTGGGCCTTGATATTCCTCGGAAATCGGGTAGTCGAGGTGAGACGGAGACTTCTTGAAGAGTCCGGTGATCTTGGACTTCAGGCTTGGCTCGTCCTTCTTCTCGGTTTCTTCGACGACAACTGGAACGACTTGCTCGGGCAGCTTCTCGTAGTGGAACTCGGATGGATAGGCGCTGAGCGGCAGATCCTCGATGTTCTGAGAACGAGCAGTGTTGTCGAGTGGGCCTTGATATTCCTCGGAAATCGGGTAGTCGAGGTGAGACGGAGACTTCTTGAAGAGTCCGGTGATCTTGGACTTCAGGCTTGGCTCGTCCTTCTTCTCGGTTTCTTCGACGACAACTGGAACGACTTGCTCGGGCAGCTTCTCGTAGTGGTACTCGGTTGGATAGGCGCTGAGCGGCAGATCCTCGATGTTCTGAGAACGAGCAGTGTTGTCGAGTGGGCCTTGATATTCCTCGGAAATCGGGTAGTCGAGGTGAGACGGAGACTTCTTGAAGAGTCCGGTGATCTTGGACTTCAGGCTTGGCTCGTCCTTCTTCTCGGTTTCTTCGACGACAACTGGAACAGACTGTTCTGGCAGCTTCTCGTAGTGGTACTCGGTTGGATAGGCACTGAGCGGCAGATCCTCGATGTTCTGAGAACGAGCAGTGTTGTCGAGCGGGCCTTGATATTCCTCGGAAATCGGGTAGTCGAGGTGAGATGGAGACTTCTTGAAGAGTCTGGTGATTTTGGACTTCAGGCTTGGCTCGTCCTTCTTCTCGGTTTCTTCGACGACGACTGGAACAGACTGTTCTGGCAGCTTCTCGTAGTGGTACTCGGTTGGATAGGCACTGAGCGGCAGATCCTCGATGTTCTGAGAACGAGCAGTGTTGTCGAGTGGGCCATGGTATTCCTCGGAAATCGGGTAGTCGAGGTGAGATGGAGACTTCTTGAAGAGTCCGGTGATTTTGGACTTCAGGCTTGGCTCGTCCTTCTTCTCGGTTTCTTCGACGACAACTGGAACAGACTGTTCTGGCAGCTTCTCGTAGTGGTACTCGGTTGGATAGGCACTGAGCGGCAGATCCTCGATGTTCTGAGAACGAGCAGTGTTGTCGAGTGGGCCATGGTATTCCTCGGAAATCGGGTAGTCGAGGTGAGATGGAGACTTCTTGAAGAGTCCGGTGATTTTGGACTTCAGGCTTGGCTCGTCCTTCTTCTCGGTTTCTTCGACGACAACTGGAACAGACTGTTCTGGCAGCTTCTCGTAGTGGTACTCGGTTGGATAGGCACTGAGCGGCAGATCCTCGATGTTCTGAGAACGAGCAGTGTTGTCGAGTGGGCCATGGTATTCCTCGGAAATCGGGTAGTCGAGGTGAGATGGAGACTTCTTGAAGAGTCCGGTGATTTTGGACTTCAGGCTTGGCTCGTCCTTCTTCTCGGTCTCTTCGACGACAACTGGAACAGACTGTTCTGGCAGCTTCTCGTAGTGGTACTCGGTTGGAAAGGCCGCAACCTGGTGGCTGAGCGGCAGATCCTCGATGTTCTGAGAACGAGCAGTGTTGTCGAGTGGGCCTTGATATTCCTCGGAAATCGGGTAGTCGAGGTGAGACGGAGACTTCTTGAAGAGTCCGGTGATCTTGGACTTCAGGCTTGGCTCGTCCTTCTTCTCGGTCTCTTCGACGACAACTGGAACAGACTGTTCTGGCAGCTTCTCGTAGTGGTACTCGGTTGGAAAGGCCGCAACCTGGTGGCTGAGCGGCAGATCCTCGATGTTCTGAGAACGAGCAGTGTTGTCGAGTGGGCCTTGGTATTCCTCGGAAATCGGGTAGTCGAGGTGAGACGGAGACTTCTTGAAGAGTCCGGTGATCTTGGACTTCAGGCTTGGCTCGTCCTTCTTCTCGGTTTCTTCGACGACGACTGGAACAGACTGTTCTGGCAGCTTCTCGTAGTGGTACTCGGTTGGATAGGCACTGAGCGGCAGATCCTCGATGTTCTGAGAACGAGCAGTGTTGTCGAGTGGGCCTTGATATTCCTCGGAAATCGGGTAGTCGAGGTGAGACGGAGACTTCTTGAAGAGTCCGGTGATCTTGGACTTCAGGCTTGGCTCGTCCTTCTTCTCGGTTTCTTCGACGACGACTGGAACAGACTGTTCTGGCAGCTTCTCGTAGTGGTACTCGGTTGGATAGGCACTGAGCGGCAGATCCTCGATGTTCTGAGAACGAGCAGTGTTGTCGAGTGGGCCTTGGTATTCCTCGGAAATCGGGTAGTCGAGGTGAGACGGAGACTTCTTGAAGAGTCCGGTGATCTTGGACTTCAGGCTTGGCTCGTCCTTCTTCTCGGTCTCTTCGACGACAACTGGAACAGACTGTTCTGGCAGCTTCTCGTAGTGGTACTCGGTTGGATAGGCACTGAGCGGCAGATCCTCGATGTTCTGAGAACGAGCAGTGTTGTCGAGTGGGCCTTGGTATTCCTCGGAAATCGGGTAGTCGAGGTGAGACGGAGACTTCTTGAAGAGTCCGGTGATCTTGGACTTCAGGCTTGGCTCGTCCTTCTTCTCGGTCTCTTCGACGACAACTGGAACAGACTGTTCTGGCAGCTTCTCGTAGTGGTACTCGGTTGGATAGGCACTGAGCGGCAGATCCTCGATGTTCTGAGAACGAGCAGTGTTGTCGAGTGGGCCTTGATATTCCTCGGAAATCGGGTAGTCGAGGTGAGACGGAGACTTCTTGAAGAGTCCGGTGATCTTGGACTTCAGGCTTGGCTCGTCCTTCTTCTCGGTTTCTTCGACGACGACTGGAACAGACTGTTCTGGCAGCTTCTCGTAGTGGTACTCGGTTGGATAGGCACTGAGCGGCAGATCCTCGATGTTCTGAGAACGAGCAGTGTTGTCGAGTGGGCCTTGGTATTCCTCGGAAATCGGGTAGTCGAGGTGAGACGGAGACTTCTTGAAGAGTCCGGTGATCTTGGACTTCAGGCTTGGCTCGTCCTTCTTCTCGGTCTCTTCGACGACAACTGGAACAGACTGTTCTGGCAGCTTCTCGTAGTGGTACTCGGTTGGATAGGCACTGAGCGGCAGATCCTCGATGTTCTGAGAACGAGCAGTGTTGTCGAGTGGGCCTTGGTATTCCTCGGAAATCGGGTAGTCGAGGTGAGACGGAGACTTCTTGAAGAGTCCGGTGATCTTGGACTTCAGGCTTGGCTCGTCCTTCTTCTCGGTTTCTTCGACGACGACTGGAACAGACTGTTCTGGCAGCTTCTCGTAGTGGTACTCGGTTGGATAGGCACTGAGCGGCAGATCCTCGATGTTCTGAGAACGAGCAGTGTTGTCGAGTGGGCCTTGGTATTCCTCGGAAATCGGGTAGTCGAGGTGAGACGGAGACTTCTTGAAGAGTCCGGTGATCTTGGACTTCAGGTTTGGCTCGTCCTTCTTCTCGGTTTCTTCGACGACGACTGGAACAGACTGTTCTGGCAGCTTCTCGTAGTGGTACTCGGTTGGATAGGCACTGAGCGGCAGATCCTCGATGTTCTGAGAACGAGCAGTGTTGTCGAGTGGGCCTTGGTATTCCTCGGAAATCGGGTAGTCGAGGTGAGACGGAGACTTCTTGAAGAGTCCGGTGATCTTGGACTTCAGGCTTGGCTCGTCCTTCTTCTCGGTTTCTTCGACGACGACTGGAACAGACTGTTCTGGCAGCTTCTCGTAGTGGTACTCGGTTGGATAGGCACTGAGCGGCAGATCCTCGATGTTCTGAGAACGAGCAGTGTTGTCGAGTGGGCCTTGGTATTCCTCGGAAATCGGGTAGTCGAGGTGAGACGGAGACTTCTTGAAGAGTCCGGTGATCTTGGACTTCAGGCTTGGCTCGTCCTTCTTCTCGGTTTCTTCGACGACGACTGGAACAGACTGTTCTGGCAGCTTCTCGTAGTGGTACTCGGTTGGATAGGCACTGAGCGGCAGATCCTTGATGTTCTGAGAACGAGCAGTGTTGTCGAGTGGGCCTTGGTATTCCTCGGAAATCGGGTAGTCGAGGTGAGACGGAGACTTCTTGAAGAGTCCGGTGATCTTGGACTTCAGGCTTGGCTCGTCCTTCTTCTCGGTCTCTTCGACGACAACTGGAACAGACTGTTCTGGCAGCTTCTCGTAGTGGTACTCGGTTGGATAGGCACTGAGCGGCAGATCCTCGATGTTCTGAGAACGAGCAGTGTTGTCGAGTGGGCCTTGGTATTCCTCGGAAATCGGGTAGTCGAGGTGAGACGGAGACTTCTTGAAGAGTCCGGTGATCTTGGACTTCAGGCTTGGCTCGTCCTTCTTCTCGGTCTCTTCGACGACAACTGGAACAGACTGTTCTGGCAGCTTCTCGTAGTGGTACTCGGTTGGATAGGCACTGAGCGGCAGATCCTCGATGTTCTGAGAACGAGCAGTGTTGTCGAGTGGGCCTTGATATTCCTCGGAAATCGGGTAGTCGAGGTGAGACGGAGACTTCTTGAAGAGTCCGGTGATCTTGGACTTCAGGCTTGGCTCGTCCTTCTTCTCGGTCTCTTCGACGACAACTGGAACAGACTGTTCTGGCAGCTTCTCGTAGTGGTACTCGGTTGGAAAGGCCGCAACCTGGTGGCTGAGCGGCAGATCCTCGATGTTCTGAAAACGAGCAGTGTTGTCGAGTGGGCCTTGGTATTCCTCGGAAATCGGGTAGTCGAGGTGAGACGGAGACTTCTTGAAGAGTCCGGTGATCTTGGACTTCAGGCTTGGCTCGTCCTTCTTCTCGGTTTCTTCGACGACGACTGGAACAGACTTTTCTGGCAGCTTCTCGTAGTGGTACTCGGTTGGATAGGCACTGAGCGGCAGATCCTCGATGTTCTGAGAACGAGCAGTGTTGTCGAGTGGGCCTTGGTATTCCTCGGAAATCGGGTAGTCGAGGTGAGACGGAGACTTCTTGAAGAGTCCGGTGATCTTGGACTTCAGGCTTGGCTCGTCCTTCTTCTCGGTCTCTTCGACGACAACTGGAACAGACTGTTCTGGCAGCTTCTCGTAGTGGTACTCGGTTGGAAAGGCCGCAACCTGGTGGCTGAGCGGCAGATCCTCGATGTTCTGAAAACGAGCAGTGTTGTCGAGTGGGCCTTGGTATTCCTCGGAAATCGGGTAGTCGAGGTGAGACGGAGACTTCTTGAAGAGTCCGGTGATTTTGGACTTCAGGCTTGGCTCGTCCTTCTTCTCGGTTTCTTCGACGACGACTGGAACAGACTTTTCTGGCAGCTTCTCGTAGTGGTACTCGGTTGGATAGGCACTGAGCGGCAGATCCTCGATGTTCTGAGAACGAGCAGTGTTGTCGAGTGGGCCTTGGTATTCCTCGGAAATCGGGTAGTCGAGGTGAGACGGAGACTTCTTGAAGAGTCCGGTGATCTTGGACTTCAGGCTTGGCTCGTCCTTCTTCTCGGTCTCTTCGACGACGACTGGAACAGACTGTTCTGGCAGCTTCTCGTAGTGGTACTCGGTTGGATAGGCACTGAGCGGCAGATCCTCGATGTTCTGAGAACGAGCAGTGTTGTCGAGTGGGCCTTGGTATTCCTCGGAAATCGGGTAGTCGAGGTGAGACGGAGACTTCTTGAAGAGTCCGGTGATCTTGGACTTCAGGCTTGGCTCGTCCTTCTTCTCGGTTTCTTCGACGACAACTGGAACAGACTGTTCTGGCAGCTTCTCGTAGTGGTACTCGGTTGGATAGGCACTGAGCGGCAGATCCTCGATGTTCTGAGAACGAGCAGTGTTGTCGAGCGGGCCTTGATATTCCTCGGAAATCGGGTAGTCGAGGTGAGACGGAGACTTCTTGAAGAGTCCGGTGATTTTGGACTTCAGGCTTGGCTCGTCCTTCTTCTCGGTTTCTTCGACGACAACTGGAACAGACTGTTCTGGCAGCTTCTCGTAGTGGTACTCGGTTGGATAGGCACTGAGCGGCAGATCCTCGATGTTCTGAGAACGAGCAGTGTTGTCGAGTGGGCCTTGATATTCCTCGGAAATCGGGTAGTCGAGGTGAGACGGAGACTTCTTGAAGAGTCCGGTGATTTTGGACTTCAGGCTTGGCTCGTCCTTCTTCTCGGTCTCTTCGACGACAACTGGAACAGACTGTTCTGGCAGCTTCTCGTAGTGGTACTCGGTTGGAAAGGCCGCAACCTGGTGGCTGAGCGGCAGATCCTCGATGTTCTGAAAACGAGCAGTGTTGTCGAGTGGGCCTTGGTATTCCTCGGAAATCGGGTAGTCGAGGTGAGACGGAGACTTCTTGAAGAGTCCGGTGATTTTGGACTTCAGGCTTGGCTCGTCCTTCTTCTCGGTCTCTTCGACGACAACTGGAACAGACTGTTCTGGCAGCTTCTCGTAGTGGTACTCGGTTGGAAAGGCCGCAACCTGGTGGCTGAGCGGCAGATCCTCGATGTTCTGAGAACGAGCAGTGTTGTCGAGTGGGCCTTGGTATTCCTCGGAAATCGGGTAGTCGAGGTGAGACGGAGACTTCTTGAAGAGTCCGGTGATTTTGGACTTCAGGCTTGGCTCGTCCTTCTTCTCGGTCTCTTCGACGACAACTGGAACAGACTGTTCTGGCAGCTTCTCGTAGTGGTACTCGGTTGGAAAGGCCGCAACCTGGTGGCTGAGCGGCAGATCCTCGATGTTCTGAAAACGAGCAGTGTTGTCGAGTGGGCCTTGGTATTCCTCGGAAATCGGGTAGTCGAGGTGAGACGGAGACTTCTTGAAGAGTCCGGTGATTTTGGACTTCAGGCTTGGCTCGTCCTTCTTCTCGGTCTCTTCGACGACAACTGGAACAGACTGTTCTGGCAGCTTCTCGTAGTGGTACTCGGTTGGAAAGGCCGCAACCTGGTGGCTGAGCGGCAGATCCTCGATGTTCTGAGAACGAGCAGTGTTGTCGAGTGGGCCTTGATATTCCTCGGAAATCGGGTAGTCGAGGTGAGACGGAGACTTCTTGAAGAGTCCGGTGATTTTGGACTTCAGGCTTGGCTCGTCCTTCTTCTCGGTTTTTTCGACGACAACTGGAACAGACTGTTCTGGCAGCTTCTCGTAGTGGTACTCGGTTGGATAGGCACTGAGCGGCAGATCCTCGATGTTCTGAGAACGAGCAGTGTTGTCGAGCGGGCCTTGATATTCCTCGGAAATCGGGTAGTCGAGGTGAGACGGAGACTTCTTGAAGAGTCCGGTGATTTTGGACTTCAGGCTTGGCTCGTCCTTCTTCTCGGTTTCTTCGACGACGACTGGAACAGACTGTTCTGGCAGCTTCTCGTAGTGGTACTCGGTTGGATAGGCACTGAGCGGCAGATCCTCGATGTTCTGAGAACGAGCAGTGTTGTCGAGCGGGCCTTGATATTCCTCGGAAATCGGGTAGTCGAGGTGAGACGGAGACTTCTTGAAGAGTCCGGTGATTTTGGACTTCAGGCTTGGCTCGTCCTTCTTCTCGGTTTCTTCGACGACAACTGGAACAGACTGTTCTGGCAGCTTCTCGTAGTGGTACTCGGTTGGATAGGCACTGAGCGGCAGATCCTCGATGTTCTGAGAACGAGCAGTGTTGTCGAGCGGGCCTTGGTATTCCTCGGAAATCGGGTAGTCGAGGTGAGACGGAGACTTCTTGAAGAGTTCCGTTACTTTCTTGATCTCGTTGCTTTTATTGAAGGTAGATGGTCCTGGGATTTGATCGTAGTAAAACTGGTTATGGTACAGGTCGACGTGTTGTGTGAGCGGGATATCTTCGATGTTGGTGTTCTTCAAAGTCGTTGTAACAGTTGTTTGATCATAATCCTGATGAATCGGATAGTTAATCTGAAAACGAGCTTCGATTTTTTCTATACTAATTGTTGCGAACACGAACGTCAAACTTTTCAAACTCGTCGGAAGATCCGGGCGTCGATGGCTGTCGTTCATCGTCGGCCGTGTACTGGGATTCGAACATTTCGGGCACAGTTCTAATCGGTTCAATATGGCGATGCTCACTACTTTCAGTAGTTCTTCTTGGTGGAATCTCCAGATCGATATTCAGCTTTGCCTTGGTGACTGGCGACATCGGCGCCTGGCTTTCGCTTTTAGAAACGATCACATAGCTGGGGGAAGTGGCTCTTTCAGTCAGATCGACGTCAACAGTCAGTGTGTTGTCGTCGATCAGCTCATAGTCATCGGAAAGCGAATCACTGTCGCTGACCTGCAAAAGTGACGTTTTCGCGCTTCATCTCGACGTAACGTACCTCCAAAATCTTGTAAGTCGTCGTGGTCGTCGTGATTATTGTTGTCGTTTGTTTCGTATCGCGATTAAACAAAATACCATTGAATAAGGGCACTCCAGAAGCGGTCAGGGCTCCGATCAGGGGTACGCATTCAGCCTGGAATTGCAGAGAACGTTTCAGAGAACAAGCTCCAAGGGGAGGGGCTACCTGGTTAGTTGTGACAATCGACGAAACAGACTGGGAAGTGTTTCCGTGTGGGGACAGTGCAAGGATGTGGGCTGGGGACACCTGAAAACGGCTGGATTACTGTAGTCTCGAGCATTTGCGGAAGCTCACTTGAGAGTTCTCGCTGACCGGCATTTGCACGATATGTACTCGCTCAGTGGTCGTCACGCTTCTCGACTGAAACGGAGAAGTCGATCTGAAAGAGAAGGAGACAGTTTTCAGAAGACGTTCTCCAGAAGTACCTGGACGGTGAGTGTCGTGTCTCTTCGCGACGTGTCACTGTCCATCGTGGACGTTCCAGCTCTCTGCCTGAAACGTGCTCATTTCCACGGAACGGCAGCGGATTCTTTGCCGTCAGAGACGTTCACTTTATTACGAGGCGCTAAAGTTGTTTACCCCTCGTCGTCTGATTCTTTATCCGTCTCTCCAATATCATTATAATTGACTACAGAATTCACTTCTCGCCCGCTATTTATCATCTTCTTCATCATTATCATCCCCTTCCCACTCTTGTTTTCCGGTTCTTACAACCTAGAAATGAAATGCGATACGATTTGTGTCATTCCATGTCAAAATGAGGTGGAAGTCTTGTTCTGTTGGTAGATCAATAGATACCTGTTCGGCTGGGAGGATGATGGCGCGTCGGGTTATCACTCATATAACCTGCAACAAGAGAAGGAGAGTGAGGGGGAAGTTGTTTCTTGAGTGGTGGCAAACCGAACGGTTTGCAAAGATATTAACTGGGATGGATGGAGGGAAGAGGGCGAAAAAGAAGGAAAGCTGTGTCAATACAGTCTCACTTTTTGTGTTGCGGTCAATGAGAAAGAGGGGATGTGATGAAATGTGGTAGAGAGAGAGAGAGAGAAAGAAGTGGACAAGCAATGATCGCTTCCGAACTGGGCTCGCTTCGGCCGCGTCACGCTACCGTAATCCGGAGATTGGTAGAAGGTGTTGAACGACTCGAATGCCACGTCAAAAGTTTATTTGGGGCTTTGATTGAATTGGCAACGAACTGGGGGTCAAACCTAGTGAGTATACGGTAATAACATTAAACTGGTGAGCTGCCACGTCACGGCACTCAAACAAGTCTAGAAGACGTAGTTTCGACAAAACCAAGAATCTGATGCCACGTCATGAAGAATGTGTATGTGACTCAGCTGACAACTCACCGGAAGCCCGAGATTTCGAAATTTTGAAATCAGCGCCCGCATTCTTTTCAGAAACATTGACGCAAACAGAGAAAACGAAACTGATACTCCATTTTGTGTTTCTTTTCCCCCTGTCTCTCCTTGCACTTCTCGGATAATTGCAATTCTCGCGTCTCGCTCCCCGCTCCCGAAAATGGCCTTTTAAACCGAGAGGAAGAGAGAGAGAGAGAAAGAGAAAGAGAGAGAGAGAGGGAGAGAGAGAGAGAAGAGAGAGAGAGAGAGAGAGAGAGAGAGAGAGAGAGAGAGAGAGAGAGAGAGAGAAAGTGTGAAAATGAATTGGGGGCGCCGCGAGGGAAAGTGCATGCAATTCGGAGGGCAGTAAATAAAACGCCTGCCCCCTTGCTGCCTGCAATATGTGGTGTTCTTCTTTTTCTCGTTCTTTTCCTACTTCTCTCTCTCTTTTCTCGAGAAGAAGAGAATGAACGGGAGCCGTGAAGAGACGCAGAGGGTGAAAAAGAGGGAGTAAGAGAAGACAAGGTGGAATGGCAACAAATGAGGGATTTGTGGAATGAGCGCGAGAGAGAGAGAGAGAGAGAGAGAGAGAGAGAGAGAGAAGCAGACGGAGGGAGAACACTGATTACAACTCGAGAGAAAGCTTCTGCATCTTCTTCTGCTCCTAGTGCACAATGAATCTGTGACTCACAACGAGGGACTCGGCAATTTATGAGCAGCCGGGAAACAGGGGGGGGGGGGGGCGAAAAAGTTGACGAGGAAACCGAATACGAACAAACAAAGGCATTTCGAGAGAATCGCATGTTATTCGGGACAGAAGAGATGATAACGAAGTGATGATGATCCGAACGAATCCGGTGCGAGATTCTGGTGGATTCCCGAAATCAAGGATCGATGGAAGAGGAGTCGGATCTCTATCAGAAGACGGAGAGGAGGAAACACAATGGCGACCTTCCGAATTGGTAGGAGAAGAAACAGTCGAAGAATCGAGTTGGTTGTCTCACGGCGGCGGCCGCCTTTACTGCCCAAAAAAAAAACGAAGAAGACGAAGAAGATGTTGCAATTAGTCATCAAAAATGGGCGAAAAACGGAAAACAATCGGAGGAGAAGACCTCGAATAGATACGGGTTGAAGAGAGAAACAGAGAGAGAGAGAGGGGGAAGAGAACGAGAGAAGGAATCTGGAACTGAAAATAGAAGAAGAAGAAGAAGAAGAAGAGAGGGAGAGAAGAAAAGCGGTCAAAAAGGTTCGGTATCACTTTCTGTTTTCTTGTTTGTGTCACTTGTGGAAGAAGAAGAAGAAGAAAAAAGAAGAAGAAGAAAGAAGAAGAAGGATGCCAAGGGAGGAAAACGAGACAAACGGATAGAAGCGAGAGAATCAGGAGAGAGAGAGAGAGGGCCAGAGATAAAGTTATCACATACACAAACACGAATAGGTTATCGGACACAAAGAAAACGAAAGCCAATCTTGAAATTCACCCAATTATTGCGAACTTTAAACGAAAATTGATATGAATTCGTCAGTTTTCATCTGGTATTAGGCTACTAAAACTTTTTTTAAGAATCGAAAAAGTGTAAATGAAAGTGGAAGAATGGATTGTAGTTTTGAATGTACAGTAAGAATGAAGTGAAAATAGGCGGGCAAAAGCGAAGATAAGGGAGTGTTCTTCTCGTCAAATGAACCGAAAAACCCGTCGCCTCGTTCCCTGTTTCCAATTTGTTGGCATTTCGGTAGCAGCCTTCGCGAATTTCGAAACGGTTGAAAAGTTTGAGGAGAAACGGCGAGAGATAATGGAGAAGCGAAGAGACGCAGACATCGAGAGAGAGAGGCACACGCTAGGACAGGAAATGGGCGGGGGAAGACCGGAGAGATTCAGAAGAGACCTCTTCTGAAATTGGAAGAAGAAGAAGAAGAAGGGGCCACGTGGCAGGAATGAGCAAGTTGCTCTCAGAGCAGCTCCAGGAGCAATGGCTCAATTCTATTTGCTCTCCCGCCCCACCAACCCCCCGGTTTTTCCAACCTAATGCACTTTTCGTTGCTCTCTCTCTCTTTCTCCGATTCGATTTCGATTTTCGATGCAACACAAATATGAAGATGTCGTGGAGAGAGAGAGAGAGAGAGAGAGAGAGAGAGAGAGAGAGAGAGAAGAGAGAGAGAGAGAGAGAGAGAGAGAGAGAGAGAGAGAGAGAAGAGAGAGAGAGAGAGAGAGAGAGAGAGAGAGAGAGAGCAAGGAGAGTTTGACCTACTTCCGGAACAAAAAACAGCTCTTCGAGTTAGTGGAAATGAATGCGTCGCGCGAGGGGAAATTGGAGAGGAACTTGATTGGGGAGGAGCCGCCTGCTGCTCCATTTTGAAATGGAAACGGAGCAGCTCTCTCTCTCTCTGAGCAGTGTGAACGAGCAAAAAAAATGGAGAGAGAGCGAGAGAGAGAGAGAGAGAGAGAGAGAGAGAGAGAGAGAGAGAGAAAGGGGGGAGAAAAAGGCACTAATGAAGTGGATTTGAGGACGGAAATGAGAAACGCAAAAAACGGAGAAATGGGCGAGGGGCGAAAAAGTGAATTGGTGTGCAGTGAGAATCTTCCGAACATTCCGCCTTTAGAGACTTCTTCCCCTTCGTGTTTTCATCTGATCTTCTAATTCTTCTCAAGTGCATCACCTCGAACGTCATCTGGATTTGTGGGGGGAATTACATGGAAATCGGATTGAACGGGATGAAGATTTTCGAGTCGGGAGGGACTGGCAAGTGCTCTTCCAAGTCTCAGAATCAAAAAAGGATCGATTTCGAAGTGTGATTCCTGTTCACTTGCCCTATTATCATATCAGTTACCATGTGTGCGTGACTTCCGTTGGAACTTCAAAGTTTCTCCAATCACCCCCAATCTTCAAACATTTTTCGAAGCGAGAGAGTACGCGATTCGAGGAGACGCAGAGAAAGAGAGAGAGAGAGAGAGAAAGAGAGAAAGAGAGAGTGAGAGAGAGAGAGAGAGAGAGAGAGAGAGAGAGGGAGAGAGAGAGAGAGAGAGAGAGAGAGAGAGAGAGAGATATGGGACCACGTTTACCATATGAAAAGTGTGTGTTTATCCAAATTTCATTTATGATCGCTGGGAGGATAATTAGAGAGAAGGGTGTGGTATAAAAAGTGTCAAATCGAATTGGAATTGAAACAAAACGAGATGCGAGAGAGAGAGAGAGAGAGAAGACGAGAAACAAGATAAGAAACGAGGAGATGGTGGTGTTGCCAAGAAGGCGTCGAAAGCTTTCGTTGTTTAGAAGACGTCGGTCGAGACCGCCCGTTTCTCTCTCCCTCTCTCTCTTTCTTTCTCTCTCTCTCTTCTTCTGCAAAAGTTTGCAAGTTTCGGACGCCTGCTTCCCCCCATTATACAGCTACGATTCGATTTGGTTGTTCGCAGAAGAATCGAAGCGATGGCGGCAAAAAAGATACCAGGAGAGTGTTCGGAATGCGGATTCCGATATATTAGCCGTGACGGAATGGAAGAACATGCGGATGACGAGGATGATGACGATGATGGCGTGTACGGAATGAGGGAGACTTCTGAGAGGACGGAGAAAGAAGTGGAATGATAGAGGTGATCAGAAACGCGCTCTACTGTACAATGCCTTGCAAGACGAATGAATTCAAGAGGGTATCCTGGAATGTTGAAATCAAGGATTTCGCAGGTCGACCCATCATCTAACGGCTATTCAGGCAACAAAAATTTGAAAGCAAAATGGCCAAAGTGAGAGTTTTCTAGCTAACTTCTGAGAGAAATCTGCACAGTCTCTGTTCAAATTGTGTCAAAATCGCTATCGAAATACCTGAATTTCGAACGGTTCACAGACTCCTAATCACTTTTTCGACCGTTAAGGCCAGCTGAAACATTGTTTCAAACACTTTGAAAATGGAGCCAAGAGATTCTTCCCGGCTGGAATCGCGGTTCTTTTCCAGAATTCTCTATCACTCGCTTCAATCCAAAATGGCTTTTCGAGCCCTTTCGAAGAGGCCCTTAAAGCCAAAAAGAGGCTCGACTCTCGGTCCTTCCTGTCCGGATTCGGTCAGTGACCGGGAAACTCGTCTCTTCTTGGGAGGGGGGAGTACTCTGAGACACGCGATATTCCGTGATGACTCGGAACACGCATTCCTCCGAAACCTTTTTCGAGATGACGTGGCACTTCATCGGGTCAAACTGGTTATGTTCTGCTACTGCTGCCGCAGATGACAGGTAATACCGTCCTCCCCATCACAACTATATATCTCTCTCTCTCTCTTGATCACGGATAAAACGAGCGAGGGAACAGAACGAAAGAGTCAATATTTGAGGGAGGAGGGTCGTTTCGCCGCCACCCGACAAACCACGTCGAGTATCAATTTGTCGCCCGGCTCCGCCCACTTTTGGGGACTCTTTTGTTTTGGAGCCAGAGAGAGAGAGAGAGAGAGAGAGAGAAAAGAAAACTAATAAAATCCAATAAAAACGTAGTACGATTCGACGGACAAAAGAGGCCGATAAGATGATGAAAAGGATGAGACGAGGAGCATGAGTCACAGCGGTTTTTGATGAAAAGATGGTCAAAAGCGACTGCGAAAGAGTGGGCCTGAAATCGAAGGAGACTACGAGAAACTCTGTGGAAACTCAGAAAAATGTGATTGTGGGAAGCGGAAATGTTTGTCGTTTTCGTCGTATTTCGTGGGAAAACACCGGGCGTATTCTCTCGTTTTGTCGCAAAAACGAACGAAATCAATGATATCACTGTGTGGGAGCACCGGAATCCGAGCGAAAACACAACGCGAGACGGGAGAGAAGAAGTTGGAGAGGCCAAAAAAAGAGAAAAAGTATAACGAGATGATGATGGGGGGCGGCAGATTACGCGTTTTTGAGTGACGCATAAGAGCAGAAAAAAGATAGACACGGACGGCGGATAAACGGATTTCGCAGTTTTTGCAGCTGCAATCCCTCATCATCATCATCATCACACCTGCAACTGATTTTGGAGGAAAGAGAGAGAGAGAGAGAGAGAGAGAGAGAGAGAGAGAGAGAGAGAGAGAGAGAGAGAGAAAGGTGGGGAGTTCCATGCATTTCTGATGAAAGCGGATTAGGCGCGTCGAGTTCGCGAACACGTGAAACCGACGACGATTCCCCGACGCGCACTTTTCGTCGCTTCCAATCGGATTACTGTAGAACTCTCTCTTCCCACTTTTGCCCTCTAAGACTCTTTTTTTCACCGCGAAATCATCTCGAGCCACGCCCTTTTTCTCCGTTTTCCTTTCAAATTCAAAACGAAGAATGGCTCACAAGAAAGCGACTCATCTTTGAGTTTGAGCGATCAAAACAGATAATAGGCTGAAAATCCACTGATAGTGAAAAGAAGAGCTCTTGTGGAGACAAAAACTCGGAAACTGAAAAGGTTTTTGAAAAGAGAAAGTGCAAAAGTTTTCGATAAGAATCGGCTGAATGCACAGTTCTCACACACTCGTTTCGATAAGAATTTCAGTGGAACGCCTATTTGTTTCCCAAAAAAAGGAACTATCAAACAAAATGGGAATAGAGAAGCTCGTACCGAATCAAAATCTTCTTTTCGATTAGAAAAGAAGTGGGAAGGAATGTTTGAGAAGAAGAAAAAGAAGAGAAAGAAGAATGTCAACATGATTTCGGAGTACACAGAGGGCAAACTGTGGTGGTGGTGCTGCTGCTGCAAATCGAGGGGAAAATGTTCGAGAAACCCACAGGACAGAAGATAATTGAGATGTCAACAGAGGAAGAGGAGGGCCGTCGCGTGATTCTTCCGAACGAACACCGACTCTGTGCCGCCGCTCCACACGTGTTTTGTGTTGATTCGAATCGAATCGGCGGCGAGAGTCCAGATGCCGAAACGACGTGGCACTCTGATTTGTCGAATGGCTTTTTGATGATTAATAGAACGTTCGGTACCCCTCTCGAACCCTTCTAGAATGAGCGTCGTTGGGAAGGTGAATCAGGAGGTGAGGAGGATGGTACCTCCTAACTTTTTTGTGTTCGCTTCCACAAAAATGGTCCAGTTACACAAAAAAAGATCGTTGTAAGATCTATCGAGTGGTTCAACAAATGCTCGAAAATCTTGATTGTGGACCGAGTTATAGTGGCGCGACTATCCTCATTAGTCTTATCTGGAAACATCGATGCACAAAAACAAGCATATCTTGGTTTGAGATAAAGATTTTGAAACGCTCGTTGTGCCATTGGAAAGATCTCAAAACGTTCTATATTTGGGATAACTGGACCATTTTTGTAGAGCCAAGCACAAAAAAGTTATTGCCACTCTTTTGCAGATATCACGGAACGGGAGTAGATTTGCGAAAAGGGTAGATGAGACCAAGTGCCATGTGATGTTTCTGTTTGTCAGCTGTTCTGGCGCTTCCTGGTCGCCTCGTGACACATGATAAACCTCTGTTTATTACCGAAAAAGAAACGAGAAAAAGACGGAAAAATTGATAGAGTCAACAACGAAAATGAAGTGTCCATTGAGTGCATACATGGGAATTAAGTGCATATGAACAAACGATTGAGCAGAACAGTGGAAGTCGAAAAGAGAAAGATGGGAAAGAAAAAAGAAGAAGAAGAAAAAGAAAGTCTCGAACCGTATCGAGATCATCACAGTGAGAGAGAGAGAGAGAAAGAGAGACAAAGAGAGAAACAAAGAAAGGAAATAGAAAAGTGGGTAAGTGGTGAGAGAAACTGTTTTTTTTCTTTCAGAACACGTCAAATGTGCGACGACGAATCCTCCTCGGACACCGACTCGTCGAAGACGCCGTTCTCCAGAAGAGGCCGCAACGAACGACGTCGCGTCGGACGCAGCGACGGACATCCAACTGAGTCCGTGTCGAAGAAGTGACGGTAGGTGAACTCGTAAAACGCCGGATTGTGCAGACCGCGCACGTTCGGTTTGTCGATGCGTTCGTCCATCTGTAGCAAAGGCGGATGTCTTCGGGTTACGGTAGTCAGAACAGAGAACTCACCTTGATGGTGTCAAAGTTGGAGGTGTCCTCGTCGTGAGCTACCATCGGAATGTACTCGGCCCTCGACTTTCTCAGATTGTCCCAGTCGATGCCCTTGAACCACGGATGCTTCTTGATCTGAGATGCTCCGCCGCGTGAGCCCAATCGCGTCGATACGTCGCAGATCAACTGCTGCACCATCATAAGACACTCTTTCGAGAGGTGTCCCCCATACGACAGATTCAGAAACTGACGCCAATTGACGATTCGGTACTGCGTTTCAGCCGGATTGTTCGACTCGTCCGCCTGGAACGGCACTCTTCCGAACACCATTTCGTACAGAATCACTCCTGTCGACCACCAGTCGCACGACTGCGTGTGTCCCGATCGGGTGATCACTTCCGGTGCCATGTAGTTTCCGGTACCGACGACCGAATGGGCAAACTTGCGACGCGTCTGCTGACGCACATTCAGCACTTTGACGCTCTTGTCGATGGCCGCCACTTCGGGCGGAAGCGAGAACGAGTCGACCCTCTGGTGCTCGTTCTCGGGCCCGTAGAACCGGCGATCGTGGGTCCAGCGGAGTCCGGTGCAAAGCCCAAAGTCGGTGAGCTTGATGTGTCCGTGCTGGTCGATGAGAATGTTGTCCGGTTTGATGTCGCGATGAATGAATCCCACCGAATGCACGTACTCGATGGCACACGTCAGCTCGGCGATGTAGAACCTGGAAAAAGGGACGGTCAGAGAGGAGTGAGAAGGATCGGAGGAGTACCTGGCCAGCGATTCTTCGAATATGCCCTTCTGGATCAGCAACGTCATCATATCGCCTCCGGGCACGTACTCCATGATGAAGTAGAGACACGACTCGTCTTGAAACGAGAAGAACAGTCGGACGATCCACGGCGAGTCGGCCTCCGCGAGAATGTCCCGTTCCGCCTTCACGTGCGCCGCCTGCAAGAAACCCTTGCCACGTGTTCTCTTCCGGAGCTTCCGGCTCACCTGCTGCTTCATGATCACGTCGGCCTTCTCGAGACTCTTCATCGCGTACACCTTGCCCGTGTCCTTCTTCCGCACCAACGACACTTTGCCGAACGCGCCGACGCCGATGTGCGAGATGACGTTGAAGTGGCTCTTGCTCATCTTCTGCCGCCGCAACCGCGTGTACCGGCTCTCCTTCTGCTGCAGAATGCCCAACATCTTCTCGCGCATCGTCTCGGGCAACTGCGCCGCGTTCATCTCCTTCTCCAGCTGCCGCATCCGTTTCTCGCGCTCGCGGTACTGCTGCAGGAGTCGTTCCACGTGTTGTTCCATGTAAAATCGAAGCATGTTCGGTTTGCACGGCTGCACTCTCCTCGTGTTTTTCAGATACGGATCCAGCAGAGTTCGGTCGATCGGCGAGCTCACTCGTTTCGGAGGCGGCTCGCTGGGCGTACTGTACTGCGGAGGCGGGGCTTGTTGTGGGCGTGACTTGAAAGTGATATCGAGATTCGAGGGTTTGAAGAGGATCGGCCGGAAGTCCTCGTGATTCGGACCGTCCGAAGTGGAGGGGATCAGTCGCGGATCCTGACGCAACTCGTCCGTGTAGTTCACAAAGATCTTCCGATCGACGTCCGTAGTGTACCTCGGACCGATTATGAACGATTTCGTCGGCAGCGGACTGTCGCCCACGTTGACTTTTGTCTGAAAACCGCCGGAATCGAACCGTTGCAACCTGCTCACATCACCTACCGTATGAGGAGAAGCGACGTTGATGCTCACCACGCTGCTCGCCGTTTTCTTGTCCATCGAAGTGTGATACAACCTCTGGATGTTGTCCGTTTTCCGCTCTTCGCTTCTGAAATTCCATTTGGTCTCGAGGACGAGTCTTCCCGTTTCCACTCACATTGTCTCGATTGAAACTGTGGACTTTCCGGGAGGCGGCGGAGCCATGTTCTTGTTGTGATGGAGCAGAGACGGGTTGCTCTGCAGCTTCGGAGCCGGCTGCGTTTTGATGTGCAGGTGAGAGCGGTAGGTGTCCGCGGCGACGGGAGTCATGCGAGTGTTCGTCGGGAGCGGAGCGTCGTACGCGGGCGGTGGTGGGCGCGACTGGAAGCAACGAGTGTTTTCTAGTCCCTCCTGCCAACTCACATATCCGGGCGAGTACTGCGGCGCGTTGTTGTTGAGGTGGTAGGCGGGCGTGGGCATCTCGTACCGATACCCGGACGGGTGTATCCGGATCGACTCTTCCTGCACGACGTTCCCGTTCCGATTTACTTCTTTGCCCGTTCGGTAGACGGTTTCCGTCCGGTCGGTGTCCATCAAGTGCCTCTGTGGCATCGGAGCCAGCCTCATTTTGGGCCCTCCCTCTGTCTGAAACCAAACGATGTTTGATTGATATTTGTGTGTGTCTATGGGTGTGACTCACTCGCAAAGAATTCGAATGCGCGACGCCAGAAGACGAGAAAGAAGACGACGACGGGGCGGCGAAAGTTGAAGACGTCGTCACTTCCGTGTTGTTGTCGTTCGAGACTTCCGAGTGGCTGACCGTCGTCGACGACGAGCCCGACGGGATCGTCAGCGCCTGTGAGCCCAACGACACGTGGTGATTCGGGAGCGAGGGGCCCGACTCGTGCTCGTACGCCTTCAGCGAGGCACGGATCTCATCGAGTTTCGCACGGTGACGACCCACTCGGATGTCCTGCAAATAAACTGATTAACGATAAGAGGCATCGTGATCGGAAACGCGCTCCATGGCGAATTTGCACTTTTCTTTTTATTAGAGCGCGCTTCGGACCAACGTTGAGTGTTTCATCAGAGCGCACTTGCACTTGTGATTCAGAACTCGGGAATCGGTTTCTGATTCACACTTTGATTTCTTCACAAAGCATTCCTTTTTCGACTCCTTATCAGATGACACTATTTCGAAAACTTTCGCTTTCTTCCGATGATAACTGCGGCTCCGAATTGTCTCGGAACGATTTTTGACGATGGATTGTGCAGGAGCGCGAGTTTCTCAGGGAACCATTTCGGAAATTCGAAAAATCTCTCCGGAGTCCGGACTTCCAAAAATGTGATGGCCGAAGAGGCTCAAAAGATCGGCCATATCGAGTTTTCAAGTCCCCAGCAGTTTCTTTCGCGAAAAGAAGTTCTTATTGATGATTTTCCCTTTCTCTGTTCACTGAGATTTCAACAAGTTGTCAATTGCCAATCGATAATCAGTGATCCTATCTCTCTCTCTCGTTTCTCTCCGTCTCTCGTTCTCTCTGCTATTTTCGCAAGTTTTTTTTCTGATTTGACCTACCGAATTGTGATGCACATCTGCTTGTGTGTTGTTGCTGTTGCCGACGCCTCCTGAAGGCGTCGACGAAGATGGCGACGTCGTCGGAGCGATGGTGCCACGTGGCACAAGCTTCTGCTGCTGCTGCTGCTGATCGGATGACGTGGAGGCGGCGACGGGCGACGGCGAGGGAGCGACAACAGGTCGCATTCCAGGGGGCCCGCTGACGAGACAAGAATACAATACACAATACGCGAACACTGACAAACACAGAGAGAGAGACCGACGCGGAAAACCTTGTCTCGTCTCCCCGCAGAAGATTGAGAGAGAGAGAGAGAGAGAGAGAGAAATGCCTCTGGGGGCCGCCGATACAGCGTATGGGTGAGTGTGTCTTCTCCGTGAGTGTCGGGTGAGTGTCCTGTCTCTCTTCCTCTCCCAACCCGAAAGAAACGGAGAGAGAGAGAAAGAGACCGCCTCTCCTCTTTCCCGCATTCCTCTCCTTCTCTCGCACCCTCCCCTCCCGCCACACTCTCTCTCCCCCTCTGCAATTTCCAACGCATTTCGCCGCTTCTGCGTCTCCCGAACCCTATCATCCTCGCCCATCATCATCACTAAACGACACATCTCACCTCGCGCTCGTTCCAAATGTCATCCAGCAGAAAGCCACTCATACGGTAAGCTAACTTTCTTCTCAAACTGTTCGGACGAAAAAGCACCTCTCCAAACTCACCTAAAAATCAATAATTTGAGCTGCGAGCCGTTATTCTCACAATTGGCAGAATATTCAAGAGCTCGAAGAGCTCTAAAAATCAAAAATTATGCACGAAAAACACAAAAAGAAACCCCACCCATTCACAATACTTTATCGTCCTCCGTTTCGTTTCCTTTTTTATGAGTTTTAGGGGTTTCTTTGCGTTGAAGAAAATACAAAGCTTTGCAAAGTTTTATTGAAAATAAAAATGTGGTATTCGGTGCTTTTGAGGCGAAGAAATCGCCGTTTTTGGTCCGAAATCCGCCAAATTCCCCTGTAGGTTTTCACATTTTCAGTCATTAATCTCTTCTAAATCCCTCTTTTTCGAAATCTCTTTCTGCTGTCCCATTCAATGTTTGCAATACTTTTTTTTGTCTGCCACGTCGAATGTATACAAAATCTTTCCACATCAAAATGTCAACAAAAGCGATAGAGAAAAGCGAATCTGATTGAATATTCTGATGGAGTTTTTCAGAAACAGTTCCCACTCGGATCGACCGACAACGATGAGAAATTGGCCGCTTTTCGCCTTTCTGATCGGCCTGGTAAGCAACGAATCGATAATCGATTGATGTCTGAAATCTCTTTTCAGGTGCTCTTCTTCTACATCTTCTACGTCTATCAGGCGCAGGGAGCCGCATTGACAGAAGCGAACGAAGAAGTTCGGCAGTTGTCGTCGCAGCTGAGTCTGACGAAAGGAAAGTTGGTGAGCAGTCTGGCCGACTACGAGACGAGCAACAGTGACAAGAAGACGTTGGCGACGCAGTTGGACGACGTGACGAAGAAGAACGACGAGTGCATGGTCTCGCTGAGAAACACGAAACTGCGCGTCGATGGACTCGAGAAGGACACAAAAACTAACACTGAAAACTACACGAAGATGCAGGAGGAGCTCACCGTTTTAAAGGCAAAGGCTGATGAGCTGCAGAGAAACAACACTGCACTCACTGCTCTCGTCTCGACGCAGGAGCAACTGATCACCCAGCTCAATCAGACTATCGGAATGTAAGTTCTTCTTCTTTACGTTCATCTTTAACACTCATCGCTTCAGTATCAAATTCGAAAAGGAAGAGCTGAAAAACGCAGCGAACCTCACTCCGAAAACCGAGAAACCGGCTGAAAAGAAAGAAGAAGAAGAAGTGACAGTTCCGACGACATCAACTTCCAAGACTGCACCAGAGGCTGCCGCCCAACAGCAACCAGAGGAAGCGGCTCATTCGTCAACGACTCCTGCCTCTTCGACAGTTCAGAATCCAGCCGGAGCGAATGTCGATGAGAAGGTACCCGAGAATCCAGACCAGCCGGACGAGCCGGAGCCAGTCGTCGCTGAGCCGGAAGCTGCCGAGCCGGAAGAGAAAGAGACGTAGTCGGTATTAGCTGAGATAATTACCTGGTTAATATTACATTCCTCTCTCTTTGTTTGGTTTCTGTTATCCATTTCAATGTATTAGATTTTCGCGGGTTTCCTGGTTTTCTCACTTTCTTCTCGGATTATAGTTTTACACTTTTCGCTTCCTCCCTGGGTTTTCGTCGCATATTCGAAAATGTTAGAACATGTCCTAACGACAGACGAATAAACAATTCCAATTTCCAAGATCTCGACAAAGATTAAAATGAAAAAGATTCCGATCTTGCTTCGAATAATCCTCACAGAAATCGGGCCGAACCGCGAGTTTTCCGGCGATTCTCAATGGAGCGCACTTGCATACCGCCTTTCGCCTCGAATTTCAAATCGGCGTTTTTTTGACGGGAGCGGTCGCCTGGCAACCATGAATATTTCTCAGCTTCTCTCGAAAGAAAAAGCGACGCTTCCTTCTTTGCTCCAAATGAAACCTGCCGATTTATTGGTCCGAATGGACCCGAAATACCTAGCGTCGATGTTTCCGAGGCGGAAACACGAAAGCATGAAGGGCTACGACGGTAGATTCTCTGCCTTTCTGTCGAAAATTTATCGGATTCTGAATTACAGCAGCAGCAGAAGCCTTCAATGAGTACGTTCTGTGCAAGTTCGGAGAGTTAAGAGAGAAGGATCTAGTCGAGTTTCGGAAGCATGCGAACGACTTTCTGCGAAGGGTGGAGGCTGAATCGGTGCCGTTCAAAGCAGACCGAGTGATTCCGATCGTCCGTTTCCAGGTGACTCGTCAGAAAATCAATAGTCTCATTTGAATTTCTCCGATTTCCAGAAAGTTCTCGCCACTTCGCCGCCCTCACTGCAATCCTTATTCCCGTTGAAATTCACGAAAGAATTGATCAAAATAACCAATTTCAACACGACAATCAACATCTTTCTCATCCGTTAGTCACGTCTTCTTAGAATAAATGCAGGATTCAATCTGATTTCAGAAGAAGTCGTGAAAGCCGTCGTCCAGGCCGAAGAAACGTACTGCGAGATATTGCCGTACGCCCAAAACTCGCGAGTCATCACTGAAGCGGTGCGAACTTCGAAACATCAGAAGAACTGAAAGCTTTCTGGTTTTCAGAAGCTTCAAGATTTTGTCCTGAAACGATATCTGCTGAGAATGGCCGAACCTGTCGAAAGCGTCCGTTATTTCGCAGCCTACATCGTCGGAATCATATTCTTCGTGCTCGGCGCTCGTCGGAAAGAAACCGTCAATTTACAGGTTCGATTCTTCTTTCGAACAGATCGGAATATCGCTTTCTTCTCAGGATTTGCTGGCCTCAACTCTTCTGTGGCACCTGGAACGGTCCACCGTCAGCTACAACGAGGAAGACGTCAAGGAGGTCGACGTGTATGCATTCTGATTCTCGCTTTTTCTTTCTGAATTCTGAATGCGTTACAGGTTCACGGAGAGCTCGTTCACCACGTGTCTGAATGAGTTCCGAGCTCTCGACGCGGATCGGGATGGAGTTTTGAGCCGCGAAGAGCTCGTCGGGCACTTCCGAAAGTAGGCCGACTCCGTATCGCCGCCGCGCAATCGGTCCCGTTTTGCAGCAGAGAGTACACGAAGCGCTTCCTGATGCGTGTCATGGATATCTCGTCGCTGTACGACGGATGCATGGACTTCAAGGGATACATCGATCTGTTCTGCGCGATCCGCTTCAGACACGTGGGTGTCTCCTCCGCTCTCACGCCTTCTGCTTTGTTTCAGACGAAAGCGTCCGCCAAGTATCACTTCGAAGCTTTCGACGTGAAAGGAGACGGAGTTCTCGACGAAGGCGAACTCGAATACATGGTATCTGATTAGAGCGAACGGAAGATTCGCACCGAAAAAAGATTGGTCTTCAGATAGAGAACCTCGTCGGCGAAAACGACAAAGATAGGGAATTCGCGCAACAACTGCTCTTCGAGCTCAAAGATCAGCTGCAGATGAAGGGAAAGACGATGACAGTGGCGGAGTTCGTATCCCGGAAGGAGCAGGTCGAGTTCTCGAACATCATCACCAGCTACGTCGCCTACCGCAACTACGAGAATCGAGAGTCCTGATTTAACCCCACTAATTTATTTGTGGTATAACATTACTATGATCGATTATATTGTTGGCTGGAAGCCGCCAATAAAACTATTCCGTGTGTGAATTTTGTGGAAGAGGGTTTGTCAACAATTCAGCAAGTTAAAAAATATGAGATGAGACGAGTAAAAATCGTGGGGAAACAAGAGTATACAAAACAACGTTTCATACTTGGGAGTTAAAAAGCGAGGACGAAGAAAAAACCAACAGACAACGGAGAAAAACGGGAAACGAATTGGTGATAGGGGAAAACATAAAATTGAAAGGATAGGGTAACATTTGAAAAGAAAAAAACAACAGTAAAAAAAAAACAAGATTAATCGTCGGAATCGGAGAACTTGATAGAGTTGACAGACTGGTTGATCGGACCTCCACCATAGCTTCCCTTCTTCTTCTTGGTTTTCTCGTGACGGAACGCCTTTCCGACCACTTTTCCGAGGCTTTCGTTGGCACGATGTCCCCATTGATCGAAACTCTGAAGCAACGTAAAGAAGTTTTTGGTCAGCTTGTCAGCTTCTGTTTACCGAGTCGTGTTGGTTGTTTCTGAACTTCTCGGCAACGCTATCCTTAGTCATCTGGACGCGACGGAACGGAGAAGACTTTCTCTTGCGGTTCTCATGAACTGGCTTCTCAGTCGAAGTTGCCAACGGTTTCGCCTTTAGAGCCGGAGTTCTTGACGTGCTTTCTTCAGTTTCAGCAGACTCTTCGGAAGCAGCGCGAACTTGCTTCGGGGTGGTTTTCGTTGACTTTGGCGGATGATCCTCGTCGTCATCAGAGGAGTCAGAGCTGGAAGCAGCCTTCTTAACGACCGACTTTGCCGGAGCGGCTTTAGCAGGAGTCGCCTTTGCAGCAGGCTTCTTTTCATCATCAGAAGAGTCGTCAGACGAGGAAGCGGCCTTCTTCGGAGCAGCCTTCGGGGTCACAACTGGCTTCGCCGGAGCTTTCTTGGCTGGAGCCTCGTCGTCGGAAGAGTCCGAAGACGAAGAAGCAGCTTTCTTGGCAGCAGGCTTGGCCGGAGTAGCAGCCTTCGCTGGAGTCGGCTTGGCAGCAGGCTTCTTCTCATCATCAGAAGAGTCGTCAGACGAGGAAGCGGCCTTCTTCGGGGGAGCCTTCGGGGTCACAACTGGCTTCGCCGGAGCTTTCTTGGCTGGAGCCTCGTCGTCAGAAGAGTCCGAAGATGAAGAAGCGGCTTTCTTGACATTAGGCTTGGCCGGAGTAGCAGCCTTCGCCGGAGTCGGCTTGGCAGCAGGTTTCTTCTCATCATCAGAAGAGTCGTCAGACGAGGAAGCGGCCTTCTTCGGGGCAGCCTTCGGAGTCACAACTGGCTTAGCCGGAGCTTTCTTGGTCTCGTCGTCGGAAGAGTCCGAAGATGAAGAAGCGGCTTTCTTGGCAGCAGACTTCGGAGTTGCCTTGGCCGGAGTTGCCTTTGCAGCAGGCTTCTTCTCATCATCAGAAGAGTCGTCAGACGAGGAAGCGGCCTTCTTCGGGGCAGCCTTCGGGGTCACAACTGGCTTCGCCGGAGCTTTCTTGGCTGGAGCCTCGTCGTCAGAAGAGTCCGAAGATGAAGAAGCGGCTTTCTTGGCAGCAGACTTCGGAGTTGCCTTGGCCGGAGTTGCCTTTGCAGCAGGCTTCTTCTCATCATCAGAAGAGTCGTCAGACGAGGAAGCGGCCTTCTTCGGGGCAGCCTTCGGGGTCACAACTGGCTTCGCCGGAGCTTTCTTGGCTGGAGCCTCGTCGTCGGAAGAGTCCGAAGACGAAGAAGCGGCTTTCTTGGCAGCAGGCTTGGCAGGAGTAGCAGCCTTAGCTGGAGTCGGCTTGGCAGCAGGCTTCTTCTCATCATCAGAAGAGTCGTCAGACGAGGAAGCGGCCTTCTTCGAGGCAGCCTTCGGGGTCACAACTGGCTTAGCCGGAGCTTTCTTGGCTGGAGCCTCGTCGTCGGAAGAGTCCGAAGACGAAGAAGCGGCTTTCTTGGCAGCAGGCTTGGCCGGAGTAGCAGCCTTAGCTGGAGTCGGTTTGGCAGCAGGCTTCTTCTCATCCTCAGAAGAGTCGTCAGACGAGGAAGCAGTCTTCTTAGCGACTGGCTTGGTAACTGAAGCAACCTTCGATGAAGCAGGAGTCGGCTTCTTCTTCTTCTCATCTTCCGAATCCGAAGAATCGGAAGAGGGAGCAGATTTCCGGGTGGCAGTTGGCTTGGCAGCTACTGAAGTGGCCTAGAATAGTGATCTTGGGAAGTGCTGCTGAAATTCAAGAGTACTTACCTTAGCTGGTGTCGGCTTCTTCTTTTCATCATCACTATCGCTGTCGCTATCCGAATCGCTTGTATCGGGCTTCTTGGCGACTGGCTTAGCTACGGAGACCACCTTCGCTGGAGTCGGCTTGGCAGCAGGCTTCTTTTCATCATCAGAAGAGTCGTCAGACGAGGAAGCGGCCTTTTTCGGAGCAGCCTTCGGGGTCACAACTGGCTTCGCCGAAACTTTCTTGGCTGGAGCCTCGTCGTCGGAAGAGTCCGAAGACGAAGAAGCGGCTTTCTTGACATTAGGCTTGGCCGGAGTAGCAGCCTTCGCCGGAGTCGGCTTGGCAGCAGGTTTCTTCTCATCATCAGAAGAGTCGTCAGACGAGGAAGCGGCCTTCTTCGGGGCAGCCTTCGGAGTCACAACTGGCTTAGCCGGAGCTTTCTTGGTCTCGTCGTCGGAAGAGTCCGAAGATGAAGAAGCGGCTTTCTTGGCAGTAGGCTTGGCCGGAGTAGCGGACTTGACCGGAGTCGGCTTGGCAGCGGGTTTTTTCTCATCGTCGGATGAATCCGAAGACGAAGCAGCCTTCTTTGGAGCCGCAGCCTTCGGCGTTGGAGCTGGAGTCTTCTTAGACGGAGCCTCATCTTCACTGTCGCTATCGGTGCTGGAAGCAGCTTTCTTCTGTGCTGGAGTCTGAGCTGGTTTCGAAACTGGTGTCATCTTTTTCGCCGGAGTATCACTATCAGAATCACTGCTGCTGGAAGCTGCCTTTTTCTGTGCTGGTGTAGCGACTTTCTTTGCCGCCACATTCACTGGCTTCTGCACTCCATTTTTCTATAGAAAAAAATGAATTGAATTTGACAACTATGAATAAAACAACCTTAACAGCGCCATCGTCGGACGAATCAGAGCTCGACGACTCTTTGGCAGCGATTTTCTTGCTTGGTGGCTCAGCAGCAGAAGCTGAAGCAGTTCGCTTTCTCTTCTTGAACGTGCTATCCGTTATGATATCCTTCAGCTTCGGGGCTTCATTGTCTTTCAACTAGAAAACAAGCCAGTTTGGATAAAAGACCGAAAACTTACAAAAGCATCCAACTTTTTTCTTGTCGCCTCATTGAACATTTTCGAGACAAGCTCTGGATGTTTTTGTGAAACTTCACTGTAGAGAATAGCATTAGCATATAGATCGGAGCTCATCTCGCTCGTCGGGTACCCTGAAAAATTTAAAGCTCATGTTAACATTCACGAAAAAAATGTTTGAGTTTTCGGAGCAAACCACCGTTTAAAACTTCGTGAATTTTCGAGGATTTTCGTTGAAATTTTTTAGACGAAGAGGCAAAATTTTAATAAAAATAATATTTCTATCAAAAAATACTTCTTTTGAGTTTGAAGCAAGTTTTTTTCAAAAAAAAAAGTTGAAAAGATAAAAAGAAATACGAAAATCCAAAAGAGTGCGCCTTTCGTTGCGAGACCCGTGCGATAGCGAACAGCGTGCGCCTTTAAACTTTTCGGCGGCACTTCAAATCGAACAACAAGAAACCAGCAAAATGTGTTCGAACTGGCGCATTTAACGAAATTGGAGAGAAAAATTCGAAGAATCATCACGGAACCGAAATTCCAACGCGATTTATCTCTGGGCTCCGCCCCAATTCTCTCACTCTCTATGCCTGAATTTGTTCGTTTACCCCAGCCTCTCGTGACAAAGCAAGTGACGGATAACAAATGACAACTCATTCAAAAACAGAAAGAATACATTTTGAAGAATCAATGTTCACAAAATTGAAAATATTGACAAGAAAGGTGAAGAATGGCACTTTGTATACATGAACTGAGCTGTTAGGATTGGGACCAGTCATTTTTAGAAAGGGTAAAAAAATGAAAACTAGAGCACAGGAACTATGAAACAAACGATATTTACATAAAAATCAATCCGAATGGAAGCACTCCTCGAGTTCGAAGTCATTGTGCGGTTTCGCCAGACGACCCTCGACAATGTCGCCGACGATTCGATTGAACTCGCTCGTGTTGTCCGCGTAAACGTGGTGTCCGGCTCCCCGGATGATCTTGATATCGACGTACGCGTCCTCTCTCGTCGACTGAATATCGATCGCCGGACCCGGATCGTTCCAGCTCTTGGAGCCGTAAATGAACGTGACGCCGACGTTTTTGTCGATTCCATTGAATCTGAACTGAAAAGTGAAACACCGCGAAGCAGTGCCGAGTTCCGAACCTTCTGATCATCGGTCGCTTGGCCCATCCAACAGGGAGCGTCATGTTCATGTATGCAGTCTCACCGGTGGGATCGGGCAGGTTCAGGAAGTGAACGTACTTGTAGATGTCACTGTCTTGAAGTCCTGGGAACCGGAGAACCAGATCAGGCCGGAGCTTCTGCACGAGCCACGGAGCATGCGGACCCATCCACCGCATCCACGTGAACGGATTGAAGTAGCCCGCGATGCCGCCGAGGAACGTCATCCACGAGTAGGGCTTGATCTGAAGCCAGTGCCACACCGCTTTTAAGTATTTCCAGTTCAAATTCCACCTTTGGCTTACCAGTTTTTCATTCGCATCCACTTTTTCGGCGAACCCCCACGCATCGACGAGAATCAGATGGGCCACCCGCGAAGGGTGCTCGAGAGCGTACGCGCTGGCGAGGTATCCGCTGAACGAGTGCCCCACCAGGTACATTTTCTCGATTCCCATCGCTTTCCGCCAATCTTCCATCGCCTCCACCATCTCCAATTCAGCGATCGCGTTGTCGGAACTGAATCTCGGACGGGACGAACGCCCGAATCCGAGCGGATCGAACGAGTGAACCGCGTGGTTCTTGGCAAGGTGGTTGAAGTTCTTGCAGAACATTGCGACGCCGGCGCCCAGTCCGGGAATCAGAACGATCGCCTCGCCGTTCGGATTCTCGAACTCGCGTGGACGCACGGAAACTGTGTAGACATCGCCTTTTTTGAAGCGAACCTTCAAGCTCAATGATTTTATTTCTTTTTTGGCTGAAATCCGTTACCGGTACGTATTTCGTTTCATATTCCACTTCACAAGAGTGCAAAAGGCTCGCTTCGACTCTCGAGAGCTCTTCTTTCGCGTCGTCGGTCATACGCATCCAATTATACCTGAAAATTCGGGCAATTTTCGGAAATTTCGAATCTGCAAACTTACACTGTTGAAATTGCCGTTTTTGCGGAGGCCAATGTCATCTAGAAAACGGCTAAATTGTAGCGGAACAGACGATAAACAAGTCGCAAAAAGAGAACTAAAAATCAGAAGACTTGTCCACGTGAACTACACGGGAATGTAACTTGGTGGCCTAGGTTTTGCACATTCTGCCGAGCCGAATTTCAGCGAAAAGCCCGACACAAATACTGTTTTTTTAAAGTTTGGGTCGACTGACACGTGAGCGATGTTTTCCTATTTAAAATTGAAATCTGTAAACATCCAGTGTAAGAAAAACAGGTTTTTACGGCGAAACGGCAAAATGTTCGGGTTTGCCGCCGAGGTTTTTGTGCAGTGGAGCGCGTTTGTTAAATACCTTCCTATCCCATCTTTTTTCTTCCCGATTTCGTTTCTTTTGACTCAAACTTCCCTGTTTTTTGAGTTTTGAAATTGTTATTTCATGTCAATTTTCTTTTAATTAGTTTGCCGGTTTCAGATGCCATCCGTTCCTCGCGTTGACCGTCTCAAACCCATCTACACAGCCGCCAAAGCGCTGAACTTCGGCTGGAGATTTTCAGATTTTCTGAAGATCCCGGCGTACAACGGCATTTCTCGCTACACAAATCAACTGCATCGAATCACGGTCCGCTTCTGTAAACAGAGCGAGTCGAGCGTGGGCGTTCGTAATTTCATCGAGCATCAACTGGTTGAAATCGGTTAGTTTTTTTTGTCAAATTAATTATTAAATATGTTCACCGGAAGTCAATAACTCTTTTGAAAAAGTAAAACTTTTCAGGAAAACAGCACCCATCAGTTGTGATTTACGCGCAGCCAGTGCGAAACTCGAATCCGTCGATCCGAGCCGAGTACGGAAACGGACGGACGCTGCAGATCAACGCGAAGAACATGAGCGAGTCGGAAGTGAGCAAAGACGTGCACTTGCTCTTTTCGAGGAGCGGCGAGCCCGTCGTGAAGCTCGAGAGCCGGCAATCTGCCCTGGTTCCGTCCGTTCAAGGCCAGTGGACGCCGATCACGTGGCTGCCGACTGCTATGAACACGGAAGACTTACCGACGAAACAGTTTTCGGAGCACAAGTCGACGGACACTTCGGCCACCGACTATCTTCTTCAGAATCCACCGAAATGATAACCGTCTCCCCCATTTTTTGTTATAGTTTATTTTTTCGTTGTTTTTTGAATGATTATGATAATAGAATAGTGTACATGATTTCTTGGTCCACAGAAAAAAAAATACTGGGAAAGAAAATAGGTAGAAAAAGAGGGAAAAAGATGGGAAGCTAATAAAGGAAGTAGTGCAAAGTGAGAATCAAAGAAATCGGGGTGAAGGGAAAATGGGAAAAGGTGGAAAAGTGGGCGGAGTCTATTGGTTGTATCCGTTCATCGGATCCCACTGCCACTGGCCCTGCTGCTGCGCCGTTTCGGGCCTCCAGCCACTTCCGGACGCCCCCGCAGATGCGTAATCCGCATTTCCGGCCGGCTCAAACGTCGCAGCCTGCGGAGCCGGAGCAGCAGATGCTCCCGGAGCACCCCAGTCGGCGACGTCGTCCTGACGATTGATCTGATGCGTGGCGACGACGTACTCGAACTGCTCCGAGTAGGGATTCATGAACTTGTAGGCCGAAATGGTGCACGGCGCGTAGTCCGTGTTGGTGCGCACTCGGATATTGATGCGCATCGGCTGATCGGCGAGCAGCGCGACGAACGCGTCCTGGAGTGTCTTCTCGTCCTGCGGATGCGCCAGATTCCACCAGTACCTCCCGATGAGCTGGTCGTTGCTCAGTCCGATCAGATCCGACACTCTCTGATCGATGAACGTCATCTTTCCGTCCTCGGCGACCCGCACCGAGAACTGATTCGTCGAGGAGGGATCCGCGCAGACGGGCATCGAGGCGACCTGCAGACGCGCGATCGCGACGAGACACGACGAGGCGGGCGCGTTGATGCCTTGCGGCGGCGCGTTTTTAATGTAGCCGGTGCAGTGCATGACGACGTAGTTGTGGCCGGCGTGCTGGAAAAGAGGCCGACGGTTGCGGAGTCGGTGCAGCGGTTCCAGCGATCCGACGCGCATCCGACAGATGAAGCCACGTCGACACGACATGTGGACGCGTGTGGAGGCGCCCTCGCGCTTCACGGAGCCCGATTTGAGGTCGAGCACCTTGTTGACGGACACTTCGGAGCCACATAGCTGATCTCGGATCTTCTCTTGATCGTCTGGATGGATGAGCTCGTTGAGGTTGCGTTGCAGCCAGTCTTCCTGCTTCAAATTGAGCACTGGTGTGATCGAGTCGGCCACATAGAGCACTTTTCCCGTCTGGCAGCACACAACGAACAGGAATCCGTTGGCAGCCTCGAGAATCAGATGTTTCAGCTCTTGGTCGGTAAGGAACGACGGCTTGTAAGAGGTCTCGTCCTGGGCGGCGTGGCCGCGGATTCCCCGCATGTGAGACACGGCCATCCGCAGAATCGTGAGTTTATCCGGCTTCCGACCCAAAGCAGTGCACTGGGGGACCATTTCGGCGAGCTCGTTTATGTAGTGCGTCATTTTGTTGCGACGACGTCGCTCGATCTGCAACCACAGAATGGCCTAAGTTCTCGCTCCGGAGTATTCTAGTCCCTCGCACTCACCTCCGAATGGTTTTCTCTCGCGAATCGCTCCTTGTTCTCGCCCATTTCTTCGTCCATTCTCGCGTATTTTCCAGATGGCATTCCCATTTCATCGTCTTCCATCGCGAAACTGGAAATAATTGATTGGCAGGTGAGAATGGATTTGTTGATCGATGAGAGGGAATTGGAATATGAATGTTCTTATCAGGACAGACGATGACGTCATCGGATGGGACACATATCGACCGGTTCTCGCTTTTTTCTTCCTCACTTTCGGCTTTCAAAGGCCACAGTGGAGCGGGGACCCTCTTTAGTCTAACAAGCGTATTCTATGTAGTTTTCGAGAGAACTATGAAAAGTCTCAATTGTGAAACAGTTCGAGACACGAAAAAACGCGGAAGGCTCGAAGTGGCTTCGAGTCTGGAAGCTTCGAATCGAAACTTTTGTGCGATACTTGTGCAAAAGCTGAATGCTAGCCTCGCAAGCAATTTTCCTCGTTGAAATGGGGTTCACGGCCATTCTCCGATGCCGATTACAACAAGAAAAAGCGTGAATGTCCAAATGGCAATTTGCGATTTCCAATTGCGACTAACCTTGTGGCTGATTGCCATGGGTCCATGAACACGTCCTGAGCCATTTTGTTGGGGTTTCTGCTGAAAACGGACGGGAATCGAGTGAAGAGCGGAATGAAATGGAAATGAGAAGTTGGGGAGGAGAAGCTACACGAGTGGCAGCCAAAAACAAATTAGGCTCAATTAGATGGGGTGGAAAATGGGAAGCGAGGAGGAGGAGGAGGAGAATGAATTAATGAAATTATGCAAATTGTTCAGAGAGCCAAAGTCATCAGAAGCAGCAGAATAAAAAGAAGAGGAAGAGGAAGAAGAAGGAGAATAAGCTTTCAGATGGTGCGGGCTGGGAAGAAGAAGATGTCTGGCGTCTCTCGGTCCGTCGTGCTCTCTCGCGACGACACGCGATGCGCCTCTCTGCGTCTCTCACGTCGCCACACTCGCCACCCAATCGATAATTTCTTTCGCCGGTGACCGAGGGGATGATGATGATGGTGATGATGAAAGGAGGGGAAGAAACTAGAGAATGTCCCTCTCTCTTTCTCTCTCTCTCTTTCTCTTTCTGTTTGTCCAGTACTACCAAACACCGACCTTCTCGCGGTCTTGCGCGCGCGCGAGAGGGGAACCGTATTATTGTCAAGAGAGAATGAAAAGGAGAAGGACAGCACATATGGTCGCCGAGAGATATTCGAGAGAATAGACGACAGATGGAAAAGTCCGAACGAGAGAAGGGGGCGAGAAAACGGAAACGAACCTGCCACCCGATCGAAGAAGAAGAAGAAAAAGAGTGATCGAGGAAGTTTCAGACCATTTCAAAGGGGGGCGACAGTCGCATGATTCGACCATTTCAAGAAAAAGTCACTGATTGCACGTACACTTCGGTCCTGGAGCCATTTCATTTCGGAGTCTTATCACTGCTTTTCTGTACTTTCCTCTCTGGAACGGAAAGATACCGTAACCCAGTCGTTCCCTCTTTCTGAGTAGCAAACAGGTTGCCCTAGCTTGGCGGCCTGCGTTTTCTAGGTCATCTGCCCTAAAATGTATTTATTGGTCACCAGAAATGCGAATGGAATGTAATCCGAGGAGCCTATCACTGCTCTCTTCTTCACTTCAACTCCAACGGTCCGTTCTGATCGGAAACGATCGGCTCTCCCTCGTACAGCACGACGTCCATTTTGACGTCCGTCTCGCTCATCGGAAGGCTCCGGACGATCGTCTCTCGCAACGCCAGACCCACTTTCAGAGGGCTCGACTCGGGAAAACGGGCGGTGTGGTCGGCGAAGAAGCGGTCGTAGTAGCCCATTCCGTGTCCGCACCGCAGACCGGAAGGCGTGAAAGCGACGCCGGGAGTCAGAATCACGTCGAGAGGTCCTGGAAGGAAACGGTTGGAAGTGTGCTCCGCGAGCTCTGCGGACACACCTGCTTCCTGGTATCTCGGCCATCCCTGGGAGCCGTCGGACTGTCTGATGCCCCAAAGTCCGGCGTCGAGCTTCTCGAACGTCTCCTCGTCGAGAATCCGCTCCATTATCATCTCGCTTCGTCCCTTCTCGAACTGTAATCCCCCACATTTCTGTCGATAGACCAAACGCGCTCCACTGCTCTCACCTGCGGAATGAATACTTCTTTGCCCGTTTCGAGCGCTTTCCGAATGATTCGATCCGTCTGAATTTCGCCGACTGTGCTCACGTAGATCGACACTTTCTGCGCGTCTTGAAACCATTTCGAGTCGAAGATCCTCTCGCAAACTGCGTCGCTTTGGCGCGTCGTCTCGTCGCGGCTCATCTTTTCCAGATAACTTTTCATGAACTTCCGAAGCTCTTTTTTGATCTCCCTCATTTGACTCATCTGAAACGTATTACCGGAAATCTTTCCGATTCTCCCGCAGTTTGCACAAAACTTCAATTCAATTTCGAGATAACTAAGCAGACAATTTCATCTTGTACATGACTAAAATGGATTCTTTCGGGTCAATCGGTAAAACTTTATTATGCAGTGCGATAGAATTTGAAATCAAAGTGAAAATGCAGATCACTCGTTGGAATATTCACAAGAATCTACTGTTAAAGCGAATAAATTTAAAACGGATCGAGTAAAGCGATGATGAGCACTAATTACATTGACAATTTGGTTAGAAGTTAGTAATGATGCTGGAAATGTCGGCTGGAATCGGGGGAATCGCCGGTCTTTCGTCGGATTCGCCCAGTTTCACATTCAGAAGACGTACACGGAGCTCCATCTTGAGCAGTCTCTCGACCATCGCGTGGGTTTGGCTGAAAACGAAAAGTCTGGAAGAAGCAGGATATGTCATTCCGAAACCTTCTCAGCTCGTTCGCTCCGATCAGGTGGGCCAGTCCCTCTTGCCATATGGCCGCCTGTCCTTCATCGGCAGTGAGCGCCATCAGCACTTCGCCCTCTTTCAGCTGAACTCGGACTCCTCTCAACATCAGAGCGGCCGGCGAGGAAGCGAATCGCGACGAGCTCGCCTTTCGATCGATCTCGTCGTTGTTCGTCACATCGGCGATGTCTTTCAGCCACACTTGCCGGGTTTCGCCCTTCAGTCCGCCTTCTAGCCAGTTCTCCGTATCGCACACCGTTATTGTGAGCATTTTCTCCGACGCGTCGAGCTTCCAGTGCCAGAAAGCCGTTTTTGCGAGTGATTTGCCTTTAGCGGGCTTCCGGAAAACGGCTCCGTGCTTCAGATAGTTGACGTGATTGACACGAACGAGCTCTTCCATCTTGGGTCGCAGTTTGTTGCCGAGCTGGCTGAAAGTGAACTGATTCTCGGGAAGATCAACGGGGGTTTCACTCACATGACTGCTTGACTGTGCAGCTGATCGTTCTCTTTGCCTCTCTGTGCCTCCCGCCAGATCTCCTGCATCGCCTTGTACGAGAACTTTTCGAGATCCGCGCCGAGCTGCTCGACGTCTTCTATCTCTTTCCGCTTCAGAATATGCCTGAGTTGTTCCGAAACGACGTTCGCCACTTTCTCCATCTCGCCGCGTTTCGCTTGCATCTCGCGCCACGTTCGATGGAAGAGATGGACGGTGCACGCGAAAACAGCGGAGAACGGGGCGTCGGAGGAGAAGAGCACTGCGATGAGCCGCTCGAGTTCGTCGTGTCCGGGCACCAGTCCGAACAGCTCGGCGACGATGTCCGCGCACCGGAGAGACATCGGAATCAGTTGCCACTTGCCTCCTTCGATGCGCATCGTGTTCTCCGAGATGAGCATCCTCAGGTCTTGCGGGCTTTTCTCCGAGAACTGAGCCATTGCGAAGGTGGCGAGACGGCCGAGACGATGCTCACCGATCTGCGACTTCCACTCGACGATCGTCTCTTCTGGCACATCTTCTGAAGACTCAATGTCCAGAATCTTTTGAATCTCGACATCGGTCGGTGGGGTGGTGTCGTAGGCACTGATGAGACTCCTTTGCACCTCGACGAGCTGCTCGAGAGCCTTCGGATCACGGGCGGCGCCTCCTCGGAGGAGACAGCTGTGGACTGCGTTCCGAAACGGAACCACTTCGAGCGCTTTGATCAATTCGAAGCGTTTCTCGTCTTCCGGACATCGCCGAATCATTGCGTTCATCAGAGAAAGAGCCGAAAGAGCGACGCGCTCGTCGGATTTCTCGACGTGCCGGATGAGAGTCTCGATGGGAACCTCCTCGAGCACCCAGTCGCGCGTCGTGTCGTCGCCAACGACGAGCTGTTCGATCATCAGAAGAGCCGCCAGGAGAGTGTTCGCCTCCTCTCGCTTCGCCCTTCCCGTCACCAGAGATGCGACGGAAGCGACGACGTCGCGCGGCACAGACTTCCACGTGACATCGCCGACTGCAAGCTCCAGCATGCTCGAAAGAGCACGAAGGCATGTGGAAAGAAGCGTGGCGCTCATGCAAACACGGTCATCTCGTATCAGACTGAACAACAATTCAAGCGAGGAGCATCGATAGAACGCTTCGATGAGCGCCGGATCCTGGAAGATTTCGCAATTTCTATTCCCAGAAGTTTCTCACAAAGACACTGAAACCCTTTCACGGTTTTCTTCCAAAAACCTTCCTAAAAACAGTCTAATACTCGGCCACCGTGACGTTTTCTAGTCCCTCCTCCTCCTTACCAGCGAGAACTCATCAAGAGTTTTCACGGCTTTCTCCATCTGCGAAATGTTGTTTCCTTCCGTCAAAATCTCGGTGATCCTTTTCA
This sequence comes from Caenorhabditis sulstoni, assembly GCA_963966605.1. Classification (NCBI taxonomy): domain Eukaryota; kingdom Metazoa; phylum Nematoda; class Chromadorea; order Rhabditida; family Rhabditidae; genus Caenorhabditis; species Caenorhabditis sulstoni. The sequence goes on from OZ016475.1 coordinate 3,128,259, forward strand.
CATAATGGTCCGGAGAGGCGCAGAGCGTCAGAATGAACCCGCTTCCGAGCTGTTCGATGTTCTCGTCGGTGATGAATCGCTTCGGTGAGTCGGCCATGAGTCCGTACGCGTCGTCCTCGGGCAGATGCATCTCGTGCGCCGCCGCTCGCACCACATCCGCCTGCTTCTGCTCCAACCGATTGATTGTGATGAAGACGGTGTGGAGGACGGTGGACGGAATCACCGCCCGCCGATGCCACGACGTGAACTCCTTGTCGATCACCACGGCGCCCTGGAAATGCGTTGAAGTGACCGCGACGCGACCGTCCCGCGCACCTTGATCATGTGATCGGGAAGCGAAGTGTCGACTGGCTGGAGCTCTTTGAGCGGCGCGTGGAACGACATCTGATGAGAAGCCGAAGAAGGCATTATCGATTGATTGGAGATGCGTGAGGTAGAGAGATAAGACAGTCCGATGAGTCACAGAACGACACAAAACAAGAGAAAGGGAGAGAAAGAGAGAGAGAGAGAAGAGGAAAAGGCAACTGGCGAGAGAATCAACACTTTTTAGGGGTCACATGGATGGAATTCATTCTTTTTGTCACATAAATAAAATAATATATAATAATATAAAATAATGATAGTCATACGAGAGCTGTTTTTGGAGAAATGGGGAGAAGGGGGTGGAGACAATTGAGACTTTTTGGGGGGAAAGTGGGAGAGGAGGCATGTGAAAAACCATAAGACATCGATAAAAATCCAGTAAATTATGAATCTTGAGAGGAAAAGAACTTTTTTTTTTTGGGGGAGGATTTGATGGGGGAGGGGGGAACTGCAAGAAGATGAACGCAAGCGTATGGATAGAGCTGTGTAGGAGTTTTAAATGGATTTCTGGTTGGATCTAGATGTGGTTTCGACGGAAAATTGATTGATTCGAATGAAGAAAGAGAAACGAAAGAAAAAAAAAGAAGTTAAATAATGCAAAATCACAAATGTTTCACCACGCTAATTTGGTTGAGTGTTTGAGGAGAGGTACGAACCTTTTCTTTCGGATCGAATAGAAATTCCAGGGGGTTGGGAGTTAAAACGAAGTGAATGGAGTTTTGAAAAAGGCAAATACATCGGTTTGAATAGTTTCTTGCTTGGATAGACATAGATAGAGGCTGGGAGACTATGGGACTTTTGGGGGAGTTTCGGGTGCCTAAAGGTGGGGGGATGCACTAATCTGGGTGTTCAAACTATTCGGATTCGGGTAAACTGAGACTCTTTTGACCTATTCTTCTTGGGTTTCGTTAGAGATAATATGATTTTTCTCTTTCTTTCTCTTTCTAGAGTTCGCAGCGATTTTAGAAAAATGAAAAGGAGAGGAGAAAAAGGGTGTGAGCAAGTAGAAAATCGAGAGAAACAAACAGAAAAGTGTTGTAACTGGGGGGCTTTTTTCAGGAGGGAAAAGGGGAAAGGAATATTAAAAATGACGGAAAGAATCGTCGGTTGATGTGCGGTGAATGCACAAAAAATATCTCATCACAGACACGGAAATGATGACGGGGAGGAAAGTAATGGGGAGAAGAAATGAAGAAGAAGGGAGGAAATGGATACGGGAATGAGGAAAGGGTGGAAGATCAGGCTATCGCTATTTCTGTGCCGCTGCGGACGTCGCATTGTTGTGCTTCCTCCGGCGCCTCCTGAAGCAGCAGCACTTCACTTCCCCGCTCAAATTGTCGCCGGCGTTGGTGCGACCCTCCGTGTTGCGACCCTCTTCCACCGCTTCGCCCGCATTCGAGTTGATAACCTGGAAACATGAGAAGAAGTGCTAGGCAAAGAAGAGAAGAAAGAATTAACAGCCACAAATCGAAAGAACCACGACGGTGCGAAACGTCGTTGAGATAGATAGATTACTGTAGGTCACTGGGGGATAGATACCTGACACGTGGAAAAGACAATAAAAGATCACCACAGTAATACCACCAACTCGTTCTCGTTTCCTCCGAAGGTTTCAGAGTTTGGTCTGATGACTGGGAGTGTGAATCGCAAATACTCACCTGAGTCGATCCGAACTGTGCGTGTGCTGCCGCTTGACTGACCTTCAGCTCTCCGCGGTCTGCAAAATACGAGTTATTCTCCACTGTTTCACAAGTTTTCATTCTCTTACCAGTTCTTTTAACATCCTTCGATTCGGAAGTGTGCAACGATCCAGATGGCGTCGACTGAAAGGGGTAATTTCTTTTTGTGACAACGTCTGAAAACACTCACCACATTGTTCAATTTCGGCGTCCAGTCGAACTCGTAGTCATACGTGACACCTAGTCGATCGAGAACCGCTTTGAACAGGTTGTAGCAGAAGTCGTAGTCAGGCGTCTCGAAGAAATCGAGACGACGAGCGTACCGGAGGTACTGCGCGAACTCATCCGGGAATCCTTCGCACAACACCTCGACGGCAGTCTGCCGTTTCGTATCGCCGATCTTCTGGTAGCGCTCCTTGAGCGTGTCGGCTTTCAGTCCCTGCCACGGGAGGCTTCCTCGCAGGAAGTACATGAACATGTGTCCGAGAGCCTCGAGGTCGTCACGTCGCGACTGCTCTTTGCCGAGATGCGTGTTGATCGACATGTAGCGCGCGGTACCCGTCAGCGACTTGTGCTCCCTGTACGCGATGTGCTTGCCTGCAAGATTAACGATTTCGAGTTCAAAAACAGATCAAAAGGCTCAATAATTGAAAGCAGACGAATTATGTGTTTCTGACTCACCCGTATCGCAGTCAATGTACTCTTTGGCGAGTCCAAAGTCGATGATGTGCAGGACGTGCTGCTTGCGGGTCGAGTAGCGACCGATCAAAAAGTTCTCTGGCTTCACGTCACGGTAGATCAGGTGCTTCGTGTGCACATATTCTATTCTTCTGATCAACTGCATCGCAACCATCGCGACTGTTTTGAGCGAGAAGTGGCGGTCGCACAGATCGAACAGGTCCTCGAGCGAGTGCCCGAGCAGCTCCATGACCAGCGCATTGTACTTGCCGCAAGGCCCGAAGTAGTGCACTTGTGGGAGCCCTTCTGTAACGGAATCTGTCGGCGTGCGCAAATTCTGAATGTGTGCTTTAAAAGTGGTTACCTGCTTGCCCCAGAAGTTTGTAGAATCTGTACTCGAGATGCAATTGCGGTGCTTTGCTCTTCATCGGCTCCAGTTTGATTGCCACGTGCTCATTGTTATACAGGTTTTTTCCGAGTCGAAGTTCGCCAAAATTTCCACATCCAATTTTTTTTCCGACCTGAAAACAAGCAGATTTATGATTTACGTCGTTCTCTCGTCCCGATGTGATGTCAGAAATAGCATCTGAATTCGTGTTATCGCCAAGGACGAAGTCAGAATTTGGAGCAAAGGAAAACAAGGTGGTAAATAAGGAAATTCGACTTTGCTCAGTGCCTTTTTCTGCGTGGTTATGACGTATGTTTTTCCGAGTCTACTATTTCTAAAGATCTTTTCGAAACCAGGTCAGAACGATTTCGTGCTCATCGCTTTTTACGTGGGAGGCAGGAAGAAAAACAAACTGGCACATTCAGAGAAGCAGAGCTTTTCGAGAATATGTCACTATCAGGACAGACTCCCGCCTTCTCTGGGATTTGGTGTCTAATCGTCGAGAAAAAAAAACAAAATGACTCACCTTGAAATTGGGGCCGACCATGAGAACGCCTTGCGAGTTGGTGGTACTCGCCGAGGCGGCCGAATTGCTCCCGCGCGCGTTCGTCATTGCGGAAGGTGCCCAGTGTGAGAGGCCAGATAGGATTGCCTGACGAGGCCGCGTCGACGTCGACACCCGTCTGAAAAGAGCACTGTTATTGGATGCAAGACTAAGCCGAGAGATCGCGAGACTACGACACGGTTCCAAAAGAAGCAAAGAACCAAGAGATCAGGAGACGAATTTCTCAGGACGAAACACACAATTCGGTCGATACCATCGACAAAATCAAAATAAAAACAGAACAAATAACGAAGAAGCCACACACTTGGGAGGAAAACTAGAAACCGGAAGGAAGTACAGAGAGACGATTCAATCGATAAACCTGTCCTGGTCGGAAGGGAGAAAGAGAGAACGACCTCGTTCATTCTATTATTCATACTCTTTTTGTGTCATTCATTCGGTTTTTTGTGGGTGGGTTGACAACAAAATCGACCAACCGAGATGGAGAAGAAAAGGACGAGGCGGACGGGGAGAGTTTCCCACCTTATCAAGGAGCTCTCTCGGCCAAACAGGACGGGGCAACACATGTTGCGAGCGACGAGACGGCGACGACTCGCTATCACCATGATACATGCATGGAGAGCATGATATACTCTTGGCAGCTCTCTCCTCACAAATGTATAACCCCCTCCTCCTTTGGGAAGAGAAGAGGCGTTGCTCTCTATCTTTTTCGTGTTTGCTCTGGACACTAACGAGTCATCATCGGGGCCGCGACGAGAAAAAGAATGATAGCGCGAGAATAAGTGAGAGTGATTCAAAATGACCGAAAGACTCGGAGAAAACACGTGAGGACCGGTCTTTTCTGGCTAAAAATAGAGAGAAAATGGATGAAATTGCCTTGAAATTCCCCCTAATGAATCGATCGAATCGTGGCGATTCATGCGAATTTGCATAATGAATTTCAATTTGACTTTCAAGTCGCTGAATTCTTTCAAAAAACAGAATCTCTTATCTCTCCTATCTAAGCCAAATCCCTTTTGGATTAACTTTTATCTTATCAACTAATCCGCAAAAGGAATGAAAAAAAGCGGAGAAACTCCTCGTTCGATCGATCGCTCTTTCTATCTCGGCCCGACAGTATTTGCTATGGGAAAAGAGGGAAAAGAATGGAAATCGAGAGGAGGGGAGGGGCGAAATTCACGAACGAACACACAAGGAAAAGCGGCAAAAAAATGGAGGAAGGAAAGAAAATAGTGTGTGCACAGAGACCAAATTGAAAATCGATAGTCGCGGTGCGATGGCGGACGGGTAGTGTGGGCGGGTTGCCTGCGTCTCCGCGTCTCTAATGCAGTCTCTCTTTCCGCGTCCGAACGCGCACCGCAATGGAAATGAAGATGATGATGGGGGGATGAGCGACGAGCGAGAAGCGAACGACAATTCGGAGAAGCACGGAGATGAAGCCACTTTCAACGAAAAAGAGTGAGAGAGAGTGGAAGAGGAAGAGAGAAAATACCAAATTAATTGAAGTAGAGAAAAAAGACATCACGGGCAGCCAAGGACGAGAAAAGGCGGCAAAACGATGGAGAGAATGAGTCATTCGGAAGCAGATAACAGCAAAAAGGAACGGGAACGCGACGAAAACAACAACAAAACGACACAATTTTGGATTCTTTTGCAGCGACCTATCCGACGACTCGCGCTTATCCATTCTAAGAAGAATCATAGTGTAATCGTGACGAGGCGGATCCTCTTCAGCGGACCATCCGAATCCTGTTTTTCGGGCTGGTTTTTGGAAGGTTTCGGAGTGAAACAATAGAGAAACGGATAGAATAAACGGGAAACGGAGAAGCGAAAGAAGGGAAAAAAGTGCACAAGACGAGATTATCCGGGAAAGGTTTTCACACGGAAAGTGGGTGAAAAGGACGAAAAAGACAGAGAACATGTGGGACAGAGGTGAAGACGGAGAGAAGAGAGCGGGAAGGTTCTTTTTTGAAGTGATGTCGAACATTGGTGCTCACGGAGGCGAAAAATCGGGTAAAATCCTTGAAATTGTTGATTTCGAAATAAAAAATCATTCAGAAACCTGATGAGCTTCAGGAAAATGTATTGATGTTCCGAAAAGGAGTTGAACATGTACTGGTTTCTGTGATGCGCTGTGGTATGCTCAGCGGAAGGGATGTGTTGCTCTGTTGCTGCTGCTCTGCTCCCGCCGGCAAATAAACGTGGCTCAAGCGGTGGGGGAGGGTGTGCGCAAAGAGAGAAGATGAGGGATGGGGCACTCGAGAAAGCGGACTCGTCATTCGAAAACACCGCGGACACAGAGCCAGTTCACACTTTGCCAGACACAAACTCCGATAACAGAGTTGAAAAAAGACACCAAAAACTGCCTCATTGGACCTGCAAGTCTTTTTGTAGTCATAAGATGAAAAGCTCTGGCAAGTTTCACACCTACTTTTGATCATACGGCTGAAAATCTTCTAAACTAAACTATTCCAGCCGAAAATAGGTGAAAGAGTCCGATGGAGCGCATTTTCCGCTCGGCGCTTCCGGCCGGATTGTTGACACGCGAACGTTTTCCTCATTCTTCTCTAATCGTTGTGAAAAGAACCTTTCGCGGGAACAAATGGAGAGTATTAGGAAGAAGAGCGCTGATCTTCGGATTTTCATTCTTTTTCGATAGAAGAACATAGCAAGTGAAATTTTATGATGATGTTTTTTCGACTTTTGACACAACGAAAACTTCCGTGTTCACCTAGATTTGTCTATTTCTTGGCATAAGTGAGATTGACGCATAAATTGCGGGTGGATGTGATTGACGTGAGACCGAGATTCGTATAGAATCGAGAGAAGAGGAAATGCGCTAAAAGGCGAGACTCCTCCACATTTCACTGTTTTGAAATTCGAGATTCACATCAAGAAAGAAAGGATTCCAGGAGATTCTGGAAGAGAAGAGGCGGATGCTCCTCCAATTTCGCCCCCATAAACTCATCCAAAACATCTGGGCGCACGCGCGCGCGCTTTTCAAAATTGCTCATCTCTCACCGCGAAGGACGGGAGGAGAGACGGATGAACTGCGAGAGACAGAGACACAAAAGAGCTGCTGAAAAAGAAAAAACGGAACGCATTCAAAAAACGAAGAACCGCGACGCGAGCCGCGCCGCTGCCCGCCTCCGGCGAAACGCGCTCTCCTCCTCCTTTTCTTTTCTTCTTCTTGAACGCAGAGGCGGCAGCACTCGCCCGCTGGCTGTGGGCCGCCAGCAGTAGCAGTAGCAGCACAGACACCACACACAGACAAATCGGAGCGCGGGCTTTTCTCTGCGTCGCCGCGCTTACCGTGCTATTCACGGGCCATCGAGACGTCGGCGGCCCCCGGCGCATTTCAACAACTATTTTGTGGAGAGGCGGGGGGAAGGAGGAAAGAGTGTCTATGTGTGTGTTTACTGCTGTGTTGGGGCCACCGCGCCTCTTTTTCTTTTTCGAAAAATGATCGTCAAAGAGCTCGTCTCACTGAATTATCCTCACTTTTTCTCTTGATTTCTTTTCACACGCCTCATTAATTTTATTTATCACCTAGTCATCTGATCTGTCAATCATTAAGAAACGCAGAGATCAGTACAAAACGTCAAAAACCTATCGGAGAAAAATTAGAAAAAAAAGATTTTTTCAAAAATTTCAAAATGTTTCCAAACAAGTTTTTCAACTGTGCGTTTTCACGTGGTGGTGTTTGCACTTATTGGTAAAAGCCACAGTAACCCACCAGCTCGAAAATTCATAAATTCTCGAAGTCTGCAAATTTGAGCCATGCAAAAAACGCGAATTCTTTAATAATTCATTAAGAAAACGCAACATGACCCAGGTGAGAAAATTTGAAAAACCGGATCTCGCCTATTTCGCTCTATGCATGTTATCTGCTGCAGTTCGGGAGAGAGGGGGTGATAACCGTCAATAAATAGGGGGGCGGCGAAAAGAGGCGCCGATAAATTGGATGGATGGGGAAGCGGGGAAAACGACGGGGAAGACTCTATAATCCGCCCGATATCAGTGGGGGGATTAACGGATTTGGTGCCGTCGTGATCTGGAAAAGAGGCGGATGCGTCCCGTTTCTCTCTCGTGTACATGGGGAAAAGATTGGAAAGTGGCGAAAAAGAGAGAGAGAGAGGAGATTTGATTTGCCTCACTCTCAAGCGTTTCCCATATATTGGGGAGGGAGCACATGCGCCGGGATTATGAGAAACTGGCCAAAGAGATTGGATTGCGGAAAGAGCGGGGAAGCAGCACAATGTGACAAGACATGGAAAAGGAGAGAAACGAATCGTGGAAGAGCAGAAGACACGTGGCACTTTCTCGGCCACTCGGAAATGAGTCACGTTTTCGTGGCAGGACCCAGCTCTTATCTTTTCAGAGATAACGTGGCAAGTTGCTCTCTTCGAACGCTTTCAACCAAAATGAGTATTTCAGAAAAAGTGAGACCTGAAAGTGTTTCAGAGAGGAGCGAGTTGATCGGAGCGGATGCTCAGCTGATCGGCTCGGCAAGAACACGTGAACTTTGGAACAAATCAATTTTGTTTTTCGAAAAAAGAAGTGCCACTTGACGCCCACTTGATCCGAAAAGACTGAGCTGCCGCGCCGAAAGAGAGAATGCATTTGGCATTTTGTAATGAATTTGAGAATCGAATTGAATTGCGCCCCTATACCACGAAAACAAAAAAATAAACGAAGCGCGCGAGGGGAAAAACGACTCATCATTCTCATCAAACTGACTTTAAATGAGGAGAGAAGAAGAAGAAGAGAGAAGCTTCTTCTTCTTCTTCAGTGTGCACGTCTCCGGAAATAAATGGAGAAGAAGGGGGAAAAGAAGAAAAAGAAGCGAGGAGGAGGAGGATATGTTTCGGTTGGAAATGCATCTAAAACGGGCGGGGGGGGGGGGGGGGGGGAAAGGGCGCGAAGAGGCTCGCTTTTCACGCTTTCCCGGGGGCGGTTCAAAGAGCGCCTGATGGGCCGACTATCGCTCCCTGGAGACCCAAACACGTCTTCTTCTTCTTCTTCTTCTTTGTCTTCTGAAGACGTCGAGAAACAAGAAGAAGACGTGAAGTTTCCGAGTTTCTGTAGCAAAAGCAAGTTTGCATGAAAGTGCGCTCTGTTGAGATCTTCACAAAAACCGAGAGAAACGAAAAACGTCGAGGAGAAGGAGAGCAAACAGTAGGAGAAGTGTAAAATGAATCACTTCTTGGGCAAACAAAAAGTCGAAATCACTCAAATGTCTGACTCTGATGAATCAGGAGGAAGGGACTAGAAAATTCCGAGGCCGTCGAGATACGGCCATCATTTTCGGAACTTGAATCGGTGTTCACAGTCGAGTCACCGCGCATTACACCGCGCTCCATTGGACTAACAGTGAAAATTCAAAAAAATGCGAATTCTAGGCCATGGCCGCGTTGGCGACGAGCCGTTTTCGAATTTCAGCGCGCAGTTCAGTGGCTGATTTCAAATATCTAGAATATGTTCAGAGATAATACAAAGAGAACGTTTTTGGAAGCTTTTCCTGACTGCATGTCAAAATGAGCTGAGAATTGAAGTCGAAATCTAGAGAATATTGCCGGTGGCCGATGTTTTTCCTAGTCCCCCCAACCGAAACGAAGGAATCTCGGAGAAAAGGGGAAAAGGGAAAATGAGACGCGAAAACGAGAAACGAATCGTTTTTTTAGGTATCCGTTGCGCCCCCACACACACACACACGAATAATTGATTGTGTTTTTTTGTGTCTCGGACGGACACCTCCCCTCGTTTTTTTTCCCTTACTGAGGAGTCAACGACTTCATTCTCATTTCACTTCGCGAGGGACGACTACTCGATTCTCTTCACGTCTACCGCCTCCTCGTCTTCGGTCGTCGTCGTCGACTCCTTCTCCTTCTTCTCCTTCTCCTTCTTCAACGTCTTCTTCGTGGATCGGTCCGATTCATCGGAAGTCGAGTATCGACGACGATGCCTCTCCTCCTCATCCTCCGCATCCTCCTCTTCATCCTTCTTCTTTTTCTTCTCCAGCTTCTCCTCCCGATTCGACTTTTCCTCCGACTTCATCGGCCGCTGCTTGCTCTTCCTCCCTTAACCCGGCACTGTTTGACTGATTCCGCGCGCGCGCGCACCTACCTGGAACGCGTCGCAAACTCTTCTCGGACGTCGTCTGCGTCTCCATCCCCTCGTCCTCTCTCGTCGGCTGACATCCCATCACCACTCTCTTCACCGGAATCTCACCCGGCTGCTCCACAGTTCCTCTCGTCACCTTTTTCGCCGATCTCGCCCGTCGACGACTCTTCCCCGTTCTCGTCTACAACTCTCGGCGATTTCAGACCATTTTTCAAGGAGAGAGAGCTCACCGCCGGCGCTCTCCGCTTACCGCAAAGAGCCAAAAACGAGGCCACCGAAACGAATATTGCGAAGAAAAGTGGGAAAACGGACGTTAAACAGCCATCTAGCATCATTTTCGTTTGCCATTCGAATAATGAAAACTGCCGCGAGGCGACTTTTTCGCTTTTCGGAAAGCAAAAAAAAAACGCACGTCGAAAACACAACATGTTCATTCAATTTTTGTTCCACAGAAGAAAAGGAAACCCGTCGAGAAAAAATAATACGGAAAAATAATTCTTCCCCTCTAAAAATCTACAATTTTTCGCAGAACGGATGAGACGGATACGCGAACGTTTCGAAGTCGGACTGAAGACGTTCGGAGCGTTCGGAGGCCAGATATCCGACGGAAAGCGAGGTGTTGAGGGCGCGAGCCGTCTCGACGCCGCACACCGAAACGAGTCGTTCGAGGAGACAGATTCGCATCTGGAACAGAGAGACATTCGAGAAAAAAAGAGAGCATCTCAATTGGAGAATAGTCAATTTGAAGAGTTTGGCACCTTATCTCAAACTAAGAGAGATTCTGCCTCAAACTGCTCTAACCGTCTGACTCTCCTCGTTTACCACGCTCTCTGTCGACCGTTTCGGAAATTCAAACTCCAGGACAGTATGAATGGTATTACCTTTTTGAAAGAGAGACACTTGGACCCCTCGGCATAATTGATGAACTTCATTGTCTCGGTGAACACCTTCTCTCGATTCTCCTTCAGCGATTTGACAGTCTGGATCGCCGAGTCGTAGACGCTCTCGATCTTTCCGTTGACTTTCTCTCGAAGCACCGAATACTCGGAAATCTCCTTGTCGCACGCGCCGATCCACTGCTCGGTCCTGCCCAGACACGGGTAGACGGTCGTCGCGTAGTCCTCCTCGACGCACTCGTGCTCGAACATTTGTCTGCAACTCGTGAGCAGTTCGACTGAAAGGATCGAGTGTGAGCTCTCACTTGTTGGCTCCGTCCTGCATGAGCTCGGCGATGCGTTGGTTCGTCCTCTCCTCGCCTTCGTATTGAAGTCCGCACTCCAATTGTTGCTCGTGTTTCGCACACGCCTCAAGATGTCAAAGTTTCAAAGATTTCAAGTTACTAGACTCACAAAGTTCACGACTTTCTTCATCTCCACGACGGGAAGTGTCACAAAAGCGGCGAAGAAGGCGTCGAGTCCGAGCCTCTGGAGAGCGTCGGCGTCCCTCTTGCGATAACTTCGTCTGACGACGTTCCGCTCGATGTCGGCGATGAGCTCGTCATCGATGGAATTGCACTTCTGGAGTCCGTCCAGGTAGAGAAGTTGTCTGGAATGACGAAGGGCTCGCCTCGTTGATCATTAATCCCCTCCGCGCATTCTATATACACTTCCGGCTCATCTTGTTTTTGAGCTGGAAGCAGTCACCGCTCTCCCGTCGAGTCTTTCAGCCATTCAAAGACAGCGAATCGAATATTCGAAGCTGATCGGCATGAACTTGGTCATTCGACAAAAGGCCCTTATTGTGTAGTGGAAACTAGATTCCTCGCGTGAATGTTTTCATCAACATCATTCTGAACCCCCACACACACAGACGTTCCGTCTTTCTTTCACACTTCGTCACAAAGAGGGGGCGCGCAGATATTCTCGAAGCGGCGAGAAACGATCAACGACGTCACGAGACTCGTTAACTTTGGTATTTCATCGCTTGTGTTATTTTTGGAAACATGTCCGCGGCGAGAAAAGGGAAAACATACCGATCTCTTTGAGAAAGTCCCTCCGAGGATTTGAGGGTTTGGAGGAGATGGCGACGTGCTGAAAGAGTCAGGTAATCCGCGCTTAGTCACGGCCTGCCAATTAGCGAGTGTTATATGGCTTGACGAAGGAGCTCGCGGAGCCCGAGAGCTCTCTCTCTCTCTCTCACTCTTTCTCACTATCACTACTACATCTTCTTCTTTTGGTTCTTCTCTCACTCACATCATCATAAGTGTTATCCGCGCATTTGGCTCTCACTTTTCCTGTTTTTTCTTCTCTTTCACACGTACAACTTCTTCCCCAACTCTTTCTCTTTTTTCTCTTTCCAAGTTTTCGAAACACGTGAATTTGGAAGCGGATCGGAAAAGATCACAAAAACTGACCGCTCCTTATCATCATTCGGTCACTGTTTCTTTCTCTAAATCTCCTGATTGGCGGCGAAGAGATTAAAAGTCAGTGACGTGGCACGAATCGGAAGAGAAAGAGAGAAAGGGGGATATTTTTGAAAGTCACAAGACATCGTTCAGCGACTCACCTTGGCCGCCGATGATCCGGGCGGTCTCGATCTGTTGAGCACTGGCCTTGTGCCATGCCAAAAACGAGCTGCCGAGCGTCGTCGAAACGAAGAAGCAGCAGCAGCAGGAGAGGATGAGAAGAAGGCCTTCCGACGACCGGCACTTCATCGTCGATTCGTCGTCGTCTTCTTCTTCTTCAACTTCGGCGACGACGTCGTCGTCCTCTTCTCACACTACGACTGACGCCTTCTCGTCGCGCGCCTCCTTTGTCCCCCGACGGGCGGTCCGATGCCCGTCTCTCGTCGTCGCGCCCGCCCACGGAACGCTTCAGCTGCTGCCCGCCCGCCACCACCACCTGCAACAACAGCCACAGGCTCCGCCCACTTCGGAGACGAGCTGCTCGGCGAGCCGGAGCAGCTCGGGAAGTCTCAGATCTTCGTCTCAGATGGTCTCGTCGAACGTGTCGGTGATGTCGGCGGACGGACGGAGACCGTTGCCGATAACCTCCGATCCGAGGGTCTACCGAGGATCCGTCTTCGCGAACCGAAGATTGGCCAACGAACGGGTGAGTCTATTGCCCCCCTCAAGTCTTGGCTCATTCCCATTTCAGGCCCGTCAAGCGGAACAAGTCGAGTCCAAAGAGAAACGGTACCGCGTCGGCGTGATCCGAGACCAACTGAACACCCTCCTGCCACGTGTCCCGGCGGCTCCGTCGACCGTCCCGAAAGTCCACAAAGTTTCCACTTCGAAGACGTTAGTTTTTCGATGTATGCGAGTGTGTTGTGTTGCATGCAAATTCATCGACTCCCGTCACGCAATTTCGGCTTCCGGACAACACACTTTGCGTCGAAAGAGAGTGAGAGAGAGAGAGAGAAGTGACTCAGAGAAAACGAGCCGAGTCCGGGGGGAGGGAGCCTCTCATTCTCTTCCGACGACGTTGACGACGACAGGAAATGCGCCAGACGAACAGGTGTTATGAGAGACCGGAAACGCCCGGGGACGGATCGCGCGAACACATCATCAGTATCATCGGCGGCGTTTTTCAGTCGCAAAGAGGGAAAAACAATGAAGAAACAAAACAGATTTGCATTTTTTCACTAGGAACCAAACAACATTTCGATACAATCTTTTGACTTTCCGAACTTTTTACCGGCCGTTTCCAGAAGAACATCGACTTTTCTGCCCGACATCTCGAATGGATCTGTCCAGTCGGCGTCGATCGATAAAAGGGGCACGAAATCTTTCGCCACCGCCCGATTCATGCCTTTGAAGAGCCAAACGAAATTGGGAAATGGTAATTTCATTTTGATGGATTTAAAATTGTCTTTTTTCGGATCGAGCTGAGCTGTAAATAAGCGCAAAACACTCTTGTTTGTGTCTCGAATGGAAGAGACGCGAAAATAGTTTTCCATGACGCACGCCGTAAATCGACACAAAGCCGTCTCTTCCAGATCTAATTTCACATTGTGACTGAAAAAAAAACCGTCGCTGCCTTCAGGAGACGTCTTCGGAAAACCAGCGGCTCCTCAAATCGCCAGAGAATCTGCTCATTTTCCGGTGAAAGTAGTCGTGAACTTCGAGCGAAGTGCGCCTCCAGAAGCCACGTCATCGGTACGAAGACACAGTCGCCACGTGGCACTCTCGCAAACGGCTACTCCTCCATCTTCTTCGAGACCCGTCTATCCGATCGTCGACAGTGCGGTGCAGACTGATGACGTGAGAAAAAGCAGAAGACGTGCCCGAGTTCAAACGGCCACATTGTTTTCAGAACTTTGACCAGAAGTTCGAGGGACTCGTCAAGGAGCTGGCCAACTCGGCCATCGAAATGGCCATGATCAATCTGGAAGTGAGAAGCGCGCGCTTTCCGTTTCGCATTCATCGCTGTTTTCAGGCCGAGAACACGTTGCGGGCGGTGCGGAAAGAAGCGGAAGCGACGGAGCATGAGCTCCGCGCGGTCACGCGGAAACAGAATATCGAGTCGGCGGACTGGAGACGTCAGATTCGCGAGAAGGTGACTTTCAGAAGTCACTCGACACATTCGATAGGACATACTATTCAGAATAACGAGTTGGCCACGTGGAAGCAGCAAGAGGCGGACGCTCGTGAAGCGCAGAAACTGGCTCAGGCGACGTGCGAAGAGGTGACGAGGAAGACGTTGGAGAATCTGAAGGTCATCGAGAAGAACTCGCGAAGATCAATCGGGCTCGACACACGTGACATGGTGCTCCTGGAGCAGAAGATGGCTCTCGTGACGGCAGGTAAGCGCGTGACCGTGACGAAGGGCGGGAGTGACTCGGATGTTCAGAACTCGAGAAGGACTTCTTCCCGTGGATCTTCAATCGAGCTGAGAGGATGTTCAAGCATCGCATCGCTCGGAATCAACTGGATCACAGTAGGCGGTCCCGCCCATCTGGCACACTGCCAAGTTTCCGATTTCAGGCATGCTCAACGAGAAGCAGCACCGTCGCGAGCAGGCGAAAAAGCGCCTCATCAACATGGATCTACACGCTTTATAACTCACCGAACAATTCCAAAAAAAAAAACTAGTGTTTTCTCATTTCGTCTAGCGATTTCTCGTCTGATTAATTAGGTTTCGAGCACAAAAAATGAAGCGGTTCTTTGTTTCGATCGACTCGAAAAAGCAGTTTGTGGCGAGTAAACAGTGGGAAAAGCGGCAGTTCAAACAGAACGGTTCAAACTTTCGCTTCTTCTCAAGATATCAGTGCCCTTGAAACAGCTCGCGAGTGATTCGTGTCGAGACCCAGACCAGCAAAGATCGTCCCTTTCCTTCTCTGCGTCCTCGCTTTTCTCGTCTTTTGTCAACCCTCTTTTCGACGAATGACTCAGTTTTCTTTCATAACACACACACCAGTTCTCGCTTTCAATTCGTCTCCATTTTCGCTCTCCCCTCTTCAATTTCGATTCCTAATTCAGAAATGTCGTTTTCCTACCGTATTCTCACACTCTTCTCCTTGCTTTTCGGCGTTTTTTCGCTGGAATGCTACACTGGATTCACTTATCTGAAAGCGCAATCAGTTGGTGAGTCGAAGCGAACGGAGCAAGTGAGAAGAAGAAGAAGAGGAGTGCTTTCAGGAACATCGAAGGAGACGTGCTCTTCTCCGAACGACTACTGCTACAACATGACGGCCGATTTGACGTCACTGAACAATGTCAAGAAGGGCGGATGCTCCTCGACTCGCTGCTTCGTGAGTTTCTTCGACGATTTTACGAGAGACAAGTGGAGTGTTTTCGAATGCTCTTTATTGATCGGATGAGTGGTATTAAGCAGGATACATCATAACACAGCGGTTGAAACGGCACTCGAATCCACGTTCGCACTTCCGAATGTCGCATTTGGGCTCTTCGGCGTCGGCGGGGAAGACGTCTTGGGAGTGGAATTCCTGCGGGAGCTCGGGTTTCGGGAACGGAACGCCGGAGAAGTGACGATGGGCTCGGTTGAAATGCTCCGGCTCGCTCGAGAAGACGAAGAAGAAGAGGCACACGAAGATCTGAAACGAGAGTTTCGGAGAGAATCGCAGAAGGACAGAAACTCACCAGAAGAGTTTTCATTGTTCCGAATGATGAGGAAAGCACGCGGTTCGCCCTCCTTTTATGTATTCCGTTTGATCGAATCATGGGAACCGGAGAGGACTCTGGGAACGGGAAACGGGGCTCTGCGAACCGTTTTCGCGGAGACATTCATGGGAAACCGACCATTGCAATCGACCGGTCGAACCGAAATACCGTACACCCTTCAATAGAGAGACGGTGAGCCTCCAACTGGAATATCTCGGAAACTAGCAGAGTTGGGAGAAAAGTTTCATCTACACACATGACTAGCGTAGAGTTTCAAACGTTTTTCTAGTTGTCACCTTTTCAATATTTGTTTCAGTATTAAAGATTTACTCAAAAAGGGTTTACGGTAGATGAAATCGTGCTGAAAGCAGAGCTGGAACGGGCCGAGCCGAGCCTGGATCGATATTTCTTCTGGCCGTATCCGTATGGTCAATCAGGCCTGATCAAGAGAACATCCGGAGAAGTTTTCGTTTGGCGTAGTTTAAGTTTTTGAGAAGGGAACTGTATTTTCTAATAAAAGAACAAGAACAATCGGGATAATTTTGAATCGTCATTGCAAATTCACATTCAACGATATGAACACGGGACATTGTCGATCGCCGGAAGTGTGACACTTTGATTCACACAGTCTCGAAAGCCTAGGTTCACATGGTCCGAAGTTGCAGATCGCGCGAAACAAGTGCGTGACGCAGTCGATCGGAGGCACTCAAATCCAGTTCTGTTGCTGTAACACTGGCGACTTGTGCAACTCGAAATTGACCGTAAGCGTCTGTTTTTTAGGCCTCGATACAGTAACTGTGTCATTTTCAGAACATGAGCTTCTTCGAAAAGACCAAACAAAGAGCCAAAGACCTTTTGGACATGATCAAAGGATAGCCAGAAGACGTTGGAATGAAGATTCGATTCATTTATCCTTTTGTTAAAACGAGTACACAAAGAATATTGCTTGGTTGAGAAGACTCGCTAGTCACGTCACGGCTCCGCTTCGAGAGTTCCCTCGTTTCAGATCATTGCAGTGGCCCATTAGCACTTCTGGATCAGTTTCAGAGACTTCCTTCTGTGACCAGTCGGCCAGATTGGAGTACGAAAAACAAAATAGAAGTGGAGGGTTTTCAAATGTTATTTATTGATTGGATGAGTGGTATTAAGCGGGATACATCATAACACAGCGGTTGAAACGGCACTCGAATCCACGTTCGCACTTCCGAATGTCGCATTTGGGCTCTTCGGCGTCGGCGGGGAAGACGTCTTGGGAGTGGAATTCCTGCGAGAGCTCGGGTTTCGGGAACGGAACGCCGGAGAAGTGACGATGGGCTCGGTTGAAGCGCTCCGGCTCACTCGAGAAGACGAAGACGAAGAGGCACACGAAGATCTGAAACGAGAGTTTCGGAGAGAATCGCAGGGGGACAGAAACTCACCAGAAGAGTTTTCATTGTTCCGAATGATGAGGGAAGCACGCGGTTCGCCCTCCTTTTATGTATTCCGTTTGATCGAATCATGGGAACCGGAGAGGGCTCTGGGAACGGGAAACGGGGCTCTGCGAACCGTTTTCGCGGAGACACTCATGGGAAACCGACAACTGCAATCGACCGGTCGAACCGAACTGGGAAATTGAAAGTGGAGGAGATTAGTCGGATTGAGTCAGAACCAAAACGGGAGATCGCTCGAAGCATGTGACCGGAATAGATCATAGATACTTCTTGGGGGGGAAGTTGCGAGAAAGTTGCAACTGTTGCCGGAAAGTTGAACAAATTGTTGCTTTGATCCGATTTACGGTTTTTTATGAGAGAGACAGTCGTCCGAGAATCAACTTATGGCACTTTTATCACCAGTCCAAGGGGTCTTTCTCGATCTGAGACTACTTTTTTTCGATGTCAGGTCTCATGAGGTCACAGCAGGTCACATGAACATCATGCTCTTGGCCACTCGACTTCTGCTCGAGTGACAAACTCTCGGACGTGCTCCTAAGACTTCCATGTTCTATTGTCTTCGCCCCGGAGGACAACTCACTTCCGGGCGACCCGGACGAAATATCGTTTGAATTTTGATGTCAGTTTTATTAAACCGATAATACATGACTAAATGAGAGTTTGAGCCAATTATTCTTCATTTTCCCGCCGAAACGAGTCCTTTGAGGACAGAGAGTCCCCGGTCGAAAAGACTTCCGGAGTCCTGAAAACTTGAGCATTCGAGCATTCGAGCCCGTCCCGACTCACCGTAACTGCTCCCCCGTTGCACAAGTCGCCCGTGTTACAGCAGCAGAAAGTGAGCATCTGCCCGGAAACGAGCTGCTCGAAGCACTTGTTCGCGTGAAACTGCAACTCTAGACTCCTTTTCGCTTCCCGTTCTGGATCCTAACCTGACAAATGACCGTGTTGCAGCCGGCCTTCTGGAACTTGCTGAAACTCGAAATGTCGGCGGTCCCATTGTAGCAGTAGTCCGTCTCTTTTCCGCATTCTTTCGATTCCGTCCCGATTGTGCTTCCTTGACAGAACTATGGGTTTTCAGCCGGATTCTCAACGGACCGCACTCACCTTTCATGATCGAATATCCAGTGTAGCAGCGAAGAATGGCATCTGAAATCGGGAGAAGCAGACAGAAAACGAGGAGAACCGCCGGCTGATTCATTTCGAAATCGATCGGGAAGTGACGGAAATTGAAGAGAATGGAAAATTGACCGATGACTTTTCCTTCTTTGTTTGTCTTCTGATTCTTATCAGTCACGTCTTCTTCTACTTCTCTTCATTAAAAACTACACAATTAATACCAGTATCGAAAATGGAAAGACTATAAGAAGATATCAAAATGTGAAGTTCCGTTGGGAGGGTTTCGGAAGCCCGACGTCGTCGAACGAATCCAGAACCTCGGGGCCAAAAATCACTTCTTCCTTATTGAGATGACTGGAATTTCATGTATTTGATAGAAGTCTGAGAACTTTTTATGATTCTCACTCGAAAAGGCGCTTCAGATGCTTGTTTCTCTTCATCATTCGGCTACTTCCGACCAGCACGAATTGTCGTTTCGCCCGAGTGATGGCCACATTTAACCGGCGAGTCTCGTTGAGAAATCCGATGACACCTTCAAGTTCATTCTGTTTCCTTTCTGATCTTTCACCACACCGACTGACCCTCTTTGTTGTCTCTGACAAGACAGAAGATGACGACTTGTCGTTCGTGACCTTGGAAGGCGTCCACTGTGTTGACGTCGACAGGAAAGCCAACCGACGCGCGAATTTGTTCTATCTGAAAAAACTCGACTCTTATTTGGAACCATTTTTCTCCTGAGACCTGAGCGTAATACGGTGCAATGACGGCGATGTTCTTCGGATCGAGGCCTACGTCAACAACGAGTCTGTTCACGTACTGAGTCACCAATGCTGTCTCATCTGAACCCGTTTTCTTGAGATTTTCCTCTTCTAGCTCTCCTAACCTCGATTCGTGAACGACTTCTTCTCCAGATCTTCTCGCGTTCTCTCCTTTCTCCTGTCCATGTTAATCATGAGAATCGGGTTGTTCAAAATGTGATCTGAGGCAATATTCGGACAGATATCACTCAAAGTAATCTCGGAAGAACTCGAATGTGCGATCAGTTGATTCTCGTAGAACACCTCGTTCGACCACGCCATGATCTTCCGATTCATCCGGAATTGCTCCTTCAGCAGGATGTTTATGTTGCTGCCAGCGAATTCTTCCGTGAGTTTCTCCATCAGAGACACGTTCAGCTCGTTTTTCTTTGCTTTTTCCGAGAGCACAACTGCCGGAAGCTGCTTCTGATCGCCCACGAGAACGAGTTTTCTGACCGTTGGAGAAGTGAGCACTGGAACCCACGTGAATGGCTCCGTGCATTGCGCCGCCTCGTCGACAAGCATCACGTCGGCATTCCAACCGTATTGTGGTAGTTTTTGAATAGAAGATGTCGTGAGAGTCGTGAAAAAGGCTCGTTTCGGTCGGTGAATGTCAGTGAGAATCGAATTTCTCAATTTGTAGCACTTAAATAGAAGAGTGTTGTAGTTCGGAGAGTCTTTCGCCGTCTTCAGGATTTCTTGAGTGATTGCGAAAAGCTTCGCTGCCTCCGGATGCCTCTGAATCTCTTCTTTCTGGTTGGACAGCAGGCTCAACCCTGAAATTGTTGTTCGTTTCCGGATAACTTCTTTCTTCTCACGTTCTGCCACTTTCGGCTCATCCATGTCTTTTGACATTCTTCTCGCTGTCGCTTCCATCGCATTCCTGACTGCCACGTTCGTCGGGGCGCACACTAGAACTTTCTTCTTTTTTAGAGTCAGCTGGTGCACGATTTCAGCGATGACACGTGTCTTTCCGGTTCCGGGCGGTCCTTGAATGCAAAGAAGATTCCGTTTCGGGTTCATGGCCGCCGAGACGGCAGCCGACTGGCTCTCATTGAGAGTTTCCGGCAAGTTTCTCACCTTGGGGTCTGAAAACACTCTCTTAGTGCAACTTCTATGGAATTCAAAAAAAACAAAACCATGAATGGACGGCATCGTAATCGATCGATAAGCGAGATTGATGAGATGAACACTGTCCCCGGAGAGCATGTCGGGATTTCTGAAACAAAAAATGGAACAAACTGGCAGAGCTGACGAATTCAACAAACTTGAGAACGTTCTGAAGAAATTTGATGGCACCGCTGTTCGAAGAAGGCATCAGAATGTATTCCGACGTCGAATAGTTCACATCGTCAGGATTGTACAAGACGACCTTGATGAAGCCACCGGAAGCGTCGATGACGTGTCCCTCGCTCAACGTCTTCAGATGCTTGTCTTCATTCAGAAAGTTCAAAGAGATCGGCGTCCCCATCTTTAGCCACTTAGACTTTTCTACATTGTCCCCCGACAGAACCGCCACTGATCCATTCGCCACTTCATTGAACTTGTCTTTCAAAATGAGGTTCCCGACACAGAGTCCGCGATCTTCAATGACCTGCCAGCTTGTTTTCGCGGCTATCAGTTCGTTCAGCTGTAATATTAGCCATGTCCTCTCACAGTTCTATCGTTTTTCAGTACCATTTCGAACTGCGCCTTCTTTTCTTCTTCTAATAACTGTGGCCACAGCTTTACAGTATCGAGAAACTTCGGTGATAATGAGATCTTGCTTTTAGTTTGCTTTTTGAGTAGTCTTGAAGGTTTTTTGAAGCACTATAATTTTTGAAGTTCATTTTTAGGCCCAGTAAACTGGTTTATTGCCTGAAGAGACGTGCTGATATAACATGATCTTGGGTAATTAATTGATAAAATCTGTAGAAGTTTCATACTTGCATCTGATCGAACCGTGCGAGAAAATTTTCAGTTTTTCAGCTCGTTCTCCAAAAACAGAACTTCCGCAAAATTAGGAGAAGTTTGTCAATAGAGCGCGATTGCATCATTCACACACGCGACGCGCCGGGTGACGCGTCGCGTGTCATCAGTTTTCGGAGTCGTTGTCGCGCGCTCTTTTCTACTCATTTTCCACCGTTTTCAGCAGGTTTTTTTTGAAATTTTTCCGACTTCATAAAATTGTCAGTGTTATTCTACGTAAAAAAAATCTGTTGTGACTCAAATAATTTCTAAATCGCTTCTGAAATCGAAAAGCGCGTTGGGCGGCTCTTACATCCGCCCTTTTCGTCATGTCTGACTGCAGCCAATTTTCACATGTTTTTTTTCCTGTTTGCATGATTCGCTAGTTCTTCTCTGTCCTTTTTGCATCATTCTGTACTTCCATTTCACATTTTCTCTCTTTCCAGAAAAGAACAATCAGAAAGTAGGCTATTCCGTAGTCTTCTTCGTTCAAACACGAACAAAATGACTGTAATCATAAGAATGAAGAATCTGCCGATTTCGGCTGGATCTTCCGATGTTCGCAGTTTTTTCTCCGGTCTCAAAATTCCCGATGGCGCCGTTCACATCTTAGGCGGTGAAGAGGGTGAAGTTTTCGTTGGATTCGCCTCCGATGAAGATGCAAGGTTAGCGATGGCAAGACAAGGACAGATGATACATGGTTCCGAGGTTTGTTTCGTCATTTATAGCAGTCGATCGTCGCTTCCCTGAATCAATTCATCTCCTGATATTTCGTCTAGGATTCCGAGAAACGATCTTCCTCTCCTGACATTTTGGGTGTTGTGTTGGTTTTTTTTCTGGGGGCTTTGGACAGAATACACACGCAGGACGCTCGTGGGGTACACTCTAACTCTCAACAGCGCTGTACAGCAGCAACTGGGCGGGGCTTGATAATGAAATTGGATCGTCACAGTTTCTGTTTCGAACAGTGCCCAGGTGACGTCTTCTTGATTGATTTCATTCTCTCTGCACACCTCGAATGCCGTCGAACGCAAGCAACAAATCGGCACTTCCTGACTTATTTCGCGCAATCCTGAGCAGCTGGCTGATGATATCTGCAAGGCTACAGAATCTTATTTGCAACAGAGCCAATTCATCATCGGGTCACAGGTTTACCAGGATAATACGTTGCGAGCAAGCCGTTACTATCCTAGTATTCTTTTTTCTCATTGACACTGATGGAACAGCAGTGTTAGATTGAAAACTCTTGGGTCCCCCGAAAAAAAACGAATGGGATCAAATGTTTATCGAGGTCTATCAAAAATCATAGCAGAAGATCAGTTTTCAATACAATGTTGAGAAAATTTCGAGACGTCAGTTTCACAGTTTACTGAAATGAAAAAAGAAAAAAGCTTTTCCTATTGCAGCATTCGAAACATTAATTATGTTATAGAGGCATTCGAAACTCATTCAACATTCGAAGAATTACCTGAAAACCAGGAAAGCATCAAATTTTTTGAATTCCCTCTGATTCTGATGAACTTAAGCATAGAAAGGACTCCGGAAGTTTCGTGAACTTTGTTTTCGAATCATGGTCTGTTTAACTTCCCTACAGTCTCATAGCTTCCAGAGATGAGTTCATTTACTTGGGCCTGAACCACACAAACCACATTGTATGTGTGCGTTGTAAATCGGATTCTTCCTGAACATTGATGCTTCTTGTCGACGCTTTGCTGACTTGGTCAAACCTCAGTTTTGAAATAACCTGTCGTTTTGTGCTCGTAACAACATGTGGGGTTTCAGAAAACGTTCAGAATGATTGTTTGAGCGGAACAAGTTAAGGTTGATCAAGTCAGGAATGCTGATAAACAGTAACGTCACACCCATGTAAACAAACACATTCCTTAGTTCTTCTGGGGGTTTGGCGACTTCTTTCGAATATTCTACACCTGAACAGTCCCTGAACATAAGTTCCACTGATCTGACACAACTAACAGTTGAAGTTTTTTTGAATCCAACAAGCAGTGACCGTGTAATCCTTCGTTTCTGCAAGCAGGATTTGTACCAGGAGCGGCGTAGTCCATTTTATCCATGACTGTTGGAAAAAAGATGTGTTTCCTCTTCTCGAAACGCGAAAGAAACATCCTCATGACATGACAGCGAAGTACCGAAAACAGGGTCAAGTTCGGGAGTTTCTGAAGAGATCAACATAAGAAACCCCGATCCCTCCCGTCGACACGTCGCAACTTCATTTTCCACTCGACGAATCAAAAGAGCCAAGGTTGTTCCGAGGTGTGACACATTGGTCTTGGAGTTTCTCCTTGTCAGCAAAGTTTTCGGACAGCACCAACTTGGTCTCAGTTGCATCATCTTTAGAATATCTGTTCTACCGGGCGGTTGGAAAGAATTACATGCAGGTTTTCTTGGGGGGGGGGGGGAGGTTAGAGGTTTGGTGGTTCGAAAAACTGCATTCCTCGCTCGCAGTATTCCACGTTTTTTAGTGGCTAGGTTGTCCGGCTTATAGATGAAACTTTTACGAAGATGTTGTATTTCAAAAACGTCTGATCGTTTCGTCCTGCTGTTACGGGGATATTTCACTCCTGGAAGTGAAATATAAAACGTAACGTTCTTGTTATTCTGGGTAGGGAAAGCTGGAAAGAACATGATGCTGTATGTACATCTTGATGTCAGAAGAATTGTCTGTTCTGGATGACGACTTCTAGTTTTGATTCTTCAATAACTCGCATGAGATTAGAGCGTGATATTTCTGATTTGGAAATTCGGGAGCGTTGGAAATGGGAACAGTTCTAGAATAGGGGGTTTCTATTTGGAAGTTACTAGCGGTCATTGATGGAGTTTGGACTC
Source organism: Caenorhabditis sulstoni (assembly GCA_963966605.1). NCBI lineage: Eukaryota > Metazoa > Nematoda > Chromadorea > Rhabditida > Rhabditidae > Caenorhabditis > Caenorhabditis sulstoni. The sequence goes on from OZ016475.1 coordinate 3,152,250, forward strand.
ATTCAGAAGGAAGCCTACGTTGAACTGCTCCCTCACCAACTGCTCTTTCCAGATTCGTCTCCTGCTCTCCTCAAAATCCGAACAGAGCTCAGTGATAGAACAGCACAAGAGTGGATTGTACTCTTCTCCGAACCAACCGGCCGACGATTACGTTCCGACTGCTCCGTCGGCTCAACCCCAAACGTGGGCGGGTAATCCGTACGCCGCCAGAAGCGGATACGAAGCATCCTATCCTCCTCAGAACTCGAATGCGCGTCCCGAATTCTCGAATAGACGCGATAGTTTCGGGGATCACGGCAGGGCGATGCAGGTAAACCTGGAAGTCAGAAGGATCCAAAGAGTTTCAGAAAGCGTTACAGATGGAAGCTCCAGTTCCGAAAAGAGAGGAACCGAGCGTGGAGGAGTACGGATACAAGGCCACTTTCGACGAGCCATCCAGCAACAGATTCGGCGGTTCTGCTGCTCCTCCGATGAGACCTCAGGATCCTCTTCCGAAAGCTGCGCCGATTGTGCAAACGGGACTTCCACCAGCACCAATCCGACAGCAAGCTCCTCCTCAGCAGATTTCGCCAAAAGGAAACTACGGATACAGAGGGAACAGCGGGCCGCCGGCCGGAAGTCAGGGCGGTGATTCGTGGAGAGACACTAGCTATGGACAGTAAGGGAACTTCGAATTTCAGGTCGAGAGCTCTTTCGTTTCAGACCACCAAACAACAGTTTCCACCCTCAACGGAACGGACCGCCGTCCGATGTCCGGAAGCCTCCGATCAACAATCAGCCATTTCCGGACTCCCATCGGATTCGAGAGAATGTGCCCCCACCACAACAGCTGCCGCAGGGAGGAGCACACTTCAACGGTCCGCCCTTCGGTGGACCGCCGTCTGGATCTGGCTTAAGACCGTTCCCAAATGGACCACAACATGGTCCTCCCCAGGGTCCACCTCTAGGCCCTCCTCATCATCACCATCCGAATCGGGGACCTCCTCCTCCGAACAAGTTCCCGAATAGAAACGGACCTCTGCCTTTCCACAATGGACCGCCTTCTCAGATGAACCGGCCGAATCAGAACCATCCGCCGTCGTACCGTCCTCCTCCGTCAGTTCCGATTCTTCCTCCGAAGCCGGTGCTGGCCGCTCCGAAGGCCACACCGCCCATCTCACAGGCGCTCGCCGGCGAGAAATACTACATCGAACTGACTCGTCTGCCGAATGATCTGCTTAGCAATTCGGCTCTCGACAAGTTCATACAACCATCCGTGCCACTCACAATTTCCTCTCTGAAAACTGTCTACGGACCCGGCGGCATTCACATAAACACTATCATCCGACTGGATTCGATTCAGGACTACGCGAAGATGATAAAGAGAGACGGCGAGATGGGAATTAAGATCCGGCAATCCGACAAAGCGACTTTTGAGTCGGCCGACGACGCGCCGCCCGTTCCAATAATCACTCCGAAGGTTCAAGAAGAAGAGGATGCGCCGAAACGTAGGAGTCGTTGGGGAGGAAAGAGTCCTCAAAGAGAATCTTCCGAAAAAGAACGGAGTCCGCCGAGAAGAAAGTCCCGAAGTCCGGCATTCCGAAAGAGAAGACGTTCGAGGAGTCCGCATCGCCGAGAGGATCACGCGGATCCGACTCGCTGGTCCGTTCAAGTGACGAATGTCCCGTTCAGAATGCGCGAAGAAGAGCTCATTGACTGGTTTTCGGAGAAAGCGCGTCCCGCAAAACTTTTGCGCACTTTCTATTCGGACGGAAACGCTTCGGATCGATGGGTGGCCGAGTTTTCGAGCGAAAGTCTCATGAAACGAGCATTTTCGATAAAGACTCTGTGCCAGGGAAGAACGCTGAAACTCAGCTACATCGACAACGAAAAGGCGGACGAGATACTGAAGATAGAGGATATGTACGGGAAAGAGAAGAGAATCAAGAACGAGGAAGCGAGGGTGAGTATTCACTGCGTATCGGCGATACGGAGTCAACCAGGCGAGCATCTAAACCAATTTCTCAGCCTTTTCAGATGATTCAAGAGCAAGTCGAAGCGGCCAACCCACCGTCATTCTTCAACCAGCCATCGCTGGCACCACGTGGTCCACCGTCTTCGAATCAAAATCCGAGCTTCTCGAATCAATCGATGCCGCCTCATCATTCTAACCAGAACGGATTCAACAATGGACATCCACCGTCGCAAAACGGACAGGGAGTGCCTCCGCCGATAAGAGGAGGCTACCCGCCACGTGGCGGCGGCCCTGGATTCCCGCCGAGGGGAGGCATGTCGGGCGGACCGTCGCCGCCGATGAGAGGACCCGGAAGTGGAAACGGATCTATGCCGTTCTACCAAGGAGGAGGACCAAGTGCGTTCGGGCCTTCGGGTGCACAAGGGCCGCCGGGAGATATGTATCGAGGAGGGTTTCGCGGCGGGCGAGGACGGGGTGGACCTCCGCCACGTGGTGGGTATCATCAGGGGGGATACCGAGACGATCTGCCGCCCGCTCGCAACGAATTCATGGAGGTTGTTCAGTCGATAGGCCCACGTGGCACCGTCCTCGGGTGCACCGGATTCCCCAGTGACGTCACGCTCAGCGATGTGGTAAGAAACGCATCTGAAAACGTTGGCGATAATCTGGAATGTCGTTGCAGTGTGACTTCTTTCACGGCTACGATCCGGATCGCAATTCGATTCGAATCCGACGCACCGAAGACGGTATCGTCACCGGAGAGTGCTTGCTGGCCGTCTACGACACGAATGTGAGTCTCACATTCAGATGGTTCCTTTGCAACACTCATGTTTACAGACTGCTCGCCGAGCTGTCGAAGATCTCGATGGACAACATTTCCGAAACTCGATTGTCAAGGTTCAAATCCTCTAAATCCTGTCAAACTTCCCACCTCCATATATTTTATTTTGCCGCTGCGAATCCGCATTTCGTGCGTTGTAGACTGTAAATCCTAGGCTCAACTATTCGATAATTATCTTCTAAGTGGCTATTAATATGTTCTCTTTTGCTCATTTCCTTCCATTTTCCCCCCAATCGTTACGAGTTCTTTGGCCCCTGTTGAATGGCTCTTTTTATGTTCGAGTTAACCCCTCAAACTTCATCCTCTTTTGCTGCTTTATCCATTCATTTCATCAGTGAATTCATCTCATTTTTTGCGCTTTTCTATCTCTTTTTTTCCAATTTATTCCCGAATTTCGTTCGGATTATGCGCGCGCGCAAGTCGTCGGGAAGCGGGCGCGCGCGAGCCGAAGAATTCGTTAGGATCCGCTGCCCGAGCAATTACGGAGCTCGTGCTTGTGTGCTCGTCGAGCCGGACGGCACTTTTATCGCTCTAAAAGAGCCGCGCAACGTCACCTTCCCGCCTCCCTTTTCGTCACTTTGTTTATTCACTTCCGAGTGACAAAGCAATTTGAAAGCGGATTTTGGCCTCCTGGAAATCCGAAAGATTACGGTATGAATCATGAAGTTTAGAATGAGAGAATCTAGGTCAACCCGAACTTGAGTGTTTGTCTTACTCATTGTATAGAATGAAAAGAAAACAGTAAATGATTGATTGGGGTCGAACTCTGCTTGCCTGATCGAGACTCGAAAATTTTAGCCACTAAGCTAACGAGACACCAATTTCTGCAGGTAATCTTTGCGATTAGATTGTTCTTTGAAACTGAAGACTTCCATTGAGCAAAAACTCGAAAATCACTCATTTCGTGCCATTCACAACGCATTTCTTTTTTGCAATAAGAACATTTCGAGGGTCCGACCACAATTTCTCTTTTCCCCAATACATTTTTGCGCTCATAAATCTGAATCCAATTCATTTCTTTTCCTTTTTCTCTGATTACTCGTGGCCCCCGAAAGAGAGAAAAGAAAAAAAGAAAAACGGCGATGATTTCTCTTGTTTTCTTTCGTTTTCTTTTTTCTCTCTCTCTTCTGGCGGCTCAATTGAATTGAGCTGCGGCCGCTCGAAAAAAGAGCATTTGGAGCACATTTGGAGCCCGTTTTGAGCAAGAAAAGGAGAAGAAGAGTAGGAGAGAAGAGAGTATTTTTTCCATTTTTAGGGGATTCCTCCGCCTTCTGTTTGTTGTTCGGTCTCTTTACTCGTCTCGCCGAGAAAGGGTTCAATGAGCGATTACTGTAGAAGTTGATGAGCCGGTCAAAACTAGACCACCGACGTTTTCTAGTCCCTCCCAGGTGCGCACGAGTCGTTTCTGCAGAATTGTAGTGTATTTGAAGAGAAACGCGCGAGTGAGGAATCGAAACGGAATGCAGAAGACGTTAATCCACACCGAGAAAACGTCTTCTTTTCCGAAATTCGCGTTAGAGCGCACTTCCACCGTCCCCTCCCGTTCCGTTTTTGGGGCCCGGAAGAACGCATCGGACCGTCGTAAATCGTCGTGTTTTTCTTCCGCATCTTCACGACGACGACGACGACGGCGAGACTAATTCGTCAAAAAAAAGAAAGAAATTCCGCAGCGAAAAAATACTCGAGAATGGAAAACACACACACACGAAAAAACAATATCAGTGCTCTTTTTCTTCGCTTTCTATTGCTCTTTCCGCAACTTTTTCCTCCATGTTTCGTATCAATCACACGTCGTGCCACGTCATACCACGTCGTGCCACGTCACTCAAGTAGCCAGAACATTGTCGGTTTCCACGCCACAATTCCACTTTTTCTTTTCGAATTGACACTGAAATGGATGTGTTTTTTGTTCCCCTCCCCCCGAAAAAGATGATCCCATGAGAGTCAAAAGTGATTTGTGAGCTGGAATATTTATCGCTGCTCGGGAAGGGGAATGCTCCGGCGAGAGCTCGCGGAGCCAAAGTGTGACGTGGCAGTGAGGAGCACGATGACGACGGATTATATATAAATATATTCGAGAAGATTGAGAGCGAACGCGTTCGCTTTCGCCCTGTTTTTGGATGGCTTCTCATCCATTCATATTGCATTCGGGGGCTCCAGAAGAGTGTATCATTCGATCATTTTTCGGATTCCATGTGGCACTGGAGAGTACGGTAGCCCGGGCTCCGCGAGCCGCCGAGCATTGTGTCTCGAACAAACACTTTTCGTCTCAGAATTCGGTTGTCTTTGTTGGAGAGACGTCTCGAAATGCTCTCCAAAGCTCCGTAGTCATTTATCTTGAAGATTCAAAGTTTTCAGTTTTTCGACCATAAAAAACTTCAAAAAAATCGTTAAAAGTCAATCGACCGCCCGAATTGAAGGTATTTGTATGGGCAACTCGAAGAAAAGCACTCCGAGTTGGCCAGAAAACGTCTCGATGCGCTCAAACGATTCTTAGGGCGACGGCGAAATCCCCGAATGATTCTCGCCGAATCGGCCGTCAGATTATCCACATTTCAACCGGTCGACTGACTCTCGATCATCGTTTTTTCGAAACTTTCGATTCTCGAAAAATGGGTCGGACCGCCTGCTCCGAAAGTGTGAAAAGAGAGGTCAAGTGTTCGGAGTCTTTGCAATTTCCGGCAGAAGAGAGAGAGAGAGAGAGTCCATCTTCTTCTTCTTCTTTTTTCGATTCAATCAGCCTTCGGCACACGAGACTCCGCCCCCTTTTCTTCCGTTTTCTCTCTCTCTCTCTTTCTCTCTCTCTCTCTCTTTCTCTCTCTCTCTCTCTCTCTCTCTCTCTCTCTCTCTCTCTCTCTCTCTCTCTCTCTCTCTCTCTCTCTCTCTCTCTCTCTCTCTCTCTGTCACACTCGAATCTCGACGAAAAAAACATCCGAAACAGAGTTCTTTTTCAAGCATTTCGGCGCCCCCCCCCCCCCCATTTTCACCCGATTCGCCTCGAGTTTGGCTCTTCGAAAGCTGTTTTTGTGCTTGTTTTCGACTTTTCTCGCCCGCCAAATTGCCGCAGGCCACGGAGGAGAGAATCGTCTCCTTCTGTAGTTTGACCTACTTTTTGCGTTCACGCGAAGCAGAAGACGTGAGAATCTCGCCGCTCTTTCGAGGGTTTTTTGCTCTTGGAGGGGCGGGGGGGAGAGGAAGCCCTCGTGACTAACTAAACTAATTATCGCCGCATTTCTTGTCACTGTGTCCAGAAGTTCCCGGAAGGCATTCAGATGACGTTATCGTCGTATTCAGAAGAGGTGACAAGGAGAAGGACTTGAACTTGCAACTGAAACTGCTGAAAATTGAGAGGGAGAGAGAGACTTTCATGGAAGTGAATGCGGAAGTGAGTCACTTCAAGTGACCCCAACTTTTTGTGCTGCATCTCGACAAAATGGCCAAATTCAAATAAGAGAAAACATTTTGAGACCTTCCGAAAGACTCAAAGAACGTCTGAAAATCTCGATTTTGAACCGAGTTACACAACTTTTAGTGACGCGACTCCCAGTTCAAAAGTTGCCCTACTAAAACGGTCATATCTCTGCTCAAAATTAAGGTTTTTTAATTTTTTTTGAACCATTCAAAAGATCTCAAAATGTGCCATATTTTATGTCATTGCACCGTATTGTAATAATTAGGCATTAAAAAGTTATGCTCTTGTTTCGGGCTCATCATTTCGAAATACGCTTTTCTCAGTGTTCGGCCCATCAAAACCCAATCCATTCCGGCCTCGTGGCCCATATAAACCGCCCATATAATTTGCGAATTGACGTGGCACTCTCTCTCTCTCTCTCTCTCTCTCTCTCTCTCTCTCTCTCTCTCTCTCTTCTCTTTCTCTTTCTTTTTTTTTCTCTTCCCTCCAATTAGATTTATGGCTTTGTGCTCATATTCTTCTTCTTCTCCTTCTTCTCTTCCCATTCTTTTCGCTCATTTCCTTTTCTTTTTCCCGGAGATTCTCTGATAATTCGCGCTCCTTTTCGCCTTCATTTCCTCTCGTTTCCTCTTCATTAAATTAAAATGCGTTTGTGCCAAAAAGTCGTCTCGTCGTTGCGTTCTCTCACTCGTTTCTATCCGTTTCACTCGTGTTTTCTCGCCCTCTTATTCCCATGTTTTTTGGTGTTTTCGACGAAATCGGAGATTTTGTTTGTCAAAAAACAATGGGAGAAAAGAGGAGAAAAGTGCATTTTGCGTGTGGAAAATGGGATTCAGAAGACGTCGCGGCGACGACGTCTTCACGTCAAAATACACTCGGACTCGATTCGATGAGCTGAAATTCTCGCGAATTTCAGTTTTTAGCCGGTTCCATAGAAATTCCTGGAATGTTTCCGATGACGTGGCACCAGGTTGCATAGCTCAATGACATTTCGAAAAGAGTCTCGTTTTAGTTCGTGAATGAGGGACTTTTGAAGAAGTACCGTAATCCTTTAATGAGCCCTTTAAGAACGAAAGCTCATTTCGAAAACGAATTCAGTCTTCTTTTGCCGGCTTAAAACATTTCTCGATTCGCAGTTTCATTCTCAATTCGGCTCACAGACATTTTGAGTTCCACGTGGCACTTCACAAAAGAGCCATCAGATGAGAATTGGAGACTTTCAAGAGTTTTAAATAAGGGGTTCACTTCAGATGAGTTCCACAGAATTCCGATTATCGATTTTCGTTTTCCGTTGCCTCACTGGTCAGATCTCCCAACAAATTCGGAACCGAAAACGAATGAAAAGTGGACATTTCGGAGACCACGCCCATTCTCGAATGTCTATCGGTGTCTTGAAAAAGTTCGTCGAACGAACTTTTCCCACGAAACTGCGCCCCTTTTGTTTTCTCCCGTCCGTCTTGGATGACGTGGCACAGTTCGAATCTTCTCATAAGCAACTCGAAGCCGTTTTCGACCTCTCTGATTTTGAACATCCGTAGTGTTCCATAGATATTTCAGGTCAGTATAGACTCCATTACGAGAGGGGAGTACTTGTCGAAAAGTGCAACATACTCTAATCGTTTCCATAGCTCGCGTTGAGTCGTGTTCTCCGCGTGACGTGACAAGTTTCCAGAGAGAGAGAGAAAAAGCCGATTTCTTCTTGTAGCCATTGCGAACTGTCGAGGAGAGTTTTCCCATTTCGACGCACGGAGAACTTCCTTTTTGTTTCGAGTCGTTTTCACGAAAGAACACTCGAAAAGCACGATGAACTCGGATTTTCGGAGAAGATAAAAAGAAAGTAGTCGGAATGAGTGGGAACCCACTCGGAACCCATTATTCGAGTCTCCTTGATCTTGGGAAACACGTCGAGAACAGATGAGTTCTTTTCGAACGCCTTCTCTCTCTCTCTCTCTCTCTCTCTCTCTCTCTCTCTCTCTTCCCCTTTCTTCGTTCTTCGAGTCGTTTTGAGAGAGAGAGAGAGAGAGAGATTTGAGTGCACTTTCCCTCCTCCTCTTCCTAATTATGGGAAAACGTCGACTTCTTCTTCTTCTCCTTCTTTTTCTCGTCGTCTGTTTTTATTTCCACTCCGTGGAAAGTGTAAAACGGCACACATTCCCTCCGTCATCGCTGTAATTATGAGTTTCGGAAGTGAAAAAAGAGAGCCGAGTGCCTTCGACTCGTCGTTTGTTATTACCTGAAAATGAGTGATTGACAGGTGAGGAGCGCCGTGAGCTCCGAGTTTTCCGTCTGAAAACGTTCCCCCCGCCTTTTACGCGAAGAGACGAAAAGATCTTTGGACTCGCTTTCTCGGTGTCGGATTTCCTTTCTCTCCACCCCATGTTTCCTTGTTTCTTGTCTGATGACGAGCTTACAGTTGCTCCGTCACCGGCTCGGCGAGCACACATCGTTTGACCCATCGCTCCCCGATTCGCAACACTTTTGTCCCAAAAGACACGAAAAACAAGTGGTTCCCCTCCAACTCGCTTCAGAAGAGAGCCAGTTGTCCTCACTCCTCGCGCCGCCCATCAATCCGTCCATCCATTTCTCTCTGCGTCTCTCGTTTCGCCCGCACTCTCTCGCTGGTTATTTCGGTCCTCTTATCCTTCTTTTTTCGCCCCGCATACTTTCTCTTTCATCTCTTTCTTTTTCTCTCTCTCTCTCTCTCTCTTTCGCTTTTTTCTTCTCAGCGGCTCGCCGCTCCCTCCTGGGGGACCAGGAATGACAACAAAACTAGGTACTTCTTCTGGGTCCGCCAGGTGATGATGAATGGAGATTCTGAGTTGACGACTTCAGAAAGATCATGACACTACCGTAGTCCTCGGGATTCTAGTTGTATTTTTGACATTTCAAAAGACCCCTTTCTTGATTGACCACCATCTGTTGAGATGCGCACTAATGACGTGGATCTGAAGGAGATACCGTAGTCTCTTCGGCTTTTCCATCTTCAAGAACACGCGTATTCCCCCTCTAATGTTCTTTCTAAAGTTCATGTAGTGACGTGGCTGCATATCAAAGTTTGACGTGGCACAAGGCCCTCCCAGGAGAACCGATCGTGTTTACACGCCGCCCCCCGTCCCCCCCTCTTTCTCACTCCATCACTCTCTCTTCGAAATTTTCCACTTGACTACATTTTTCAATCTTTCTTTCAAACCACCTTCTCTCACTCTCCACCATTTCAGCGATGAACTCGACGACGACGGGGGCCGAGGAGGACCTCTCGTTCATGTCGCTCGCCTCGGTGCTCCAGGCCATCGAGCACTCGAGCTCGCTGCGATGGCTCCGCACCAACTCCCGACACCTTCTGCCCATCTTTTGTATGGTCGGCATACTCGGAAACTCGATGGCATTGATATTGATCAGGTAGGGACTAGCTTTCCGCGATTCGAGAATCCTCGGCCATCTTCCAGAACGAACTTCTGGCTGAAACGGCTCACCTCGAACATCTACCTGTGCACACTGTCGGTGTCGTCGTGCGTCTTCCTGCTCACCGTCATCATCTCCTGGGCGGACACTTATCTTAAACTGCCGTTGTACGGCGTCTCCGACTTTGGCTGCAAGTTCTTCACGTTCCTCGCCCACTTCAGCGACTTCATCTGCGTCTGGATGATCTCGATGATCTCGTGCGATCGGATGATCGTCCTCTTCCGACCCAGTAAGTGCCTTTCCTTCGAGAGCACCCAACCAGAAGCCGTTTGTTGAAGGCGTTCGGAAGTGGGTGTGCACGAAGCGGTTCGCGCGCAACATGACCATCGGCACCGTCATCACCTCGATGGTCCTCTACAGCTGGGTGTTCCTCTTCGCCGGCCTCGAGTCGATCAAGATCGGCGAGGACGACGAGATGCTCTTCTGCGGCCTCAACCAGGACGTCAACATGTTCGGGTGATCTTCCTATCCTAGGCTCGCCGACTCACTGCTTCTCAACCCCCTCCACCCAGTTCCATTCATTCAAACATCCTTTCCAGATACCAAGTGAACCAGCACTACTTCATGTTCACCCTCATGGACACCGCCCTGTGCACTCTCATTCCCGCCGTCCTCATCATCATCGTCAACTCGTTCTCCACGTATCGCTATCGACAATGCATGAAAATCTACTCGTCCGGCGTGCTCCGCGTCCGATTCGTGCGCGCGCCGACGACTCAGCAGCAACAGCAGCAGCTCAATAACGACACCATTCAGTTTGTGAGTCCGAGACACGAGGCGCTCACGAAGCTTCCCGTTTTCAGGAGGAAACGACGGTGAAAAAGTACCTTCTGAGCACGGACAACACCAATTCCAACCTGCCGACGTCTTCCACGCAGTCTCGCAACTGCGGAAAACTTCGCAGTTCGGACCTCCAGCTCAGTCGGACCCTAATCATCGTCACCAGGTAAGCGGACGTCTTCTGACTCCGGAACCCGCGTTCTCTTCAGCACATTCGTCCTGCTCAACGTGCCCAGCTACATCATGCGCATCATCCAGGCGCTCTCGACGGAAAGCTCGCAGCTATTTCACTTCATCCACTTCCTCACCTACCTCATCTACTACCTCCATCACGCCGTCCTCTTCTACATGTACATATTCTGGAGGTGGGTCAGCAATCGCGCTCCACCGCACACCGCTCGTTTTTCAGCCCTCAAATGAAAAAGCAGCTGAAACCGACGGCGATGCGACTTCTCGAGTGCTATTGTCTGAAGACTGTTCCAGATTTCGGGCACCGATCCACTTCTACTCAAGGTAATCTGGCAATCAAATGCGGAAACAAGACGAATTCCGTTTTCAGACTTCATCTAAACTCAATTTGCCGACTTAAACGGGACCACTTATTCTACGACGGTTTTCAAATGATTTCATGTGAATTTTGTGAAAATAAAGTATTTTTTCCTGATAAAAACCATAACAATTTCGGTGCCGACGTGACCTTCTTGACCTCTGGAATCGGGACAATCAAGATAAGAAAGCGTATAAAAGGCGGGGGAGCCCGGACAGAAAGGCAGTTCACTTCGAACACTTTCCTCTCAACTAACAACTCGCTACTCACCTCACTAACTCAAAATGGTCAAGAAGATCAGCTTCTACACGGCGTTCGGACAGTTCCTCCAGATGGTCGAGCGGCTCGCCGAGCAGCAAGAGCAGGAGCTCAAGAAGCAGCAGCAGGTCGACACGGATCGGATGAGCCGAGAACATCCGCTCAGCGACTACCAGAGCGCCATTAATTCGGTGAGCGAGCTGGCGGTTCGCGACGAATCTTCAACGGATCCGTTTCAGGAGCTGCAGATCGAGTCGTGTCCGGCAGCTTTCGGCCGTCCGAACGGTCCAGTCGTCGTCCGAAAGGCAGTCAGCTGCCCGCTGATTGCCGCCGCCCTCCCCGGTATCGAACTGGTTCCGTCGCCGATTCCGACGAGCATCGAGTCGCGCAAGATGAATGAAGCCACCGACCTGATGATGTCGTTCTGGAAGGTGCACGTGACGGTGCGCAGACCGCGCGAAGAGCCGACACCGTCGCTCTTCGAGAAAATGGAGGGCCTCTTCGACGTGCGGTCGCTCCCGTCCGCCACGATCGTTTCGGATCCGCTGTTCACGGACACTCCATGGCACGAGATTTCACCCTCGTGCAAGAAACAACGACGAGTTGTGGTGCACGACGAGCGTCCCGACGAGGACACGTGTCTCACGGACGCCTCATCGGACCTGACTGGATGCTCGTGGTGCGATACGTGGAAGTCTCTGGACCAGCCCGCCGTTCCGCAGCTTCCTGTCTTTGTCAAATCACCGATTGACTCGCTGAAAGTGTACCAGGGACGATTCCAGAAAACGGAAGAGATGGCTGACGACGAGCTGACGACCACGCCTTCCGACTCGACCGTCGTCATCTCTGGCCCCTATGCCACTTCGGACGATCCCACTTCTGAAGATCTCAGCTCGCTTTCGACTGTGTCCAGTTCGTCGTGCGAGACTGTTGTCCCGAACACCAGAGCCATTACCAAGACGGTGGTCTTGCAACGGACTCTGATCGAGAAGCAAAAGAAGATCATCAAGGAGCTCATCGAGCTGTCCGACATCTCGGCCGAACTGAACCAATGCTACGCCGAGAGCTTGCTCTTTAAATAAATTTTCATTTCATTTTTTTTTCGATTTCTGTTCTTCGGCAATTTTTTCAAATTGCGGACGTTTGCGGTAAAGTCAGTGTTACCGTGCGACAACATTGCGAAAACGCGCGCCGCAGTTGCGTACACTAACTCCGCCCCTTTTTCCAATTCAATTCGTTTTTTCGCGCGCTCATTATCCCAGAGTTTTCTCGCTTTTGGCTGAAATTTCCAATTTTTCTCCAAATTTTGTCGGTTTCAATAATTTTAAATTTTAATATTACCTCAAAAAAAGTTCAAAAAGTTGCAAAAACTTATTTGTGCGTCCAATTTTTCAGCCGTCAGGGCTTTCACCGGGGTATCGATTGTTTATGTTTTGTTTCGTTCTCTGCGTCGTTTCATCCCTTTCTAGTTCGATAGGTGCTTGAAAAATTCTCAAAGTTCAAGTAGAGTTTTCAGCAAATGAGTGATAAACGTGTCGTTCTTCACAAGGAGAACTTCTATCAGCGAGCAGAGAGGCTCTACCAGCACTGGGTAGCGCAATCGATCGACTTTCGAAATTTCAATAAGGTTTTTGCAGGAAGAGGGAGAAAATGGAATGGATTCCATCAATTCCATCGCTGTCGTCTACGGAAACAGCGACAATCCGTACACGAAATCGAGCGCTTTCCACGTAAGTCAAAGCTCATCTTTTCACTTTCTAAATACTATTTTTCAGTCTTGGTTGCTTGGTCATGAAATTATCGACACTGTCATTCTGTTCCTGAAAGACCACATTTATGTTCTTGGCAGCAATCGAAAAGCAGAGTTCTTCGGATCGGTTACAAGTGATCAGTTCCACGGAAAAGTGCCTCCGGTCAGCACACTTCTTCGCGACAAAACCGACAAAGATGCGGCGAACTTTGAAAAACTCATCAACTACATCAAGACTGCAGGAGGAGAAGTTGGTGTGTTTCTCAAAGAGAAATTCAATTCGGAGTTTGTTGACGCGTGGAACGCAGCTCTGGAGGGAAACGAAATCAAGAAAGCTGATGTGACACTCGCATTTACGCATTTGTTCGCTGTGAAAGATGACAAGGAACTCGATCTGATTCGAAAATCAGGCCAGGTGACCTCTGCCACGTGGACTGCAGCCCGAGAGAAGTATGTGGACGTGATAGACAAGGAGAGACGCATCCGTCACTCTCAGCTGTCCGACGACTTCGCCGGATACATGAAGGATCAAAAGTATCAGGGCAGTCTGGCCAAGTACAACGCGGAAACTTGCTATGATCCGATCGTAATGTCCGGTGGAAACTACTCGTTCAAATGGAATCACGAAAGCTCCAAAGCGAATCTTCACTGCACTTTCGGAACTATTGTCACTTCGTTCGGTGCCCGCTTAGCCGATTATTGCACTAATCTCACTCGTACCATGCTCATCTTCCCTTCCTCCGAGCTTGAATCCGCCTACGAATCGATTCTTGCCTGCGAGCAAGCAGTTATCGCGGCTTTAAAGCCAGGAGCCAAGCTTTCCGATGTGTACCAGATCGGAATCGATACGTTGACCGCAAAGAATCCGAAGCTGGTGGAGACGCTGAACAAAAAAGAGCTCGGATTCGCGACTGGTATCGAGTTTCGCGAGAGTCGTCTATCAATCAGTGCGAAGTGCGAGGAAGTGGTGAAGGCTGGAATGGTGTTCATTGTCTACATCGGAGTGAGCGGAATCCCCAACAGAAGCCCAAAAGAGAAAGGAGAACCTGCAGCGATCGCCATCTCGGACACCATAATTGTGAAGGCTGAAGGAGACAATGAAGTGCTCACCGAAAAGGCCAAGTCTCGACTGAAGTCAAATGTGATTCGATTTAAAGAGGAGGCTCAAGGCCGGGAGTCCGAGAAGGAAAACGAGAAGAATAAGATGCTCGGAAGAGGACAACGGAGTGTAGTGTTGAACGACCAGACCAGAAACAAAACTACCAACGAGGAGAAAAGAAAGGAACGTCAGAAGGAGCTCGGGAGGATTCTGAACCAAGAGGCGGAGGCTCGTTTGTCGAGACAAGAAAATGGCAGCGACGAAAAAAAGGCGAAGAAGTCGAACGTCGCCTACAAGACTCAGGAGCGCTTCCCACAAGATCCGGACGTTGGAACGTTGATTTATGTGGATCGTAAGTACGACGCCGTCGTGCTGCCAATCTTCGGAATCCCCGTCCCTTTCCACATCTCGATGATAAAGAGTCCGACGCATTCCGTTGAAGGAGACTACACTTATCTTCGAATCAACTTCAATACTCCGGGCTCACAGATCGGCAAGGACAACGGACAATTCCCATTCCCGACGGCTCATTTTCTCAAAGAGCTCACTTTCCGGGCCAGTAACCTCAAAGAGCACAACAGTGACGGACAGCCGCCGAGCGCAAATCTGATGACCGCCTACCGTCTGATAAAGGAGATGCAGAAGCGGTACCGAACTGAGGAGGCCGAAGAGCGTGAGAAGGAGGGAGCTGTCAAGCAGGACAAGCTCATTCTCAGCCAGAACAAGCTGAATCCGAAGCTCAAAGATCTTCTGATCCGCCCGAACATCATTCAAAAGCGTATCACTGGATCTCTCGAGGCGCACACCAACGGTTTCCGTTACACTTCGCTCCGTGGAGATCGCATCGATGTTCTGTACAACAACATCAAACACGCTTTCTTCCAGCCGTGTGACAACGAGATGATCATTCTTCTTCATTTTCATCTCAAAAATCCGGTGATGTGGGGAAAAAAGAAGTACAAGGATGTGCAGTTCTACACGGAAGTCGGAGAGATCACGACGGATCTGAACAAGTACCATCACATGCAAGATCGCGACGACATGCAGAGCGAGCAACAGGAGCGTGATATGCGTCGTCGTCTCAACCTGGCATTCAAAGGATTCTGCGAGAAAGTGTCTCGTCTCACAAACGATCAGTTCGACTTTGACTCGCCGTTTTCGGATCTCGGATTTTTCGGAGTTCCACATCGCTCGTCGACGATGCTCAAGCCGACGTCGTCTTGCGTTGTCAACCTCACCGAATGGGTAAGAAAAACTTCAGAGCTTCAAAAAACAAAATTTATACCTTGTTTCTTTTCAGCCGCCATTCATCGTGACTCTTTCGGAAGTAGAGCTCGTTCATTTCGAACGTGTCTCGCTTCAATTGAAGAACTTTGATATGGTATTCATCTTCAAAGACTACAAGGTGAAGCCGCAGATGGTAGCTCAGATCCCTATGAGTAGCATCGACATGATCAAGGAGTGGCTGCACTCGTGCGATATCAAGTACAGTGAGGGAATCCAGTCGCTCAATTGGGCCAAGGTCATGAAGACGATCACTGACGATCTTCCGGCGTTCTTCGAAAGCGGAGGATGGAACTTCCTCGAGACAGACTCGGACAACGAGGACGCGGCCGAAGACTCTGATGAGTCTGATGCTTACACTCCTGAAGGCGGATCCGAAGGATCGGAAAGCGAAAGCGACGAAGACGAGAGTGAAGGCGAGGAGACGGAAGACGACTCCGACGATGATGAGGCGTCGCTGGATTCGGACGAGTCGGAAGGCAAGGACTGGTCTGATCTGGAGCAAGAGGCAGCCGAAGCGGACAAGCGTCGCGAGACGGGAGACGATGATCGTGGACGCGATCGCGATCGCAAGAGACCACACCACTCGAGCAGCAAGAGCGGACCATCCAGCAAGCGCAGAAAGTAAACGTTCCCCCAATATCCCTTAAAATTCACTCGTA
The DNA here is from genome assembly GCA_963966605.1 of Caenorhabditis sulstoni. Classification (NCBI taxonomy): domain Eukaryota; kingdom Metazoa; phylum Nematoda; class Chromadorea; order Rhabditida; family Rhabditidae; genus Caenorhabditis; species Caenorhabditis sulstoni. Next base: position 3,168,299 of record OZ016475.1, read on the forward strand.
TCTCATTCTCCCTTTTCTCCCCGTCCCCCATTTATCGTCAAAATAATGTTGGATTCAATTGAATCTGTTTGACATATATATTATATTCGTACTCTTCACATTTTATCACTCATCCCCCCCCCCCCCACCTTTTTTCCCTTTTCGGGAAGCTTGAAGAATTTGTCGAATAAAGTTCAATGAACGTCAACACATGCCGTCTTCTCTTCTTTTTTCGCTTCCACCGATTCGATTTTTCGTTTCTGTTTTCAGTTGCCACGGGTTACCTCTCTTTCTCTCTCTTCTCGACTCTTCTTCTCCTTCCGCACGACTACTTCTTGTCGCGCCATTTCTTCGTCTCCTCTTCTAAATTATGCACTGCCACGTCACGCTTCTCCCCACAAATCGATTGAATATTCAATTACAGGGTGCTCTCTCCTTCTTTCCGTCTGAACGCCTTCTCAATTCCGCCCCACATAATCACCACCTCCGCGCCACATCGCCTCGTCGCCTTCAGTGTCTCGCGCGCGCACTCTCTCGCCGCCTTCCCTCTCATGTCTGCGTCTCCTCGTTTCGCACACTCTCGCCGCCGTCCGACGACTCGCAGAGGCTTCTCTCTTTTGTTTCGCCGTTATTTCTCGCCTCGAATTTCTAATTTCTCACTGCTCGTTGTTTTCAATTGGCTCTCGAAATGCGATTCCGGACTTAATTCGAATTAGTATCGATTTTTGTCCCGCGAATAGAAAAAACTGTTCCGGTGATCTTTTATCGATCTGTTTCTCGTTTCAGCGATGGAAGTCGATAACCATCAACGACCGCCGGACGAGCGAACGTCCGAACCTTCCACCTCCTCCTCCGATCCTTCCGATCCTCCTCCACCGAAGGAAGAGCCACCGTCGGAATTTGCTCCCCCTCCGCCGAGGGAAGAGCCACCATCGGAATTTGCTCCCCCTCCGCCGGAAGACGGGGATCCGGATGATCATTGTAAGTACTTCTCGCTTATCGACTGCCAATAATGATCGATTCCGTTTGTCAGTAATGTGTCGAGTGTGTCGGGGAAACGAAGGAAGTCTGTACTATCCGTGTCTGTGCACCGGATCCATCAAATATGTGCATCAGGAGTGTCTCGTCGAATGGCTCAAATACTCGAAGAAGGAAGTGTGCGAGCTGTGCAACCACAAGTACTCGTTCCAGCCGATCTATCGGCCCGACATGCCGAAAGCCCTTCCGATATTCGAAATACTCCGCGGCGTTTGTGTCTCTGGCGGACAGATGCTGAAGACGTGGATTGTGTACACGATTGTGATGGGCACGTGGCTCGGGCTGGTTCCTTTGACCGCCGCGCGCATCTACAACTGCATCTTCTACATGTCGTTCGCCGAAATCATGAACTCTCCGCTTCACATCATCAAAGTGGAGCACGTGTTCAACGACATCATGAAGGGAAGCATTCTGCTCACCATCTTCGTGTGCACCTTCATCTCTCTCGTTTGGCTCCGCGAGCAGATCATCATCGGCGGCCCGCAACACTTTATCAACATCGAGGACGACGGCAGCGAGGAGAACGAGAACGGCGGGGAAGAGCCGGATGCGGCTGACGACGACTCGTCGGCTATTTCGACTGACGACGAAGACGAGGAGGATGACTCGGACTCCGGAGACACTCGCGACACGGACTTCTCCGAAGAACTCTACGACGATCCGATCAACGGACCGGCCGAAGAGGCTATCATTTACATAGACGGAAACGATGAGACGGGTCCCCGAGAGGCCGTTTTGCGAGGACATCCAGCCGTGCAATGGGACCTTGCAAGAGAGAGACAGGCTTTCCAGGAAAGGAACGGATACCGTCCTCCCGCGCAGGGTCGAGACCCGGGACCTCCGTACGACGATATGCGAGACGATGAGAACGAAGTAGTCGAGAACATGCCCGCTCCACCCGCCATTCGTCATCGCGAAATGGCCCCACCACCCGAGGACCGGGTACCACCTCCGATGGAGCCGGAGCCGATTGTTCCGCGTGCGGCTGCTCGTGCGAATCGACGGCTTCGACGGGAGCGACAGCATGCGGAGCTTCTCGCGGCAGCGGCGGCTGCCGAGCAAGAGGACAATTGGAGAGAGTGGGATCGGTTCGGAGACGAGCTGACATGGCAGAGACTTCTGGGTCTCGATGGGTCGTTCATTTTTCTCGAACACGTCTTCTGGGTGATATCATTGAACACGCTCTTCACGATTCTCTTTGGTAAGACCAGACAATCAATTGATGTCCACAATCATCTCTGTTTTCAGCCTACGTCCCCTATCGCTTCGGAAACGTGATGCTCGCGTGGATCGGCCTTTTCGGAAAATTGACATACTTCCCTTCGATCATAGCAATGCTCCTCGGCTACGTCCAAGCAGCCGCGTTCTGCTTCTTCTTCCACCAACTGATGCACATGTTCAAACTGCACCTCATGTACCGCTTCCTGGGCGTCGCGTTCCTGATCATCAAAGTGTTTTTGCTCGTTTTCCTCGAAATCGGCTTCTTTCCCGTCATGTGTGGCTGCTGGATGGACGTGTGCACCCTTCCGCTCTTCAACGTCACTCTCTCGCAACGCATCGCCACGTTCGCCAATGCTCCCTTCATGTCGATCTTCCTGCACTGGATGGTCGGCATGGTGTACGTCTTCTATTCGGCCTCCTTCGTGATCCTTCTCCGTGAGATCCTCCGACCGGGAGTGCTTTGGTTCATGCGAAACCTCAATGATCCGGACTTCAATCCGATCCAAGAGATGATCGATCTTCCGTTCACCCGCCACTTCCGACGGCTTGTCGTATCGACGACGCTCTTCTTCTCCACGATCCTTCTTATATTCTACATTCCACTCAATATCATTTCCTCGATAATTCCGTCGCTTCTCCCTTACAATGTGTCAATGAGTGCCGAGACGCCGCTTTCGGAGCTCTCGCTCGAGCTTCTCATACTTCAAGTCATCATGCCCGCGATTCTGGAGCACGCGAATGGTCGATTGGCCATCAAGATAATCGTCCGAGCATGGTGCAAAGTGGTCGGAGCCGCCCTCGATTTGGATCAATATCTGCTCTCGGACAATAACAACAATAATAATCAGAACAACAACAACGATCCGCTGAGAGCAGGAGGCGGCAATCAGAATGGCGGTGGAGCCGGAGCAGGTGCAGCGGGAGGCGGTCTCGCTGCTGAGCATCAGGCTCTTCTGCTGCTCCGCGAGCCACGCGCCTACGAGCCTTACGAGCGTCCGTCTCTTTTCGCGATTCGCATCTCGATCCTTCTCGTTCTGATGGCCGCCACGACGACTCTCTCCAGTGTGATCGTGTTCATTGTGCCAGTGAGCATCGGTCGAGCCACCATTTCGCTAGTTACCGGACAGACGAATGTGCACGAGATATACACGGCAGCGATCGGACTGTACCTGTGCTGGTGTCTCGCTAAAGCGGCGGCTGTCGGATTCAAGTTCTTCCAGGCCGGGCCGCATTTGTTCAAGCGAGCAGTTATGCACTACTCATATCTGGTGGGTTGGGACGAGCAAGCGGTCTACTGAGTATCTTCTCTTCCAGGGAATGCGGCTGTTCTTCGTCGCTCTTCCGATCGTGATATTCGTGCCTCTTCTCATGGGAACCTACTTCCAACTCGTCTTCCTCACTCCTCTTCGACTTGGATACATGCAAGTAATGCCTTCTCCCGCTTCATGTTTTCCATATTGAATTCCATCCCCTTTTCAGTCTCCAATGGTGTTCCCGTACCAGGACTGGGCGATGGGTGTCGTTCAGATGAAGATCTTCGGCGTCGTCGCCATGATGGGACCAGATTGGTGGCTCAAATCGGAGCTCGAATTGCTCGTTCAACGTGGCGTCGAGAACTTCGCGGCGCTGCACGTCTTCGTTCGAGTCGTCGTTCCCTGCCTTCTCTATCTCTGCTCGTTCATAGCTTTCCCGGTTGTGGTCATCAAGATCTACGCGTTCGTTGGAGGTAAGATTGATCGATCGTCCGGGCACACACCCATCCCTTCTCATTTTAGGAGCCGATCGTGAATTCGCGCGACTTCTCATTCGCTTCTCCTACCCGGCGTTCCTAATAATCATCTCCGCCGTCGCCTTCATCCGCTGGCAAGTCGTCAAATTCGCCGAGTTGGCGGAGAAAATCAAAAATGACCGGTATCTCGTGGGCACGCAGCTCGTCAACTACGAGAAGAACGGAATCCGTGCCGGCGCTGCTTCTGCTTCTGCTTCTGCTTCTGCTGCTGCTCACTGAGCATCTTCTCATCTCCTTTGCCACGATTCGTATGGTTGTGTTCTCTCGTTCTCTCCATTTCTGTTGTGTAAGTTCGGTGTTCCCTTTTCCCTCTCTTTCTGTCTCTTTCCCATTCTTTTCCGCTAGATTCTGTATCCTGCTTCCCGAATCCCAAATCAAAATTTTTCGTTTTCAACTTGTTTCTCTTCAATGTTAAATAACGTTTAAATCAAATTTTCGAATGAAGCCAGTTCATTTTTCTCATCATTATGCTACTCAATCATAAAGTAACGGAAACCCGTAGAACCAGAAGGTTTGGTCTTTGAACTAGAAGAAATGGGAAGAAAGTGGAAAGGAGAGAAACTGATATACACATACAAATTCGGAAAAAAGAAGAGTCATTTTGAGTTTCGGTTGTCCTTGGAGACTTCGGAAACGTAGCCCCCGTCCGATTGACTCGATCCGCTCAACGGTCGGTGCGACTCGCGAGAGAACAGCGTGCGCGCCTTTTTGATGTTCTTGATGAGGTGCTGCTTGAGCGGAGACTGACAGCACTCGATGTGGTAGACCGTGTTCGGGTTGGCTGCAAATCGAGGGAATGAGAAGCAGAGAAAGCGCTCGCAGAAGTCTGCTCATTTTTGCGGTGGGAAGCCATCATATCGAAAGAGTGAGACTACTGTAGTTTGTTTCAGTTTACCGTACACCCTGAAGTAGGAGCGTCTCATTCAATAGTCATTAAAAAGTTGTCAACTACAAAAATATGGACAGTTTTCCGTTGATCATGTTTGTAGTTGACAACTTTCCCATAACTCTGCTGGTTTCAGAGATGTTTCGGTTTGAAAGTTCACCACAAATTGGTCCATCCAATTATAAATAGAGTTTACGGTAGGGTTACGGTAAGTTCACGCACAATGGCTCAATTGTCCGTTGGCTCCCTCGAACGCGGCGTGATAGAGTTTGAGGTGGAGAGCGTCGTTCGGCATTTCGTTGATGTCCACTTCGTTGATTGGAAGCACTCGTGTCCATTTCATCTGGAGCAATTCGAATCTGATCGAGTTCAAACATGTGTTGAGACCCACTTTTATCTCTTTTCTCGCGTACGAGGGGAGGAGAAGAATCAGCGAGTGGAAGACGAACACGACGTAGTGCTCGGCGGGAGCATCCCTCCATTTGATGTGCGCGAAGACGAGCAACTCGCGGGTGTCCAGTCGAAGGCCCTGCAGACACTTTCCCTCTTTCTCTCTCTCTCTTTCTCTCTCTCTCTTTCTCTCTCTCTCTCTCTTTCTCTCTCTCTCTTTCTCTCTCTCTCTCTCTCTCTCTCTCTCTCTCTCTCTCTCTCTCTCTCTCTCTCTCTCTCTCTCTCTCTCTCTCTCTCTCTCTCTATCTTTCTCTCTCTCTCTCTCTTTCTCTCTCTCTCTTTCTCTCTCTCTCTTTCTCTTTCTCTCTCTCTCTCTCTCTCTCTCTCTCTCTCTCTCTCTCTCTCTCTCTCTTTCTCTCTTTCTCTCTCTCTTTTTCCTGACCTTCTCAGCCAACATCGCCTCGTTGGCCTTCCTGACTGTCTCCATACAATGCGCGTAGTCCTCGTGCAGCCGTTGCATCTCGTTCACATACTCCGCCGACGTCTGCATCTTCTGCAACGCCGCCTCCACCTGAATCCGTTCTCTCGCGTCTTTTGGCAGCGCGTCGGCAATGTTCTTGAGCAGCAACGGGTACTGCACTATCCTCTGCACCGGTTTTATCATCCTCGACTCCCAGGAACAGTGCTGCTCCCGCGTGCTGTTCACTGCTTCCAGCTTCGAGAGCAGCTCCTTCTTGCTCTTGATCTCGTGCTGCAGCAGGTGATACCCCGCCGCGTACTCCGCGTAGATCTTGAAATCCGCGCACTTGTTGATGAACACTGCACAGACGCGTATCACCGAATCCTGAAGAGCTGACGTCCTGGAGGGAGGCTCCGAAGAGAGGGACTCACTCTGATCTGCGCGACGGAGATGTCCTGTCGGCTCATGTCGCCGATCGCCTCCTCGATGCTGTCCAGGAACGACGTCTGCATCTTGTACAGCCGAATCGCCGCGTGCATGATGTCCCTGACCTGCCTCATGCACAGAAACACCTCGTTCATCTGAATCCCTCATCTCTTTTCCGAACGTGCCTTTTCCAATTCCGAATACCTCTCTCAGATCGCCGACGTACTTCTTCTCGGTGACCAAAAGCTCTTGCAAAGCCATCGCCAGCTTCGCGCATCCCGTTTTTTTGTTGACGTTCGCCGCCTCGAGCGGAGCGGGCGCCTGAAAACACTCTGCCGTTTCGAGTCGATTCGACTCGGAAACTCACTTTCGGCGGCAACGGAGTCTTCCTCCTCAAATGGATCACTTTGCCGATTCGAAGAAGTTTCTCGACGTCGGAAGCGCATCGGACGGACGAGATGAGCTCGCTGTCGACGGCGATGACGGCGTCGCCGACTTGAGCGCATCGGGGAGCGAACGAAGTGACACCGCGCACCTGGAAACGCATTCGGAGGATACACTGATGTGAAGAAGAGAGCTCACCTCGGCTCTGATGACGCCTTCTTCGTTGTGCGCGTAGATTGTCAGTCCGAGGCGACCGTTCGTCTTCCTGACAAAGTAATCCTCGGCCGACGAGCCGCCGCTCAACTCCTTTTTCTGCTCGGCCATCTCGCGCTTCCTCTGCTCGGACGCCTCGGTCAGCGAGCATCCCGGAGCCAGCGAGCCCTCACAGAGCCGCGGTTTCAGAGGAGCCTGAATGGCACACTGAGATTCTTTATTTGAAAGCGGGAGGAGGTTCCGATGGCTTGGAAGCGATCAAAAAGTTCGAGAAGGGGGCGAAGCACCTACCGTCGAGTGGAAAGTGGTTGTACCGTTGTGAGAGGTGACGTGATCTTGCGGAGTCGACGGATTCGACGACGAAGGAAGCGGATTCTGATTCTGATTCTGGACTTGAATCGGAATCTGATGGTATTGGGGTGGGCCGGCGGGAGACGGGCCGAACGTGCTCATCGGAGTGTTCATGTCCCGAATCTCCATCGGTTTTCGCCATCTACAACAGAAACGAGAACGAGCTGAAAAGTGTCGGAGGGACTAGAAAACTCTCGGGCAGCCTCTCGGCCACTGAATGAAGGACTGAAGTGTTTTCTAGTCCCTCCCATCGAGGAAACTCACATTCGAAACGAGTTCATGTTGAAATGATAGAGGAAAAGTGAGGCGAGCCGCGAGTTGGCCAACAATTTCGAGCCGATTTGTGGCGAGATATCGTTTTGAATGAGCTGAAAAAAGGCAGCGATGCCACGTGGCACAAGGGAAAACGGAACATTTGTGTGGACGAGAAATGGCGGCAAAGTGGAGAAAAGGTTGGCAGCGAGAAGGTGCTAATCTTGTTGGCCGCGCAAGAAAGAACAACAAAAAGAGAAAAGAACGGGGCGGAGAAACAAAAGGAAAGCGAGAGCTGGAGGAGCAGAGACGCTTCCGGACGTCGAAGCGAACGAAGCGAAGGCGAGAGCAGGAGGAGCCGATGTACTGAGAAGCAGAAAAAGCTTGATGAGTGGAAATGAGAGGCAGCGAGTACTCTTGAGAAATCCGGTCAACACGATCCTCGTCGTGTCTCCGCCTCTTTTCGTTCGGTATTTTGCACTTGACGCCGCTCGTTTTCGTCCCGCACTCCCCCTCATTTTCTTCGTTTCCTCTTATTTTTCTTCTCTTCCGATAGTATACGAATTTGCATTCGCACATACATACATATCTTTAGGAGAAGACAACACAGTTGTAAAATGGAACGTGTTGAGCAAACATCGAAAAGGCATCGGGGCGGGGAGGGAGGAGGCTGTGCGCCCGCACTTGACCACACGTGAAAAGCCACGTGAACTGGTTCTCCCGAGACAGATTCGAGATGGATTCGAAAGTGAAAGAGAAAGAGAGAAAGAAAGAGAGAAAGAGAGAGAGAGAGAGAAAAAAAAAAGAGAGAGAGAGAGAGATCAGAGAGAGATCAGAGGGAGCAGGTACTAGAAACTGTGGAGAGATAAGACGGGGTTGCTGTTGTTCAGTCGAAGACGACTTGGTCAACACCTCTACAGTAACCCCTGACTCTATAGAGACTAGAATACTCGTGTGGTGGCCTAGGTTTTTCAGTGCAAGACGTAGGCCTCCGAGGCACAGATTTTCTCCAGATTCTCGGGTTTCAAGACGCTTTCACTGCTGAAGTTGCAAAATCAGATGCAGGTTGGAAAACTGCAATTCTTAGAAGTTCGAAAACTTTATCGGTTTTCTCATGTTTGCTCTGTGTTTGATAAGAAATGAAATCGGAGCGGAACACCTTCGAAATCAAAGAAACTCGCAAAAATGCGAAGTAGTTAGTCAGAGGGGAACTCGAGAAAAATGACTCGATTGATGGCCTAGAATCCGACATGACGGCCACGGTCACGGATGGCTGACGGGGAGAGATGCGAAAAACTGGGCGATTGGCAACTTTTCCACGAGAAGAATGTCTCTCTTTTTTGCATATTCAAATGAAAAGAGACGAGAGAAGGTGTACAAATTGAAGAAAGAAAAAGAAAAAGAAGAAGAAGCTTGAGAAGTACTTGACCGAATTGGAAGTCGCGAGAAACACCAATTATAATCGGCGGGGTGAAGCGAGAGTAAACCGAGGCAACCGTTAGGAATTCGAGACAGAAAAAAGGGGGGAAAAGTAGTAGTCGTCGGGGAAGAAAACGGGAAAAAAAGAAGAAGAAGAAGACGTCGGAAGGAGAAAGACGGAGGGAAGGTTCGTCTTCCGATTTTATTATGAACGCCCCGCTAAAGCTTTTTTTGGGCAGGAAGGTGTTTTTCGGAGGAGGAGGAGGAGAATCTTTGCGAGAAGACTGGAAATTCGAGTGAAAACGGAGGGTCAAATTACAGTAAGCAAGGGAGGTTTTCAGGCGAGGCTCACCTCGATTCCGGGCAACGGACGCTGCTGGAGAGCATTCAACCGTTGTGTGACGACGACGTTCTTGAGAAGAAGCATCTGCCGCACGTCTTCTTTCGACGCCGTCTCGCTCGATTCCGACGTCTCGAGAAGCGCGATCAACTTCTGCTGAATCTTCTCGTTCTGTCTCGCGAGATAGCTGATCGCGACGACGTGCGACGTGGTTCTGGCAAGGAGAAGCGAGGAGACGTTGAGCGCCTGGATGAGGAAGAGGTGCGCGTGGGCGGAGACGACGACGCGGAAGATGTTGTTGGCGTGCGCGACGTCGACGCAGTTCTCGGACTCGGGCGACGAGCACGCGAAACACTCGAGCAGGTCGACGGTGACCGGCGAGCCTTTGTAGCTGAACACCATGCTCAGCGGGTTCAGCGACACCTGAAGCTTCGGAAATTGCACTTTGGAAGTCTCACAGTGAACCCTGCATAGAAGGGCCACTCAGCTGTGACCTTCGAACCGAAACATCTTTGAAACTAGCAGAGTTTTGAAAAAGTTGCCAACTACAAGCATGATCACCGAAAAGTTTTTCATATTTTTTCAGTCGACAACTCTCTCATAACTATTTCTTTTTTGGAGGTATACACTTTCAAAGTTTATCTTGGAAGGCGGGATTCTATTACAGGGATTACGGTATTCTCCGTGCTCTTTTCGAAGGCCTAGACAGCCTCGAGCCCGAGCTCAAAGAACCTGAAGGGTCTAGTCAATCGGAACGAGTCTCCCTCCCCAAAACGTCTCCTAAACCACTAGAGGAGGCCCTATTACGTTGGAAGTCTCGGGCTGCTCCTCGCACGGCTGAATCGAGTCCTGTTCGAACGTGGCGATCCGGGAGACAGAGGCGGAGAACGAGTGTTGAAACATGTTGAATGCCGATGTGTTCGACGACTGAAACACGATTCCGAGTGTTTTGGCGAGAGGCGGCGGCACGTCAATCAATTAGATAAGCGCCGTGTCTTTGTGCGCCTCCTCCTCCTCCTCCACACACTTCTTATCTTCTTCCCCGCGCTCACCTGAGAGATGAGAAGGGCCGTGTCTCTGGCACTCAGAGTGTTGAAGCCGATCGTTCGGCCGTCGGATTTCAGATAAACGAAAAAGTCGCTCACTTTGTGGACCTTCTCTCCTGCAAAAAGTAATGGGTTGTGAGCAGTCGGACGTGCGGCGGGACGCCCAAAAAAAGAAGTAGTTGTTTCTTATGTCTGACGAGATGGATGTCGCCATGCGCGACTGGAAATAAATGCGTGCGCAGCGCGCGCGCACGGGGCAAGCGAGCCGTGAGCACAGCTCGCCGAGCACCCAATTATTATGAAAAGAGGGCGAAGAGCAGCACGTATATTTGTTTGATGAGCACTTTGAAATCAATTGGAAAATGGGGGCAACGAGCGGCGGATATTCGCGAGGGGGTTTATCAGTTTGAGGGGGCGGGTGTGAGTCTAGAACTCGCGAGAGAACCAGTTTCGGGAAGTGGCGGAGGCGGCGACGGAGGCGAAAACAAAAATGACTTGGCCGTCGTGGTGTCTTTCGTTCGTGGTCACACACCTATGCATTTTTAAGGTGCAGTCACTCCCTTTTCTCGACCCGTTTTCAGAGATTTCCGCCGAGAGATACACATCCGAAATGGCGTTCTTCTTACCCATCGGAATGAGCGTGTCGAGAAGCACTTGTCCTGAAGAAGCGGTCGCCAGAAGACGTGGCTGCGAGTCGTCGAATGCGTTGAAGACGCGTACCTGGAAGAAGGAGAAGAAGACGTCGTCTTCGTCGTGAAGTATGATGATGAATGGGTTGGTTGGAAGGCGAAAGTGCTACTGTATACACATTCACACCGCCCCGCTTTATAACTATTCTAACCTTGGCAAGCCGTCCGTCCAACTTGTCCCACTTTTGGCCGTCTGGAGACAGTTCGAACAGCTCCGCGTCGATTCTGAAATCGAAGACGAAGAGTAAAGAGAGGGGGGCGGAGCTTGTTCGGAACGGGGCGGATGAGTGGAAGAAGAGTCGACGGATTCACCGCCAGCCAACTCGTGGCACCCACTTGTGTCCTTGGCAGCTGCCCTTCCGTCCCTCTCGTCGCTCGTAATTACTGGATCTCCCCCCTTCCAAATTCTGGATATGTGTGCGACTAATTGGCCGGAAAATCGAAGGAAATCCGAGCGAACATCAGAACGTATTGAGACATTTGTGAAGAAGAAGAAGTGAGAAGAAGTGAGAAGCCTCACTGCACTTCCCAATCGGATTACGTCACAGTGGAGCGCGTTTGCAATGAAGAGGGACTTTTGTTCGGATTTCCACGTGACCGCCTGTTATCAGTCGAAAGTATCGATTAGAAGTGGGAAAAAGGAGGGACGTATCGGAAGTTCGGCTCGAAAATGGACGAGTTTCAAGAGGAAGAGGAGTTCGAACCGCCGCCACCCGTCATTGTAAACGTGAAATTGGTGAGGAAAGGGGGACTTGATCTCGGAGAAAAATCTCGAGTTTTCAGCGGACAGAACCCGAACTCGAACCCGACGAGTCGAAAGTGATCACGCGACTACGGGCGGCTCGGCGGGTCATCGTCAAAACGATCTCGGTGTTCTTCACCGTTACCGCGTGCTGTGGCCTCTTCTGGCTCGAAGGCAACACCATTCGGCAAAACATTAGTCAGTTTGCCGACGATCTTTTCTCTCTCTCTCTCTTGATTCTTTCCATTTTCAGTCATTTTCACTCTGGACGAGATGAAGCAGGTGGAGACGGCCGAGTCGACTCTTCATCTCAAGAACTTTGTTCTGATCCTTTGGACGTTCGCCATCTACACTCTTATCTCGTGCGTCGACATCGCAACGTGTTCTGAACTTTCCAACGTCTTCTTTTTCAGTGAAGTGATGCACATTCTGTCTTTGAACGACAAAATGCGATTGCTCGAGGCGTTGCGACACCGAACGAAGATGGAGTCGATTCTGTCGTTGGTCCGCGAGAAGTCGTACTTCGACACGGAGGCCGTCGACTTCATTCTCACGAATCAACAGAACACGAAGATCGAGGCGGTGAACGACGAGCTCGGAGCGCCCGAAATGGTCGACTACCGCGTGCACGGACTCGACCCGCGTCGAGTCTTCGAGCAGGAAAACGAGTGATTCCACTAGGAGACTAGGAGATAGTCCCCCTCGGCCATCTTTTAACGGTGCATAAACTTTCGACGGTCATGTCTTCAGAAGATCTTCCGCATCTTCTTCTTCTTCTTCTTCGAAGAGGTCTTGCATGGTGTTTGTGTTGGGCGAAGTGTCTCTCGTTGACAAAAATTAATGACATCCCGAAGATGTCGTCTTCATCTTCTTCTTCTCGCCCTTCTCGCCGTCGTTTTTTGCTTCCATTCGTCATCTCTCTTGTGTCCCCCTTTCAGAAGTCGACGCGCGAGAATAAAAGGCTCACCTGAGAGTCGACTCGTCGCTCGTCCAGCATTCCGCCTGCGAGCAGGAGCACGAGAGACGAGCTCCCATCGAGCTTTTCAGAATTTGCACACGCACTCAGATGATGGATGATGCTGAAAATGGCAAAGATTCGAGAGAGAGAGAGAGATGAAATGGGAGAAGAAGAAGAAGAAGAAGAAGAAAAAGGGCAACTGGGTGCTCATTTCAAATGTGAAATTGGAAATTGCTCTCGCTCATCACAATTCCGAAATGGTGTCGTCCGTGTGCGCGCGAGCGCAAAAACAACAAACACTAAATTATGCGTCTCTCCGGCGAAAAGGCTTCACACCAATCGGGCGCCGCGCAGAAATGAAAAATGAGCGCCCTGTGGCTCTTTTTCTCTCTTCTGCCCCTTCTTCTATTGCTATTGCTCGGCGAAGACACTCAATTTGTATGTGACCACTACTGAAATGGGATTGAAAGGAGGAGAACGGCGCGAAAACAATGGGAGAGGAAGAAGAAGAAGAAGAAGAAGAAGAAGTGTTCGGACGGCGACTATTATGATTCGTCGAAAGGACGCGGCGATTCGAGGAGGAGGCGGAAGGAAAGAAGAAGCGGGTGTGGCTGGAGAAGAAAAAGAAGAAGAAGAAGAAGAAGAAGAAGAAGAAGAAGAAGAAGAAGAAGAAGAAGAAGAAGAAGAAGAAGAACAAGAAAAAGAAGAAGAAGAAGAAGAAGAAGAAGAAGACGTCGTCTGTATGCAAATGCATTCTGGAGGTGTCGACTTATCAATCGGGAGAGATTCCAGTTTCCGAAAGAGCTCCAGATTACTTGACGTCATCTAGAGGAAGAAAGAAACGGATTACCGCTGCGGTTGATCATTTGGAACTCGCTCGGCGAAAAACTATGCTCTGATATCAAAACAATTATCACTAGAGCGAACATGCTTTTTGCTCCCGAATATGCCGAAAAGCGCAAGTTAAGGGGGGAGGGAGAGGGTTACGGTCATTGTTTGGCGGGTCTGAAACAGGTGAGCTCTCTGAGCAAACGGAGAAAAAGAAACAAATTGTGGGCGGAGGCAGTCGTCGTACAGTGCGTCGGGGACGAGCAGCCGACGTAATGTCGCTCCCTCACCGTCTTTTGCGTCGTTCTCTTCCCTTTCTTCCAGTGCTTGTTGTTCTGTTCCCGTTCGTTTGGCGACAAGCTGACACTGAATCATCGAACAGCACACCTCTTCTCGGCTGAAAATTACACAACTTCCTCTTCTCATTCTTCTTCTTCATTTTTCGTCTCTTTTCGAGCATGAAATGAGGTCTAGAAAAGAGCACGAGCAAACAAAAGTAAATGAGAGAATGTTAGGAAGAAGGGGAGAAGAGCTGCTCCGGAGATATTCGTTCTTGCTCCGTCGAGCCCGCACACACACACACTTGTTTTCTCGTTTTTCTTCTTCATTAAAGGGGGGGTGCCAACTTGAAAAAAGTTTGCTTTAATACAAACTAGAGGGGTGGGAAAATCTAGCGCACAAGGAGCGACGCTTTGAAAATAAGTGCAAGTATTTTTAATTATCGATTTTAGGCCAAAATTAATATTCCTGTGGCCGTGGCCTAACTGCTGCTTTTCGCGGGATTTCTTCGCGCGGCCTCGACGAATTTTCGAGAATTCTTCGCAAAAAGACGTGTCTGTAAGCGGAGCATCGAGCGGCCGAAAAATATCGCAAATCAATCGATATCGCGCATAGGCGCGCAACGAAATTTGGGTTTCTAGGTCACGGCCACAGGAATATTAATTTTGGCCTAAAATCGATAATTAAAAATACTTGCACTTATTTTTAAAGCGTCGCTCCTTGTGCGCTGAATTTTCCCACCCCTCTAGTTTGTATTAAAGCAAACTTATTTCAAGTTGGCACCCCCCCTTTAACACGAAATCAATCGAGATGAAGGGGAAGTGTGAGAAGCGAGAAAAATGAAAGAAAAAGAGCAGAATGGAGTCGGGCGGAGCAAGAAGAGAACACGTGTCCCCCGGGGGAGATGGAATTGAAAACTGCGACGGGAGAAGGCGAGAGCGATGGAGAAATCGAAGAAGGATTGAGGGGTGATGACGTGGCACTGTACAGTAACCCTCCGAAGTAAGCATTCCGAACCTCAGGTTCCATGACGTGGAAATGGTACTCACTTTGAATGGGAATGAACTTCCATGGCTAGAAGATGGAATGACGTGGCACTACGTGTGACAACATGACGTTCCGGTAAGCCCTCCCTACCAAAGTTTGCGTGAAACATTCCAAACTAGAGTTTCCATGACGTGGCATCAATCCTCTTCCTGATTCTAGATTTCAAGAAGGAACGACGTGGCACTACAGTAATCTTCCCATCAAGAAGCGAAAGGAAGGCTGACATTTTTTGCGAAGGAAATGCCAACTCATAAATCTCAAGTGCACTTTTTTGTCACTCTCGGCTTGTTCTCTTCATCCTTCTCTTCTTTTCTCGCGTGCGCGCGCGCGCCGAGGCGGTCGGTCAAATGGCATTGGTGTAATTGACAAGATAATGGGCACGGCGAGATTATTAGCAGTGAGGCAGAACGAGGAGAAGGAGGAGACGTTTTTCGGCGCGGAAAAGAGATATTCTTCCGAGATAAACGGGACAAACTTGTTGGAATGCGGGGGGGATGCGTGTTTTGTTTTCGGAAGAAGAAGAAGAAGTACTCTGCTTTTTTCTCGCCAAAGAGTAGAAACGATGTCCATTGAAAGGGCCGAGAGGGTGCATTTTTGATTTAGTGAGGGTGGTCCTTCGTGGCCACGAAAAAGATGAAGAAAAAGAAGATGTGCGGGAGGGCACTTAAAGAAGAAGACGAAGAAGAAGAGGAGCAACGGCAAAACGTATCTGTTTTTGAGCGGATATAGTCGAGAAGAAGCAGACGGCGTCTTTATAAATGCGTGGGAAAGTGAGCACGATTAGAGAGAAACCACCGCCGACTCTCGGAACTTTTCACATCGACGACACGTGGAGCGACTGGAAAACGATCATCCCGTTACAGTTTCATTTGACACTTTACTGACTTGTCTGACTTGAATAAAAACTTTGTTTTTTATTTAAAAATGCAAATTTCGATGGTTTTTTAGAAAAGATTTCAAAGCATTTTAGTTTTGTTCTGTTTCAAAATTGGAAACTTGAGCTCGAATTTCAGGTTTTCAAAGCACGATCCGAGACTGGAAATGTTTGAAAACTGGAATGGTCTGCTCAATTCTGGAGCATGAAGACGAGCAGTTCGGAGCACTCTGAGCACCGCTACAGTACCCTCTCTCTCTCGCTTTCCGCAAGGGAAGACGTGCTCTTTTCTGTCCGCTTCCAATTAGCCAAATAGACGCTGCTCTCCGAGATTTCACCTTCATGCCTCGTTCCGCATCAAAAATGCATAGAAATTGCTCTTTTTGACATTGAGCTCTCTCTCTCTCTCTCTCTATTTCTTGCTCTCGGAGCCATAAAGGAGGGAGCACAAAAACGATGACGGGCTCCAATTTGCGAATTCAAACACGCAAACAGAGATGTGTCTACCTAATTTCGTGTGCCTCGCGCGTGAGAAACGAAACGACGACGACGACGACGAAAAGGATGAAAAAGAGGAAAAAGGGTACGGAGGAAAGAAGAAGAAGAAGAAGGTTATATGCATAAATTTGAAGGGAGAATGTTTCGGAAGGGGGGTGGTTCAGAGGGAAAGATCGCGAGTGAGGAGGGCATCCAATTTGGCGGATGAATGCCCGATTAATGAAGTGCCTGCCCTCTTTCTCGCTTCTTCGAGAGTCTCTTTCCCCTTTTTCGGGGTGACACTCGACGAACAGAAGGACAAGAGAAGAAGTAGTGGAACGGCGAGAGGAAGAACGACAAGAAGAAGAAGAAGAAGAAGAAGAAGAAGGTCGTCACGATGAATAGGCGAGAAGCTGACGACACGAGAGACGACCAAAAAGTTGTTGGTTGACCCGGAAAGGCACACCAACTCGAGTGCTCCGAGAGCCCTTCTTCGTCAGTCATACATAAATCCGGTCACGCATATCGAGGCGGACAGAGAGAGTGGGCGGTTCGGAGAGACGCAGACATGCTGAAAATGGGGGTGGAGACGAAAACGGGGGGCCCTTCAGGTCCCGAAACGGCGATGAATAAGTGATGAGGTGGGAATTTGTTATCAGCAAAGTGGAGGAGTGGAAAAAGGCACAAAACAAGGGGAAGCCGTGTGGAAACTGGAATTGAGGACAAGTTCAAACACTCCAGTGCTCAGCTGGTCCGAGAACTTTCATCAGTTGATCGAATTCGGAAAACAAAAGGCTGCTTTATTTAGCAAATTTAGACCATCATCAATCTACATGTAGAGCGACTTCTCCGTCTTTCCCTTCGCGCCGCTCGGAGCCCCTTTTCCAGTGGGCTCCAAGTAGACACTCTTCACGCACTTCTTGCTCTCCTTCTTTTCGAGGTTCTTCTCGCTCTTCATCTTTTTCAGCGACGTTTTGCTTCTCGCCGTTTTCAGCGAGCTCTTGCTTTTCGTCGTTTTCAGCGAGGTCCTACTTCTCGCCGTCTTCAGGTCTTTCTCGCTGCCCGCCGACTTCATTTTGCTCTTCTCGCTCTTTCTGCTCTTCTGACTCTTTTTGCTGTTCGTCTTCGGGTCGGCTTTTTTGAGGCTCGAACGACTGATGGATCTGAAAAAGTGGGATATCGTGTCAGAGAGAAAGACTGGAATGAATCGCACTTTTGGCTCTTCTTGCTCTTCTGACTCTTTTTGCTCGCTTCCTTCCTCTCCTGGTCCTCACTTCGATTCTTATTGACAGGATCGCGTTGAGACTTCCGCGACTTCCTCGACAATCCTCTCTTCGATCCCTTCTTGGATTCCTCCTTCTTCTTCTCAGGAGATCTCTGCCGACGCTGCGACGACTCTCTCTGCTCGCGAGGACGTCTTCTCGACGAGTCGCCCCCCTCGTCCTCGTCGTCACTTCGCATCCTCTTCTGCCGACTCGATCTCTTCGATCCGCGATCCGAGGCCTCGTCCTTGTCCCTCTTGCTCTTCTTCGATCTCTCCATCTTCTGCACCTTCTTGCTCCGAGCACTGTTCTTCTTCATGCTCTTCTGACTCTTCCTACTCTTCTGGCTCTTCCTGCTCCGCGCGCTCTTCTCCTTCTTCTTCTGCCTCTTGCTCCGCTGGCTCTTCTTCTGCCGTCGGCTCCGCGCGCTCTGCTTCTTCCGTTTGCTGTTCCGTTTCGACCGTTCCGACCGCTGTCTGTCCTTCTTTCTCTTCTTTCGTCTCGATGATTCCGACATCCTCTCGCGACGCGTCACCGCTCTATCCGCCGTTTTGCAGCCGACGAGCACGAGAGGCACACTCGACAGAACCGCCAGCCCGACAGCTGAAAGCGCGCACTCGGAACACGGCTCCCTGCTTCTGAATCCCTACCACACGCTGTCGGCTCGAGCAGGATCACATCCATTCACGAGTTCCCGTTGCCTGCTCAATAAAAAGAAATGACGAGAGAACTCGGAATGAAGCTGCGTGAAAGTCGATTTATCGAAAAACGAGAGAATACAAAACGAGACTGATAAACGACTTTCCGACGGTTTTCCGCAGCGACTCGGTCTTCCCTTCCCGCTTCTGCTGGCTGAAAACCGGCAATTTCAGATTCTGAGAACGCATCGAGAAGTCACTCACTGCGCACAAATGCCCGTGTATCTGCAGATGTCGTCCGAATAGAAGGCGACGTTCACCACGTGGTCCTTCTCGTTCCTCGAGTCACGGCTACAAACGAACCCCTGATAGATGACTCCGACCAGTGTGACGCGTCCGCCGACCATCCGAACGACTCCGCCGCCGCTGTCTCCCACGCACGCCATCTGTTTCCCGGACAACGACTTCGAGTAGAACGTCTTCCTGTCGTGCTTGCTCTTCTCGAGAGTCACCGACTCGTACTTCAGAGGTCCCGCCGACTCTTCCTCGCCCACTGTCGCTGCAACTCCCGTTCTGGATTCCAGACGTCTCCAGTCTTTTCTCACGATCCACTCCGTATCCGAACAACTTCATCCTCGGCGGATCGTCGTCGAACACTTCGTCCTCCCCGTGTGCCACGCAGATCGCGCGAACCATCTTCGTGAATTTCACATTCTCCGACAGTTCGACGATGGCGAAGTCGTCGAAATCCGTCGGTTTATCGTCACAGGCTCTCGGAAGAACAATCTATAAACGCCTTTTTCTGCGGCGAGACCAGAGAAAACGAAAACTTTTCGGATTCTGACTCGATCGAATTGTTGCTCCTTGCAATTTTTTCGGTATCCGCAGTCGGTACCGAGAAACACGTTGAACATTTCGTCGAAATTCCCTTCTTGCACAATATCATCACTGAAAGAGGCAGGAGGGACTAGAAAGTGCGGGGGTTTCTAGTCCCTCGCGGCTCACCTCTCCTCTGCGCATCCGGCAATTCTGGATCCGTTCGTCATCCACGCGTATCCCCCGTTCGTCATCACCGCGAAGCAGTGTCGAGCCGTCACGAGGTGTCTCGGCGAGACGAGAGTTCCCGTGCACAGTCCGGGACCGCCGTTCTCCAGCTCCAACGCCACGTTCCACGGAGCCTCCGAGACTCTCGCTCTCACTCCGTTCAGCACTTTCCGTCCGTACGGGTGCACTGTAACCTGTGTCATTCTGGCCGATCAGACTGTAATTCCGCCTGTCGACCTAGTCGAATGACTCACGCTTCAGACCCTTTCCACATGTTTTCTGTAGTATTTCATTTTCTTCTCGACTCAATTTTTCTGATTGAACTGCCACAAGAAACAGCACAAAAGCTGCCATACATCTCATTTTCGCATGGGAATGTGGACCCGTTTCTGATGACTGGGCCCTTCGTACTTTATCGTGAGGTCACGCTTCAATTGAAATCAGTTTCATTTTTCTTCACTACAAATAAATAAGATACAATTAGGCAAAAAGCTGGTTACAAGCATTACAAGCATTTGAATTTGGGACGAGAGAAAAAAGGGATGGGAGAAATTAGAGAGTCGAGTTGGCGACGAGAGCCACTCCACGCTGATAGAAGACAGTGGCAGAGGAGAGCTGGAAGGCGAGCGGCGAGATGAGCTGGCGCCGGTCGCCGTACAAGTAGAGCGGGAGGCGCGTGCCGTCAGGGGCGTCCTGTTTCCAACTGAGCTCCACAATGTCGCACTCGCTCTTGACCAGCTCGCACAACTCGAGTTTATTGCCTCCAACAGCCTTGGCTCCGCGGATGTCGACTCCCGAAATGCGGAAAACGTCAGTGGCGTCGGTGCGTCCGATGTGAATGTGCAAACTGAGCTGTTCGAGGGACCACGTGTTGGCCTGAGCGACTTGTTGGCGAGTGGCAGTCACATAGGCTTCCGGCGAGAATGTTCCTCCGAGCCAGAACGTTTCGCGCTGAACAAGAATAATTTTTATTATTCAGCTTGTTTCCGTAGAAGTTCTCACCTTCAGGTTCTCGGCACCTCCGATGCGAATTAGCTGCTTGAGTCTTTCGTTGAGATCCATCATCCAGTCCATGACAGTCACCTCTCTCGGCACCGTGTACCGTTTCCATCCGTTAGGCACTTCTCCCTTCTGCAGACTGGCGGCCAGAGCACGTGTCTCATTGTTCTGCTTCTTCTCCGCACGGCAAACGGCGGCAATTTCATTCAGATCGTGGCGGATGTCCTTCAGAAGTTGCGAACCCAAATTGACTTCTCTTTCGAAGAATCGGAACAGTGGATCTTTGATGTTTTCGACAGTTCTTCGCATCTTTGCTATCTCCTTTGGCAACAGTTGGAGCCACTGCTTGGCGAGCTCTCCAAGTTGTGCCATCCATTGCGGTTTCGCCTCCTCCTTCCCATCCTCATTGAATGCCAATTCCTCGTCGGTCACCTTCAGCATGTTTCGGAGCATCGATTCTCCTCTCTTCGTCAGCAACACTCTCTCCGCGTTGTTCGGGAGACCGAGCCACGCCGGCAGCTGCTCGTTCTTCAGCTCCTCGACCCATCCCACCATCTGATCCTTCTTCGACATGTTCGGAGTGAAAAGAGCAGAGTCTCCGTCGTACTTCGGAATGAGAACGTGATCCTGCTCAAAGCTCTTCGCTGTGAACAGATTCTCGAGCACACAGTCAAGGAGCATTTGATCGAACTGATTGTCTATTTTTCCTCCGTAGATGCACTGGCTGAGAAGAGTTCGAAGAGTAGTCCATGGAAGTCGTTCAGGCTCGACATTTGGTCTTCCTTGAGCGACGGCGTCCACGGCAGCGTCGAGAGTATCGCAAGCAACACGAAGATCAGCGTCGGAGAACTCGTACGCTGTCGACCATCCGAGAGGAGTGTATCTGAGTCTTTCCTGAACGAGTGCGTGCAGCCAGCAGACAAGAAGGTACAGCCTGCTTCTCTCCGTCGGCACCTTGGTGAGTCTCTGCGGCGGTATGCTCGACAAAGATCGTAGAAGATTCGCCTTGAGTCCGGTGGCTGGTTCGAATACCACGACACGCGACGCTCTCAGAATCGAGGACGGCAGCTTGGGGTGGATCTCGGCGGTGAGGAAGAGACGGAACTGCGCGTGCGGTTTCATCGAATGAAGTCTCTTCTCCAGCTGAGCCAACCAGCTCGGAGCCAAGTGCACGTTTTTGAGGAGCACCCAGCGTCCCGATTTGGTGGCGGCGCCGAGAGCAGAGTCCGCCTGACTGAATCCTTCAGCAGATCCGATGGCAATGGAAGTCAGCTGACGATTGGTCTCGACAGCAAGATCCTCGATCTTTCCAGAAGCGTCGTATCCAGTGGCCGAGCAGAGGAGCACCGGCTCGGATGGAGCCACTTCCGTATCAACGATCGAAAGGATGTCGACGACCTTATCTTGTTGCATGAAGTGACCGTCAAAAGCGGTCGAGACGACGCGATGGGCGGAAGCCATCAGTCTGTCCGGACGTAGACCGTGCACGACGATCAACGAATTCATCGCGATGCACAATGGAGACAGCTTTCCTTCCACGTCCTCCCATATCGCCGGAACGTTGGATTCCGGATTGTCATGGGCAAGCCAAGCAGAAACTGCAGCGGACTCCGATTGAATCTTGGAGAACACCTTCTCGAATCCGTCGACCTTTCGCATCTTGGCAATCGCCTTTTTGTTCTCGACACTGAGGAAGTCGAGTCCCGCAGGAATGGAGCTGTCGGAGTCATCTGAAGCTTTTTCTTCCGATTGTAGTTGAATCTGAGATGATTGGAACTTACCGTTCTTGGCAACGATGTCGGATCTTCCGAGGAGAAGATCGAAGTGCTGTTCGTAGGCTGGAGCGGACGGATTCGAGCGGATGTGGATTCTCATGAGGAGCAGAGCCAGAAGCACCTTATCAGTGTGAAGCATTCCACGCGAGACGCGGCGGAACACGGTCTGAAAGAAGAAGAATGTTTTTATGAGAGAGGAAGAATGTATTTAATACCTGGAACAAGCTGGTAGTGATGATTTTCAGTCTCTTCGCGTAGTCGGTAGTAGAAGAAAGCTCCGGTGTCTTGAGAACATGCGTGAAAATTTCAACAAGGAAATCGAGCGAGTAGTGGTACAAGAAGTGAATCTCGTTGAGTTGCTGTAGAGTGTGGTAGATGTGCGAGCACGCGGTCGCTAGTCTCTGGTACTGCGCCGACACCGCGTCCACCTCCGCCATAACCTTGTCGGTTTCCGCCGACTTTTGCGCCACTTCGGCAGCCTCGTTCTTCAGCTTCTCGAGTGTCTCTATAACCGAGTTGTCGTCCAGGATCTTTCCTTTGCTTTCATTCAACGCAGCCAGCAACGCCTTTTCGAGATGACGAAGACGGACAGCGAACTCTCCTTGCAGCTTCAGCAAGTCGTTTCTCTTCTTGTCAACGTCCGGTCTCTCGCTTCGGAGTACTTGATTCAAGCACTGACTGGCCAGAGAAGAAGAGGTGACCGTGAAGTTGACGAAAGTGACGCGCGAGCAGATGTCCGGCGAGAACTCAACGGTCGAATCGCGAGTGATCATGAAGATCTGGAACGACGGCGACAGATCGATGTCCTGGTCTCCGATGGTGATCAGCACACGTCCACCGGCCCTCTTCACTTCCCGATTCAGCACAGGATTAAGGATTGGATCGTAAGCCTCCACGTCTTGAACGAGAAGGGAGTTTCCGAAACGGAGGGCTGATTCGAGATTCTTGCGGAAGGATTCGTCCAGGAACGATGTCTTCTGGATATTCTTTCCGGCGAACTGCTTCATGATGTACTCGATGGCCTGACCAGACGGATCGATGATCAATGGGTAGCGGTTGAAGCGGTGCAGCATTATCGCGTTTTCTGTGCACAAATCGTCCACTGGCAAAGAGTTGAGCTGCCATTGCAAACGATCGTCTACAGTCGACAGATACTCGATACGAGCGAGATCGTGACGGAAGTGGAGACCGGCGTTGACCACATGATTGAACCACTTGTGGAAGATCTCGTCACGCAGCATCTGATCATAGTAACCAGCGTAGGCGAGGAAGGCAGAGGATAGGAGAGCGTCTCCGACAAGAGAATCCATTTGCTGCGAGAAGCCGGCACTTCCGCTCGACCAACGATCGCGTTCGGAGCGGAGCGAAGAGAGCAGCTCTGTGGACCGATTGACCTTTTCCTGGACAGAGAGCAAGTCCTGCTTGATGTTCTCCGCTTGTCCGATAAGTTGCGCGTATTCCTCCTTGTACTTTCCGATCGACTCCTCCAGTTCGGTTATTCTCACATCGACGACCTTGCCCTCTTCCGTCTTCTTCGCTGCTTCCTTCTCCAGTCTCTTCAGCTCGTTTCTCAGCGGTTCCACTTTGTGCAGCATTGTCGAATAGAGTAGCTGAGCGCGCGCCCATTTGACCATAGGCCCGCAAGCGACAGAAGCTCTGTTGACTTTTTCGAACTCCCAGTCGGGATTCTGAATGTACTTCTCCATCTCTTTCAGAATGGCCGGAGTGAGAGACTCCGTGTCGAACTGCAAAATTCTCGTCATGAAGTCGTCCTTCATCATCACTTGACGAATCGCCTTCCAGTCGGTTCCGACGTTTTCTCCAAGTAGAATGCAGATCGCTTCTAGCGTCAACTTGACGACGACCGGAGGACTTGACATGGATTTCACTTCCACAAGTTGATTCTTTTTGATTCCTTGCACTGCAGTCTGAGCTTCCGCCACAGCTGGTTCGACTTGAGCAAGATCGCTCTCGACGACGGTTTTCTTCTCGGCCATCTGCTTCAGTTGCACGGCGAGCTCCTTCTGAAGTTGTTCCGAGAACTTCTTCTCCTCTTCGGCCTTCTGCTGATCGGCCAACATCTCCTTCAACTTTAGATTCGCCGCCTCCTTCTTCTCCTCGAGCTCTTTGCTCTTCAAGTGGAGACTCTTTTGCAGTTCTTTTACTTGCTCTTCCGTTTCACTGATCTTGTTCAATCCGATGTTCAAGTGGATCTTCTCCTCTTCAAGGTCAGATCGTTTCTCGTGGAACAACGACATGAACTGTTTGATGAAGTCGAGGAAGTGTCTGGGAGTGCACGCCATTACGCGATGTCCCTTTTTCAGTTCGACCTCATTGAACTTCTGCACAGTCTTGTGCACGAGGCAGAGAGTGTTGACGACGGCATCTCGGTAAGTGGGTTCAGCAGGAACAAGCTCACAAGAAGGAGTCAAGCGGACCGATCCCTCATAGTCGGTTCTATCGATGTCCATGGTCTTTGTCAGCTCGGATCCGACTTGGTAGAGAGCGTTCTCGCTCCAGTCACCGAACCAATTGAGAACGCATCTGTTGAACAAGGCAGGAGATGTCGAGGCACGCTCGCGAAGACCGCTTCCTGACGGGTTCATCGTGAAGACGACGTGGAGATTGCGCATCACTTGCTGAGTGAACCACTTGTACAGTTCGTCGTGGCTGTCCAAAATCAGTCCTTGACGCTGAGCACCCTCCTTAATCTGGGTCATCAGAGTCGTGTGCTCATCTCCTTCGAACAATCCGGGCACTTCTCCGTTCGCAAGAAGCGTGTTGAGTCTCTCGAGGAATCCAGTATCGAGCATGTTCGATTCGTCCATGATGAAGCACAACTTCTCGTTGCGACATCCGGCTCTGCGAAGCACAGTTCTCATGTCCTCGTCGAAATCGGCGGCCGTGTACTTCGAGTGCACCTTCAATTGGAACACACTTAGTCCGTTCAGCCACGCGACAAATCTCGACAGCGTCGTTTTTCCAGCTCCGGCAGTTCCAATGAGAAGCAAGTGACCTTGAGATTGACGGTAGATTCGGTCGATTCGGAGAACGTGATCGAGCATCTGATCGAACAGCACAAGCTTCACATCGAGTTCCTCTTCGTAGAATCCCTTCAGACGAGCCGAAACGTAGTCCTGGAGTTCTTCGCGAGTGACGGGAACGTAGTTGCGGGACATCCAGCAGGAGTAGAGAAGCGGTCTCTTAAGAGCGTCTTCAAGGCGGCAGGCATTGGCAAAGTACGTCTCGGCGACTCCGTCGACCAACTTGTCGGTCCATTCTCGCTCTTCGTCAGTGACAAGTCTGTCCTGGAAGAGACGGATCGCCTCGTGTGCCCAGAGTCGGACCAGTTGATCAACAGACAGCGATTCCAGTGGGGCGATAGCCTCGGAGATGCCTCTGACCCATCTAGTCAGTTCTCTCGGCGAGTAAACGTAGTGGGGTTGATCGTCCTGAGTGAAGTGTTCCTGACTCGCCAAATATACGTCCACCATAGCGTTCGTCAGCTGATCGGCCATTCCTCGGACCGCCGGAGTCATCTTGAGCATCGCGCGATTGAACGTTCCGTAGATCTGCTGGAGGGAGGTCTGTCCCGGATAGTCGACATAGACAATCGGAACGTGTCTGAGGAAGCGAGAAGTCATCGGATGACGGCCCGGATCCGTGGGCGGATTGCAAGCGCCGACAAACTGGATGCGCTCGAGAGTAACCCAGCTGTGATCGGAAGTACGGTAGAAGCCATTGAGCTCGACGAGCTGTCGGAGGAAACTGATGACTCGTTGAGTGCCGTACTTGTCGGGAGCAGGCAAATTGATCTCATCGCAGAAGACAACGAGCCACTGCGAAATTTGAACCGGAGCAAGAACGACGCCATTTGGTGTTCGTCTATATTCGCAGTAGTGATCGAAGGTGCGGAGAAGAAGTTCTGGAGTAGTTGAAGAAGAGAAGTTGACATTGACGACGTCCATTTCTTGTTGTGAACGGAGAGCGGCGAGCAAAGTCATCGTCTTTCCAGATCCAGGAGGTCCACAGAGCACGAGTGGTTTGTGCTCGGCGAGCCACGCCGCGAGGAGCATCTCGTGACGAACAGTGTCGATGGTCGGCACAACTAGATCGGCAGCGGCCACTCGATGCGTCTCAATCTCCATCGTCGGAACCTTGGCGAGCCATGGTTGCCATTGTCCATCGAGTTGAACCTCGTAGTCGATGAGGCAAGCCTGCTGATTCGGCGGCAGAGCTATCGTAGTCGCCTGACGGATGAAGTCGCTCATCATCTCTCTCGACTTCCATTTTCCGTCTCCACTGAACGCCCACACGAGATTGGTCAGCATTGAACGGAGCACAAAGTTCTGGATCTGATCGAGTTCCATAGAATCGTCGATCAGTCCCTCGTCGTGCGAAACCATTTTGCGGATCGAATACGACATCATTGCGAAGAAAGAGGAGAGAAGACGCTGTGGAGTGGGTGGCATGATGTGCTCCAAATCGGTGACTGCGTACTTCAAACTGCCCGGAACGATTCCGTCCGGAGAAAAGTGTGTTTGGAGAGCGAGAGCCGCCGTTCGTTGGATTTCAAGGGCACGCGATGGCTTGGCATCCTCTCCGACCAAATTGACCGGAGCGTTCGATGAAGAAAAGCTGACAGCAGAATCGGAATCGAGGGGGACTCTGCGGATCATCGAAAGATATCTCTCGAAGAGCATCTCTGATGTGACTACTTCCTCACTGAACCAAACCATTCCACAACGAGACACAGTGGCCAAAGTGGCATATTTCAGATCAGCGACTTCGAAGATGATTCTGACGTTCGGCGGAATTGAAAGCCGTTCTCCGTTCGGAAGAGTCAACAGTTTGTTGTCATCGAGCACCGAGTTCAAATTCTCGACCCATTCCGGGTCGACGTCACCGTCGAAGATGATCCATTGGCGACGGTCCGCCTCTCCTCTCACATTGTCGATGATTTTTCGAATGATCGAAGTGAAGAGTCCGTCTGTCCATTCGCGGGTGTTCGGGTCCATGACTCCGTACAACGCATCCTTGCTCATCGCCTTCGCATCTATCACGTGAGCTATTCCTTCTACGTTCTCCCATCGTTCCAAAGCCTTCAGCAGCACCTTCCACGCCATCGTCTTTCCGGCTCCACTTGAACCAACGAGCATAAGTCCGTGATTGAGATTGGTGATCTGGTAAAGCTGGAGCACTTTGTCGAGCCACATTGATCCCATCTCTCCTTGAGTATCCGAATAAATGAGAAGATGCTCGTCGCAGACTTGGGCGAGTTGTTGACGCAATCTGAAATAGTTCTTGAAGTTTTGGATAACAAATGTAAAAAACTAACTCTTTCATCTGGTTGGCAGTGTAGTGGATTCCAGGGAAGACGTCCGAAAGAAGAGAGAAAAGAAGGGCGATATCTTCATTGACGAGCTTCGGAACGAGAGTCTCGCAGACGGATTGGATGAGCATCTGCTGCTCGGCAATGTCCTCCAGGGCCGCTGATCCCATCTTGTCAAGTTTGTCTCTCTTGATGTTACCGGCGGACACCAGAACGTACTTGAGAGCACGCAGTCCAAAGTCGTAGTGACATTGGGCGGAGAGCTGCTCCTTGCACAGAATGAACAGTGGGACGATCTTGTTGGCGAGAGTCTCGGCGGTTCGGAATCCTTGCGAGAAAAGCATCACCTGAGCGATAAGCTGTCTGTCGGGCTGAGTCATTGCCAAGCTTCGGAAGAGTTGTTTCAAGTTGTCCGGAAGATTGGAACGTCCCGAGTATCCTGGGTTCATTGTGATGAAGATTCCGATGTTCGCATTGACATTGAGTCTCTTTCCGACAAGATCGACACTCATGTCTCCGCCAGCACGGACCGCCTCCTGGATGGTTTGAATCTGTTGCGAAACAGCAGAGAGCATGCGCTCCTCGAGTCTGTTAAACTCGTCGAAGCATCCCCAGGCGCCGACTTGACAAAGACCAACGAGAATACGTCCCATTGCTTGGAAGTCGAATGTCTCATCACAGTTGAACACGAGGACGAATCGACCGAGTTGGTGTCCTAGGGCTTTTACGGATTCGGTCTTTCCGGTTCCGGCCGGTCCGAAC
The DNA here is from genome assembly GCA_963966605.1 of Caenorhabditis sulstoni. Classification (NCBI taxonomy): domain Eukaryota; kingdom Metazoa; phylum Nematoda; class Chromadorea; order Rhabditida; family Rhabditidae; genus Caenorhabditis; species Caenorhabditis sulstoni. The sequence continues at coordinate 3,196,199 of OZ016475.1, forward strand.
GGAGATCCTCCGAGACGCGAGTGCAAGGCTTGAGTCATTGTCAGATAGCAACGATCAGTGAGTGGAGTTCGCACGAGTCTCTCTTGAATTCCGAGATACTCAAAGCCGTAGAAGAATTGCGCGTTGGCCATTTTGACGACGCAGCATCGAACTGGATCGACTTGTTTCGGATCGAAATAGAAGCGCATGCATTGGAGCCATCCGAAATCGTTCGCCGCCCGAATCTTCTTCTGAGTCAGCTTGCGGCACGTGTCTCTCTTGTGAACAAGCTCCGTGATCAAAGCCTCCATCTTCTTTCTGCGAATCGGCGGCTGCTCCTTCAGTACGCTGTCGGCGAGCAATTCGAGAGTCTTAACCACCAACTGCTCGACAGTCTCGGCTCCTTTTCCGTCGGCCAACGTCTTCTCCATCTCGTCGCACCACCAGATTTCGGCCGTCAAAGTGATCACTTGGGTCGGATACTTGTCAAGCCACTCTACGTAGTCGTCGGTGGTCATCGTTTGGATGTTCATTTTGGAGAAATGCTGAAGGGAAGAAGCAAGTTGACGAGCCAGAGTGTGCTTCATCTCGGACTCCAAAGCTTGAAGCCACTCGTTGATTCGAACGTCCTTCGTCGTCACAATCTTCACCAAATCCACCTTTTCTCCTTCTCTCGAATGGAATGCCGTGATACTTCTATCTTCCTCATTGATGTCGATGGCGGTGATTCCAGCGAACATCTTCTTCAAGTGCTTCTGAATCCTGGTGATATCCTTACTGTTTCCCATAATCTCCAACAAGTCTTCATCTCCAACAAAGTAGAATCGAGGGAACGAAGACCGTTCTCTCTCCAAATACTCTCCGAGTGCTTTCTGTATCTTGGCGAGCATGTCAGCGAGTCTTTCGAGAAGTCTTTGAGCTCCTTGCATGTTGACGACGTCCAGAATGCGAGGAGATGCAGCCACCTTTTTCATCAAGGCGAGCACATCTGTGGTGATAGTTGCGAAGCGAGAGCTTTCGAACGGAAGCAGTGTGGCAATCTCGGCAGATCCAGAAAACAGTCCTTCCAAGTAGACCCATCGGCGCTGCACATCAATCCAGACATCGAACATCGCGTTGATCTTGTTCAGTTTCTCGTCCCACGACTGGGCGCTTTCTTCGAACTGCTTGTAGTATGGCGAAAGTTTCATTGCGGACAGCGAGTTCTGGTGCTCCTTCAGCTTGTTGAACAAATCGTCCCATCCCTTGATGAGCCGTGTCTTGTTCTGATAGTTTACCAGCTCCACCTCGTAGTTCTGCCAGTACTCGCGCATTTCGCGCAGGAATTCCTCAAGAGCCATTTCTCCTTGAGCCACCAGAAGGATCTTCTTGATAGTTTGCTCGTGGCGCAGAATGTCGGCATCCCACACTTGGCCGAGAGTCAGATCCGTCAGATTCCAGTTCACTCGCATCTCCTTCATCATCTGGTGCCAATGTCGTTCTTTGAGCGCTTCTGATTTCAGCTCAGCGACGAGCATGTTCATCTTTCCGTAGGTGTGCAGCATCTGTTTCACGTGCTCGTAACTTTTGTAGGTCCTGCACTTGACGGGCAACTGCTTCAACTGGTTCATCAGTTCGTCCAAAGACTGCCGAATCTTACGTGGCTGAACTGACAACCAAGTCTTCTCTTTAGCTTCATCGATTCCAGTGTACACTGGCTGCAGTGCCTTCCAAACGTCCTTCATCGCCGCCAGTTCCTCAGTGGCCACCGAGAGCTTGTCTCTCTCGCTCGGAGCATGAGCACTATCCGACAGATCCAAAGCAACTCTCGCCTTACGCATTTTGTTTCGCTCTTCAGACAGCTTGTTCAGTTTTGCCTCGAAAGCAGTGATGACGTTGAGCGCGTCTTGTGGTCTCTGAGCTCCTTCGACCGGCTTGTTCTTGTTCCACTCGGAAAGCGTCTCGCCAGTTCTCTTCTCCACCAGTTCGTCCTCCTGGGCGAACTTAGTCTGTAGATTCATCATCTGTGTCTGAATCGAAGCGTCTCTCAGACTGAGAATCTCGGCAAACGCCGACCATTCTCCCTCAACATTTTCCGAATAGAGCCATTGAGCTGGGAACTGGTAACGTTGTTGGTTGAGAAGACGTTGCGAAGATCGGTAGAGATCAACGGCGTCCTGACCGGCCTTTGTCTGTTTTTTGAGAGACTGCACGAAAGAGATGAGCCCGATCGTATCGGAAGTGGATCCTCCGTCGACAGACTGTGTCTCCAGAACGTTGCGCCACTTGGAGACCGAGTTGAAGAACTTTTGCATCTCTTCGCCAACGACTGCTCCGAACTTGACCAACATCTCCTTGTGCCAGTAGTCGTACTTGAACAGAATTTTCTGTTGCGCCTTTCCGTACTCGACAGAAACGGGGAAGATGGCCTTGCGGGTGTCCTGAGTGTCAAAGACAAGTCTTCCTTTCCTGATCTCCATGAGAGTCTTCATCCACTTTGATAGACTCGTTCCAAGCATCTCAAAGAGTTGCTCCGCTTGCAGCACCCAGAGCGACTGGTAACTGAGCCATTCGCTCAGATACTCCTCTAGATCCGACATGATTCCGTTGACGCAATCGTATGCTTTTTCGAGACACGCTTGTCCCTCTGGCATCACGTTCAGAATGTTGTGGTACGTCTCCGGTTCGATTTCCTCGTTCATGACCATCTGGAAGCGCTTTCCGCTGATTCTCTTCTGGGCGGTGCAGACACTGTGCCATTCATAGAGCTGCTCGAGGATCTTCTCGCGAGTCTCACGGGTGCTCGGGCTAATGTAAAGCGTCTGGGCGGTCATGCACAGCTCGACAACGACACTTTTGACTTGCGGGAGAACGACTTGTCGTTCGCGCAACTCTTCAACTTCTTCGGATTGCGAGTAGACAAGGGTCCAGACACGGATCGCGTCTTCAACTCGGCGCGCAAGAATCGTTTCGATTTGTCGGTCCAGAGTGTTGACCCATTGGGCAAGATTCGAGTAGTTTCCAAGAGAAAGCTGATCGACTCCCTTTTGAATCGATCCGAGCAGACTCTCGATCGTCTCCTTGTCGTAGCGGCACGATTTGAGCACATTCAGATCGGCATTAACGATTCGGACAACATTGAGAAGCTCCTCGCATCTCTCCTGATACGTGTTGACAGTTTCAGCCAGTTTCAGCTGGTACTGATCGATCTTGTACGAATCCCAGCTCAGAGTAGCTCCTGGAAGTGAGAACTTCGAAAAAATAACTATCTTTAAAACAAACCTTCCAACAGTTGCATTTGAATGTCTTTTTTGTAGCTGGCGAGTAGTGATTCGACGCCTTGAACTGAGGCGAGAGCAGTGTTGACCGAAGCGAACGCACGGGTGGCCTCAATGAGAGCTGTGGCAGAGGGTTGCATCTGCTTGGCTTGATGAGCCCAGTTGACGATCTTCAGCGGCACACGGAATCCCATCGCCTTCAGATGCGACACTTCCTTGTAGAGAATGAAGCCGTCGCAGTGGTAGTTGACTTTCAGTTGCAGCTGAGGCCTTCCGTCTACTTGAACCCGCTCGACCGTCAGAATCTTGTTTGGGATCTGCCAATTCTTCGCTTGAGTCGTCTCGACCCAATCGTCGAATAAAGGTTGCGTGTTAAGTTTCACTTTGAAATTGTCTCCATCGGCCTTCAACTGTCTTCCGTCCACGTGGTTCTCCCACTGCTTTCCGAGCACATCTTCCACTCGTTTCATGTACCTTTGGAGTTGTCTTTCGTAGTTTCGGATCCACATGATCTTGGCAGAGAAAGGTGGCAAACCAGCGTTTTGCATGATGCGAACTCCTTGCTCTCCACGAGCCTTCGTGAACCTCTCCTGCAGCTGGTTGATGTCGTCCTTGACACGGTTGATGAGCCGCGTCTGGTACTCGTAGATAGCTCCACGGATACGCGGACGGATGAACAGAGCGTTGTAGCGACTGAAGATCGAGAACATCTCATTTGAGTTTCTCGATGACTCCAGCTGACTCTTTAAGCGGCTGGTGATCGCTGTTTCGACAACTCCGATCTGATCTTCATATCTTTTGAAGGCGTTCTCCCACGCAGGGCTGTCCACGTCGAGAAAGTCGACGTTTTTGAGGAACTCGTATGCGATGTCGACTTGCTCGTCAGGCGACTTTTCTCCTTCCATCGATTCGACCATAAACTCCACTCTTGCACGAGACGACGCATTACCGACGGGACGGAGGACTCGCTCGATGACGGTCCGGAACTGCTCGTGTTGTCTGAAACAAGTGGGAGTTCTACTGGGAGAAGGAAACAACAAACTCACTTTCTGAACTGAGCAATCTGGGTGAGGCGAGTTTCGAGTCTCTTGTGCACCGCGGACACTTTCCACGAAAGCTTCGTTGGATCATCACGCTTTTTCTTGTTTATGTCACGGAGCAGCGCGATGAACTTGTCGTACTCGTCGTCCCACTTGCTGAAGAGTAGCTGACACTGCTGCATGATCTCGTTGAACTCGGCGATCTGGGTATGCATCAGAGCATATCCGGAAAGAACTTTGAGCAGCTGCGAGTTGAGATCCCGCGAGATGGCCTCGACGAGCCGGAGCGCACGATGAAGAGGGTACTTAGTGGAGCGGAGTTTGCGAAGATGCAGGAAGATTCCAGTGACGGCATGCATCAACTTGGGAACGTCAGTCGCCGACACTAGTTCGTTCAAGGGGAAGTCTTTCATAAGAGTGTTGTAGTCCTGCACAACCGCCAGTTTCTGTTTGAGTCCAGTGTCACTGTCGAATCCGACGGTCGCAATGAACCGTTTTCCGGATTTCAACGCCTCCAGAGTCAACGTGATCTCTTCACCGTCTCTCTTCTGTGCGATCTTGAGAAGCGCACGCTCCAGATTCAACCAAAACGTCATTTCCTGGAGAGAAGTTCCCGAGCTGGCGTCTCTTTCGAGGTGCGTCACTTTTCGGATCTCTTTGACCCATCGATTGCAGCCATCTTGGAGCGTATTCAGGAACGTGGCGTCTTCGACGAGATCTCCGAGGTCTTCAATCTGGAAGATTTCATACTAAATTCCAGGTGTTCTTGATGAATTTCTTACTCTGGCACGACGATTCTCCTTCGATGCGGTCTCGATGGCGGCCAAAATGTGCGGATTGATGACCAGATTGATCTCAGGGATCTCGATGTTTTGCTGAAGATGCAGAAGAGCCGCCTCGGCCTCGGTGAAGCACTTTTGAACCGTCGGGGCCAGTTTGTCTCCGTCTCTTTCACCTCTTCCACTCTGACTGATGAACGACTTGCAGTACGGATTCAGCAGACGGCTCATCATGAAATGCAGTTGTTCCCACGCACTCCCTCCGCTCAGCGGAAAAGCCGAGACTTGCGAAGCGATGCGTTTATCCGCTTCGATCACATTGCTCTGTTTCATGAACACCATCGCCATTCCGCGATCCGCGACGAAGAGCCCGTCGTGCACTTGGAACGTGGCGGGCGCCGATTCTTCGCCGCCGCTCTCCGCCCCAGCGCCTTGCTGATCTCCTTGCTCGCGAGCAATGACTCTGTCGACGACGAGCACGTTCTTGTCGGCTTCGTTAACGAAATCAGTGAGGAGGGGCAGCGCGGAGGTCAGTTCCAGATCGAGAGTGGCCTGGTCGCGCGAGCTCAGACCGAAGATGGAGGTCATCACTTGCGCGATGTACTCTTTCACATCGCCCTCGTTCGCTGTTCTCACATTTTGTTGGATAGCGATACTACTTTCGTTACCACTGTCCATTACCTGAAAAAAAGTTAGGAAACACTTTGAAAAAGATGAGAGGGTGATCCAGTAAGCACTCGTTATCGAAGTGTGCAGATGTTTAGAAACTGCATTCACAAAGCAGTAGTTTCTTTTTCTATTGCGAAATTTGAAGGATGACTGGACAGAAGAGAGGAAAAGAGACGAGATGAGAGAGTTCTTTCGACCCGGCCGCATCGATTTAGCAATGTAAATAGCCATACTCGTCAGTAAACAACAGATTTGGGTTGGGAAACAAAAGAATTTCGAGCACCTATCCGTAGCAACCAGATTAAAATCTCTTATAAAAATGAGAGGCATTGCGAAATCTCCTCAATGCGAATGCCACTTTCATCTCGATAAAAAAATGAAAAATGCATTGAAACTTGAAAAAATGTTTGGAATTCGTAAAAAAAACAAGAAAGTCGTAAAATTCCCGGAAAAAACTACGAACAGCTGTATTCTTGCTCAGAAAGTACGCATTTTGGCGGCGCGGTGTCAGATTGCGAAAGCGCGCGCGCACCAAAAATTTCAAATTCGAGTGCTGGCGCCGAGCGCCACGTAAGTTAATGCAAGTCTGCTCCACTGAACTTACAGAATTCAGAGACTTGGCTTGAAATTGAAACATTTTAATTTCACTCTAGTAAAAATGATAACATTTATTATGCTACAAGTCTTAATGAAATCTTATTGTTTCTCAAATCGTCAACTACAACTTCAAGCTGCTCTCCGACGTGCGGCAGCTCACAATTCTTCTTCTTGAAGCAGCTGATGTGAACGAGGCCGTTGCGCTCGACGCCGAAGTCGACGAACACTCCGAAATCTGTCTTGTTCCGGACGACTGCCGTGTATTGTTGGCCAATCGCGAGATCTCGCGTCGTGCGAACCTTCTTCAGCATCGGCGGAGGCGGTTTCAAATCAGCTCTCATTGACATCAGCTCCAGAATGCGAGTCTCTTCCGGCGTTAGTCCTTCTGCGGACCATTTTTTTCCACTTATTACATCCTCAACTGTCATTTTCAGCTTCTTGAGAATCTTTTCTGCACTCTCGTAGTCATCCGGATGAACAATCGTTCCATCCAAAGGCTGCCATTTCGATGAAACTTTTCTCTTTTTCGCAGGCGGTCCCGATTCAGAGTCTTCAGGATTCGACACAGTCAGAAATCCGGCGCACTGCTGGAAGGCAACGGCTCCGATGCCTTTGACCTTTTTGAGCTCTTCTCTTGCTCCGAAACGCCCGTTCTCCTCGCGGTACTTCACAATTCCAGCCGCGGTCGCCTCGTTGAGCCCACAAATCTGTTGCAGAAGATGCTTGCTCGCCTCATTCAAGTTCGCTCCAATCATCGAAACTCTGTCGCGGACGACTTGAGAGAGCTTCTGTTTGAGAAGCTTCTCGTTGGCCGACAGCTGGTATTGGCCCTTTCCGAGATGCTGCGGCTCGATCTTCACATACTCGGACATCGGATCGAGGAGTCGGCGGCCGATGGACACGGCGGAAATTTGTGTGATTTCCGCTTTCTCTCCGAACTCCTCTCGTGCCGCCGCAGTACAACTGTACTTCGACGCACCGTCTTCTGGAACCACACTGAAACGGAATAGCGCTTAGTTCCGAGTTCCCTTCTGATTCCCATTTCCTACCAGAAACAAACATCAATTCCTGCTGGAAACTCTCTTTTCTCGATCATTTTCGCGATGGCGCACTGCGTGTTATACGAGTTGCACCCGTTTCCGACGGCGAATACCAGATCCTTGCCTTCCGTTTGGCCCGCCCATTTCTTCAGAAGGCTGGTTCCTTTCTGATCGAAGTTCTGATGATGGATCCCGAAGTGATCCATGGCGATAACAGAGCCATTCGGTTTGAGGAACGCCGTCTTGATCGCGGAACCCGGGTCCAGTGCGATCACGAACTTGGAATGGACGCCCTGTTGAGCGAAGAGTTGCTCGACGTTCTCTCCAAATATGTGGATGGATCTGGCCATCGATCGCTCGGATAGAAACTTTCTGGAAAGAGTTCGTCTCAGTTCGAGTTCAATAGAATTCCTTACTTCGTGGCTCTTTCGACTTTCGGAGAGAAATACGTGGAAATCGAGTAAGCGAGAGCTTCCTGGTAAAACTTGATCATCGCGGGATGAACTCTGTGCTTGGACAACGGGTGCAATCGTCTCGCTTCCCCTTCCGGAAGATCCGCCGACCACGAGAGGATCCCTTCTTCAACGGCCCGATTCAGAGCGGACACTTGATGATCCATGATCTTGTGGGCGCTCCAGCTCCTTCCGATGTAGTTCTCGTATTTCTTCAGATGCGTCTCCATCTCCTTCTCTTCCTTCTTTTTCATCGCTTCACGAGTCAATTTTGTTTCGATTCGGAGACCGCAAGACACCCCAAGACGAGCGCTGGAAAAGGAAAAGATAGAGATGAGGAGGGAAAACTTCGACCTACATTCTCAGGGCCATCTTTTTGACGTCTTCACTCCGATTGATCATATCCGCCAGACAAATCTTCAGATGCTCTCCTGCTTCCTTTTCCGTTTTCACTTCTTTCGATGTCAACGTCTTCAAGTCTACTTGGCTCCCGTCCAAGATCAATTTCGCTGCCGGCTCGAGCCCGAACTCTTTCGCCACGTTGGCTTTCGTCTTCCGGGTCCCCGTCGAGAACTCTTTCGTGATTTCCGTCACTTCTTGCACGTCTTCGCACTGCTTCAACCTTTCCGCCACCGCTTTCTTCTCATCGCTTCCTTCCACTTTCGCTGTCACTGTGTTCAGAGCACTGTTCACTTTCTTATTCAGTTCGAGGGCGTCGAAATAAGCATCCAATGCCTTTCTGATGTCTTCTGGGGCCAATCCGCCGTGCACGTCTCCTCGATATCGAGCGATATACGCACTTTCGGCGCCTTGCTTGAACAGATCGCATAGTTGCGACGCTTGCTTTGTGTTCAACTCGACCTGAAATCCCCAGATTCCATCTAAAAACCAACAAACGACTGGAAACCTCGTCGACGATGAAAGTTTCCAGTGGCTTCTGGAGACACCACTCCTTCTGCACTGCCGCCTGCCGTCGCATTTTCGCTGAAATATTTTTTTTACTTTTATGCGATCTCCTCCGCTAGTGCAGTAGGGCGCACTTGCCCCCCGTCGCCGCCGTTCAATTCATTCAATTTCTCAGCGTGCTCGCGGAGCCGTGCAAAGCATACGCCAACTGTTCCGCATAAGTATTGATTAGCCGCCGGAGCCGCTCGCCGCACACCGAAACATGCTCCGGCTACACTATTACATTCCCTTTTTCGTCGCTTTTTTTGCACTTAACGATGCAATCAATCCGCCGACGTCGGTTCTTGATTTGAGCGAAAAATTTCTGGATGTTATGAATGAAGGAATGTGGTTTGTGGAGGTGAGAAGCTCAGAGAAAAGATTCGGGATCACATTCGAATTGCAGTTTTATGCTCCATGGTGTGCTCACTGCAAGAGACTCCATCCAGTATGGGATCAAGTGGGACACGCGTTGGCTGACACGAACCTTCCTATTCGAGTGGGAAAGATCGACTGCACTCGGTTCACGCCGGTCGCCAACAAACTGAACATCCAGGGATACCCGACTATCATTTTGTGAGCAATTCCAGCTGACCTTGATGACATCTCCTTTACTTTGCAGCTTCCGAAACGGTCACACCATCGACTACCGAGGTGGACGAGACAAGGAATCGCTAGTGAATTTTGCGAAGAGATGCGCGGCTCCGATCATCGAGACAGTCAAAGAGAATCAGCTGGAGAAGCTCAAGCTGACCGCCCGTACGCAGCCCTCTTTCGTCTTTTTCGGCACTTCCTCGGGTCCTCTTTTCGACGCTTTCAACGAGGCGGCTAATGCGAAATTCTCGGTGGCTCGTTTCTACTCGGTGGCTCCTCCCGAGCAAGATTCGAGTTTCCGACAGAGAGTCGTCGTGCTGAAGGACAACTTCGAGGTCGAGTTCAACGGAGACATCGATCTTCTGACCGAGTGGGTGACTCGTGAGCGATGGCCCGGATTCCTCCAGGCGACCGCCTCGAATCTCGCCGAGATCGGAGCCAGCGGCAAGCTCGTCGTGCTCGTCGTTTCCAGCGAGACCGACAAGTTCAACTCGACGAGTCCGATCAAAGAGTTCCACCAGACGGCCGAGCAGGCGTCGAACGACATGCGCAAGAACGCAGCGCTCTGGGATCGTTTTCAGTTCGCATGGCTCGACGGATCTGATTTGGCTACCCAGATTCAGATGACGTCCGTCTCGGAGCCGCATCTGTTCGTGTTCAATTACACGAGTTACGAGTATTATTTGAGCGAGGACGAGCCGAGTCAGATGACGTCCAAGTCGATTCTCACGTTTTTGGAGCAAACTGCCGACGGAATCGATAAGGGAACTGTCATCGCTTTCGGAGGTAAACGGGAGAATCGCATTGACTTCGCATTCAAGTTGATACGGAGTTTCAGGACGTCATCTGTTCACTCGAATCAAAAGGATGGCCTTCGAACTGTACTGGAACGTTGCCCAGATGTTCGCCACGCAGCCGCTTCTCTCCTCGTGTCTTTTCGGTGTTCCCATCGCTTTTCTCAGTATCATCTGCTACAGGTACCCCGCCGTTTTCAGCGGATCTGCATCGAGTTCTGGAAGATTTTCAGCATTTGCTCGGCCGATTTCACTGTGGACCGCGACGAATTCTACGGAGACGAGGAGGAGCTTCTGGACGAAGAGGAGGAGACGGAGACAGAGCACGCCGAGACGGACGACGACCACGAGAAAGCCGAGTGACCCCGGAGCACTCGCTCCTCCCACAACCCTATTCTTGCTCAATTTGTTACCCCCCCCCCCCCAAATACCAAATAGGTTCTCCAGGATCTCTTCATGACGTCTTTTGTTCAATCGAGTAATCAAAACACAGCTACACTTTTATCTTCTGATAAACACGAGCTTTTGAGAAGAAACAAAGCGCACCTATTTAAATAGCATAATAGGTGCGGATAACGAATTACAGACGAAGAGAAAACAAGTTTGTGGAATGTCGATTGGGAAACGTGGGATGGAAGGATACTACTGAGAATAAACAACAGGGAAGTTAAAAGAAAGGGGGAAACGTTTAGAGATAAGTTGTTCGTTTATCAAGAATTGGTTTTTAGTATGGTCCGCGGTATGAAGAAGTGGACGGACCCTGGGGGTTATACGAAGAGAGGCCCGGTTGGTTGAAGTCCTGCTGCAACGGATCGACGGGCTGGTAGATGGGGTTGTGCGGGGAGAGAAGTGAGTTTTGTGGAGGCGCTTGGGGATGGTACAGTGGCTGTCTCGATCGGAACCGAGGATCCCACTGTCTTCCATTTGAGCGGTTGGGCTGATTTCCAGAATTTCCGGAATTGAAACGGTTGAACATAGGCGTGGGATGTTCGGAAGAGTGTGTAGGAGGAGCGTTGACGGCGTAGTTGGGCGGTTTGATGAACTCGTACTTGATGAGTTGACACGCGATGAACGAGAAGGCCTGGTGACTTTCCAAACTGATTGACACGGTGAACACCTCATGATTGAAGGGTCTTTTGATGTCCGGAGGATTCTCATCGGACTTCGGCGCTGGAAAGCAAATCGTTTTAATGAGCACATCGACTATAAACGCTGACCTCTCTTCTCAGCTTGAATTTGCTTTACTTCTTCCATGAAAGCTTTCTCAGCTATATCGGCAGCAACCAAACTCTTGTCTGCTGCCTTGTTCCTCTCATAGTTCGCAATTACGATGTGGTTGTTGACGGCCCGCGTGGCGTGGAAATAGATCGAGTTATAGGCGTTTTTGAGGTCGTTCGTCTCGAAAGCGGGAGTACAATCGATTCCAGAAAGTTGCGGCAGTTTTTTAAGTCTTGGAGCGTATTTGCTGGCAACGAATTTGTTCTGAAAATGAACACTTTTTGTGAATGACGGCGTTTCAAGTGAAATACGCTCATCCTCCAACGAATCTCTATTATGATTTCAGTCCCCCGATCGATTCGTATGAGTAATGTACCTCTGTATCATTCCACATCATCTGCATCACGGCAACCATGAATCTTGTATGTGTATTCCATCCTCTCTCGATGTTCGGATATCTGAATTGCTCGCAGTGGTCTGTTCCAACGTTCGGCACTTTTCCAATCGGCATGCAGACGATCGGTCCGTATCCGGTCTCTCGGATTGTGCCGTCGTTGAACTGAGCACGATTTTCGCGGCAGCATTTGTCAATCGAGTGGTAGAGGCTGGTTGCTTTCTCCAGAGACACGCTATACTGTGCTTTTCGCATTCCGACTATAGTTCGGAAATAATATAGATCTTCTCCATAAACTGGTGCAATATTTTTGACCAAATAATGGAAAGTGCCACCACCCTTGATCGCAGTCTCTAGCATTATTGGATATTCGGGAAGCGCTGCGGCGACTGGAGTAAGACCGTCTTTGTTGCGAATGTGCAGTGGGGCTCCGAATTCGATGAGAAAACTGACGAGTGGAACCTGAAGCTCGAATCAAATTGCAGGAATGATTCGACCAACATACCATACGCAAAAAGATCGCGTAGTGAAGAATTGTGTTTCCATTATAGTCCTGATCAGCCAAGAGGTTAATCGGGACAAAATTGAGAACAGTCTTGATGACTTCGGAGCACTTTTCCAGCTCTTCGTTCTTGTGCTCCGGAGTGAGACTACCGTTTTGCACAGCTTCGTACTGCTTGTTGAGCATCTGAACGGTGAGAGCGAGGATGAATAACAATTATAATTGTAATCGAACCTTGTGAATTGCGTTTTCGACGTATTCCCCTTTTTCTGACTTGCTTGCACGGATTGAAGCCAACGCCTTGAGTGGATCCGACTCATACAAACACATGTATACGGAATCATTGTGTCTTTTCTCAATCGCCAAATGCAACCCTTTGAATATCCGCTTGGATCTTCGATTTTGCATGTCTTTCATCAGTAGTTGCTCGTTGTCTCCTCGAAATCGCTGCAGTCCAAAGTGAACAACTTCCTGTGAAAAGCAGACTATTTGGTGATTTTTGTCGTCGAAAAACTCACTGGACGGGAGTCGTGATCTTCGTCATCCACCTCATTCTCGTATCGTATCTTTGGATTTTTCACGAAAGTTGATGAATTGAGACCCGCTATTGGAAGAATGCGAACTGGAGACGGCGAACGGCGAACCGAAGGAGCAGGCTTCGGTGGTTCGGGAGCCCTCGGCTTTTTCGGAATTCGTTTCATTGGGAGAGTAGTAGAAGATCCACGAAGAGCCGGCATTTCTTCGACTATGGAAGATGAAGAAGATGTAACTGGCTTCGGAGCTGGCGGTCTCGAAACTTCCGGCTTTGGAGCTTGTCGCTTCGTGACTGGAGGTTTCGTAGCTGACGGACGAGCTGATTTCACCTTCGGAGCGAGTTTTTCGTTTTCCGAAGATGAAGAGGACGACGAGCGAGCTCTCTTGCTTCTTTTCTTTTTGGAAAAACTGACAGTGTCGTCATCTGAAGAGTCGGATAGATCCGAGAAACTTTTAGTTTTCGATTTCGGCTTGAGCTTGGAAGTTTCTTGCTGTTCTTCGTCTTCTGACGATGAATCCGAAGAGTTCAGCTTTTTGTCACGCTTTTTTCTCTTCCAATTTTGAATCCCTTCTGGGATTTTCGGCAACTTCTCTGTGTGGGCTTCCTCGGCTCGAACTGGCTCCGTGCCGTCTTCTTTCTTTTTCCGACCACGCGGTTTTCGAACTATTTGATTGTTTTCCGATGTCATCGAAGAGGTGCCAGGCTGCAAAAAAAAAGAAAAGGTTTAGAGGATATGAGAAAAGTGCGTTTGGTGGTCACTGGAGTGAGGAAGAGAGCGCGATATAGAAGAAGTGAAAGGCAAACAGAATGCCGTGCACTCAGAGTGCACCCATAAATTGGGGACAGCGTCGTTTGGCGCGCGCGACCAACATTCGGTGGTGAACGGTCCGCTGCTTTACGCTCCCCGCTAGGAGCAGACAGAGAGAGAGAGAGAAACGAGGGGACGAAAAGATTACGACAGTTGCTTCTGGCGGCAGCGGCAGTGGAGGGCAACCCATTATAAAAACGACACGCGGCGCGAAGAGTGAGTGAGCAGATGGGCGGGCTACGCCTTCATTCCCTCCGCGCGTTTAGATCATCACCTCGTCCTCCGCGGTTTTCTTCCCGTTCCCTGCGCCTCGCTTCTTCTTCTCCGGCTTCGCGGCATCCTGTTCCTTCACGGAGGTCCCTGCGAGTGGTTGTTTCTGCGGCGATTTGATGTTTTGTTTGATTTCGCGAGCCTTGCTTCTGCTTAATCTCGTTCCGTCTTGATAGGTGTTCAGGAACTCTTCATCCTTGTCCTTCAGCCGGTTCGGATCTTTCAGTCCTTTCACATCGCGAGATTTCGCCGTCGGGTCCACTTTTTCGTACATGTCATCGTCGACGGCCACATACGTCCAGTTTCTGTGCTGTTTCCTTTCAGCTGAAGTCCGCTTCTGCGACTCTTTTCTCTGCACTGAAACCTTTCTCCAGTCTTGATAAACTCTGAATTCAACTTACACTTTGCGTATTCCCGCTTAAATTTCATCATATTTGCTGGACACTTTTCTTTGTATATTTCTATTTCAGAGTAATTAACTCCATCCGGGAAGCTGGTATACGGCTCCCAGGTGACTTCTCCAGAAGTCTTCCACTTGGTCAAAAACTCTAGAGCGCCCTTGTAAAACCGGACGTCTTGGATTTCTTCGACCTGAATCGCACAACTACATATGTTTAGGAACCCAAATCAGCGGATTCTCACAATGTATTTTCCCTCTTCCTCGTTATCCTCCATCTCGTCAGATGCCTCTTCTTCCTCGTCCATTTCTTCGTCGTCTCCTTCCTCGTCGTCGTTTTCCTCTCTATTCTCTTCTTTTTGTTCGTCCATATCCACCAAGACTACGTCGGAATCGGTCATTCTGAAACAAAAATAGATGATTTCAGATTCTATCGCAATTCCAGCCGATATTTTCAGTGTTAACCGTCTCTGAATCGATGACAGACCGGTTCCTGTTCTGATTTTTCGAAAATCGATGTGATTTTCACAGATTAGAGCTCTATTAAATTAACCATTGTCTCAAAAAAGTAGAGAAAACCGGCTGATCGGGAATCACGGCGTTCTTTTTACTACCTGAAAGAGTGAAAGCTCGGCCGCGACCCCGGCGCTCGCTAGGCCACTACGGTTTTTCGACAGTTTTTCGAGGATTTCTCGAGTTAGAAGTCGAAAATCAAAAATTTGGTACCCAAATTTTTGCGGATAACTTAGATGAATCGATTAAAAAAAAGAGCGTCAAAAAAGGTCGAGTTTTCGCGGAGGAGATACGATTTGAATGAGCGCGGCCGAACTGATTTTTCTCTTCCATTTGCTGTTTTTGAAATTCGTTCGGGATTTTCTCAGCTCACAGGTCGAAAATCAAAAATTTGGTACCCAAATTTTTGCGGATGACTTAGAGGAATCGATTAAAAAAAAGAGCGTCAAAAAAGGTCGAGTTTTCGCGGAGGAGATACGAATTGAAGCAAGTGCACTCGTGTTTCATAACGGCGGCCGCCATATTTCGCAAGTAGTTCGGGAAGCAGGACTTTTGCTGCATTTTGTAATTGAATTGATTCATAGAATCGCTGTTTTTGAATTTATTCCGTTGCAATTGTAATCTGCTGTCAAAAATTCGAAAATCGGTTTTTTTCTCGTTTTTCCGTGAAAAATCTGGATAGTTTTGGTGGATATGAAATTATTCATGTTCTTTCTGCTTTTGGATTATAATCGAATGCGAATCTCTGTGATTATTGCTCTTTCTAGTCGTCTTAATCGACTTACTAACCACGTGCGGCAGACTTGCGAAACTCCACGCCGCACCTTGCAAAGTCTGATTGGCTAGCCACGCCCTCCACCACGCGCGCTGATTGGTGGCCGCACTTTTTCTTTTTTACTACTGCGCGTCGTGAAAAAAACACCGTGGGAATTCATCTGTAATCACCTCGCTAAGAAGCGAGCAGTTCGGGAGCACCGGAGCATCGTTCGAAACGCGACTTTCTCGTTCAATTTTGTAAATATTTTCCATCGCTTTCAATGAACTTCTCAAACGCTATAAATTTTTTTCATGATCTTCTTTTTTTTACGGAAGAACACCTAATTGAAATCGGCAATTCAGATGCTGCGAGTGGGCGCTTCTCGCTGCCTTTCGGCCGGAAACACTGCGCTTCGCTGTTTCTCAGCGGGAAAAGACAACCTGCCGGTCACCAGATCGCACGATGCCAAAAAGATTGAGCTGAATGACATCCTTGAAAAACCCACGCCGAAAGTGAGATTTCCTCGACTTCACTATAAAACTAACGGAAAAATCGCAGACTCCAGTGAACGTGTCGGCCGACGAGACGATCGAGATCGCTGGAGTTCCTTTGGAGCATCAAGACGCCCGTACCGCCCGGATTTTCCGTCCGGCAAGAGAAGCTCCACAGAGCGCTTGGGCGAACACGAAATCGTGGACAATCGAGCTGGATAACCGTCAAAGATGGGAGAACCCTCTCATGGGATGGTCCTCCACGTACGAACCATTACATTTGCATGAATTCCAGTCTTATTTTCAGTGCGGACCCTCTGTCGAACGTCGGAATGGATCTGAAGTTCGCGACAAAAGAGGACGCCATCGCGTTTTGCGAAAAGAACCGCTGGGAGTACGACGTTGAGAAGCCGCATGAGCGAGAGATCAAGCCGAAAAACTACGGACAGAATTTCTCGTGGAACAGAAGAACTCGCATCGGAACCAAGTGATTTTCGAAGCGATGCACGAGAATTCATAGCTCTATTCTTTGACGAACTGTGTAGACACCCCAACAATAAACCAATTCTTGCTGATTTTTTAAAAAATTTTGTTGGTTTTCGGACGGGTTAACAATCCTCTTCACTTATTTGCCTTTGCTTCTCATTGAAATCGGTTAAAATATAATTTTCATATTTAACAGGATGATGCGAAGTGGCGGTCAAGACCAAGGAGCGACAGTTCAGAAACTTCTCGACGAGAATTCGCGGCTAATCGACATTATTCAAGAGTATAACAACCAGGTACACCAGAAAAACAAGGATCTCATTCACGTTTCGCGTTTTCAGAGTCGAGGCGACGAAGCTATGAAGCATCAGCAACTGTTGCATCGGAATCTCGTCCATCTCGCTAATATCGCCGATCCATACCTCCTTCAGCATCTCAAAGATGACGCCACTCTTGCCGCCGAACAAGCCGCCCAGGCACAACATCAGGCCGCGCATGCCGCTCAAATGCAGCAACATCAGCATCATCGGCAGCAGCAGGAAGCGGCTGCCGCCCATCACCACGCAGCTCAGCAGCACGCGGCAGCTCAGGCCGCCGCCGCAGCAGCACACCATCATGCTCAACAGCAGCAACAGCAGCAACAACAACAACAGCAGCAACAGCAGCAGCAGCAACACGGAATGGTTCCTCCACAAGCGGCTCCAAGTCCTGGAGGCCATCCAGGAATGCCGCCACCGCATGGCTATCCGCCTCCACCGATGGGCGGCCCCGAGATGATGAACCATCAGGCGTACCAAATGCGAGCAGCCCAACAGCAACAGGGTGCTCCTCCACAAGGATACCCGCCTTTTGGACAGCCCGCCCCACAAATGGGCGGTCCGCCGGGAAGAATGCCGTACCCGTATCCGCCACAAGGTAGGCTCGGATGAAATAGTTCATATCGAATAAGTTACTCAGGAATGCCTGGCTATCCGGGAGCACCGCCGCACGGCTACGAGGGGTATCCGCCACATCCGGGACAGATGCCGCCGCCGGGATCCATGCCGCCTCCAGGAGGCCCGCCCCAAGGATACATGCGCTGATCTCTCTTCTCTCTTACACCCATTTCTTGTACCTTTCCACACAATCCATCGAGAATCTCACTAAAAACGCCCTGTTTTTCTTATCCACATCTATGATTCCTCAAACTGCTCATTCCGATGCTATCCTATTTATGTACTGTACGTAAGAAAACTTCGTGAAGTATGGCTGTTTTATTATTTATATTTTCATATTCGTCCTCGTTTCTTTTGGAGCAAGCACCATTCATGAAAAAAAGAAATTAAATGCATCTATTATATACAAAGAAACGTAAAGAGAAACGTTCACCTAAATAGACAGGAGAGAACCGGAAAAGAGGCTCTTTGGCGGCTGAGTGTCTTGGAAAATACAGAAGAGAGCAATTAAAAAGGAGCGGAATATACCAGTAAAACAACTCTAAAATGGCCGAAAACGCTGAGAAGAGGGGGCTTAGAAGAGGTCACTCGTCGTCTTCTTCGTGTCCGTCAAGGAAGGTTTCGTTGAAATGGATGACGATCACCGTGATGTCGTCTCGATAATTTCGCGCGCGACCCGGAGGAACCTGGAAGAAAAGACAAAAAATGAGGTGGAGACGGGAGATGAGCGACTTGTTCGGCGCGGTTTTCGAAAAAGATGGACACGCAAGCTATGATTTTTCTTTTTGTTTTGTGTCCGGTTTCGGAGGCGTTCAAAGATTCCGAATGAAGTGTTCTATCTCAAGTAGTTTTGAGTTAATCTCGTCGATCTCACCTGCAGGATGTCGATTAGTCTCTCGTACTGCTTCGTTGCTCCTCCGCTGACTCCGCCCAGTGCGTGGCGAATGATGTGCGTGGCGCAGTTCTCGTCGATCGGCTTCTTGGTCCTCTGCTCTCCTTTCGCGCGCTCTTTCAGCTGCTCTCGCACTTGTCGCAGTGTCGTTCCGGACTTGGGGATGTACGGCTGTTGAGTGATGGTGCCGAGCGTGTGATCGTGGACGAGACGAACGACAGTGTCCGGATCCAGCCACTCCCAGAGACCGTCAGTGGCCAGCACCAGGAACCTGTCATTGGGAGTCAGTTTGTGGTAGAACACTTCAGGAGAGCTCGAAAGGTACGGAGGAGTGAAGAGGTGCTGCGGGGCCGGGTGACCGAGGGGCTCCAGAACCACCTTCTGCAGGTCGCTTGTCCACTTGTAGCGCACATCTCCGAACGCTCGCAGCGGGAAAAGCTCGCCGAGCAGCCGACCTCCGCGAAGTACTGTCTGCGACTCAGAAGCCGGATGAGCGATGCGGATTCGGTGCACTTCGTCCGCATTGTCGACACAGTGAGCTCGCGAGAGCTGCCTCGCCGTCACACTTCCGTTCGGATTGACCACTCCGAGTACTGCGGCCGCGTCGCCTAGATTGGCCACGTGTAAATGACGAGATCTTATGTGTGCCAGCGTGCAGCATGAACCGGAAGCGGCCACCATCGCGGCGTGCCGATCTATAACTCCTTTCGAATTTGGCAGCGCGTTCTCGGCCAGATCCTTGTCGCACGTCTCGAATGCGAGCTTGAGAGCCTCGCGCACTGTTCCGGTGTAACAGTTGGCGTTTTTCTGGAACTGCTTGTGGTATTCGACGATGGCTCGAGTCTCTCGAGACTTGAAGGCGTTTGGAAGATGACCGTCGGAGCTGCTAAACAGCCATTCGAGTCGCTGGTCCGGAGGGTATTGGCCTATCTGGAAATCAGTGGATCGAAGGTTTTGAGATCTCCAGACGGGTTCTTAGCAATATTTCTCTGATTTTAGTTGTACTGTTTCTCCACGTACCTCGTGTTTTTTGAGGACCGACGCGCAGAGATACGGATACAAGTTGGTTGAAATGTGTCGACTGCACTGCTGACCACCGTGTCCGTCGAAGACTCCGAACAAAAATGCTCGGCTCGACAGACACTTTGCAGCCGAATAAAAGTCCTCGATGGGATTATTGGCGGCCAGTTGGCAAGTGTCTACCCGCATTATCGCGTCGTCCTCCACATTCGCGGTTCTTTCGTGAGCTCTGAAACGAAGACGCTCGACCAGAGATCGAGGAAGAAAAATCGATATGGACCTGAGATGAGCATCGGCGTTCCATCGGGAGCTCCTGTTGTGACGGCGGAACTCGTGAAAAACTCTCCTTTTCAGCATCACATAGGTCACTTCTCCCTGGAAGCAGCGATTTTCAGGCGAATCGATAAACGTAGGTGATAAAAACGAGAGATAGATGGCCCGCGGCGACTCCGATGGCACAAAAAACAACAGCGACGTGATCCCGCGGACAGAAAACACGGGAGACAAAGTGGCCGTCGCTCGGCACTTTCTCGGCCGTCTCGGCCACTTCTAGGCCAGCAACGAGCAACAGAAAATAGGAAGACGGCACCTAACGCATCGCAGAGTGAAAATTAGGAAGAAAATACAAAGAACAGCAGTTTATCAACTGAATAAAAAACAGTGAAACTTCTCAGGAGGGAGATTATCCGGGGTTCAGTAGGGGACAGTATAATTACTGTTTTAGGGGTCATTTTCAGTAACATGAATGCAGGACGTTTGACAGTTGGTAAATAATGTCTAACTGAAGTGGCGATGCAGGTGGGTAAATTCGGGGTAGTAGATGGATTATTTTTGCTTCATGGTCTTCTTGACAACTTCCGCTCCATTGCCGTCGTCCTTGCGCTTGCGAGCGTTGCGACCAGCTGGAACGGCCTCTGTAATTCAAATATGCTTTCCTGTGAACTTGTTATCTCTACCTGGCTCATCGTCTTCCGATTGTACCTTTGGAGCAGCTTTTCTGCTGCGGCTCGTTTTCTTAGCTATAGGAGAGGACGGGCCAGCTTCCTCGTCGTCAGCGATTTGTCCGGCAGTTTTTTTGCCGTTTCCCTTCTTTTTTGGATCTTCCACTTGTGGAGTTACTGGCTTTTTAGCAGCACGAGCAGAACGTCCCTTCTTTTCGTCAGCCGGGGTCGTTGTGGCGCTGACTGCTTGAACACGACTCGGAGTGCCAATCGGAGTTGCTTGGCCGCGTTTTTTCTGTTGCTCGGTGTTTTGAGCAGATGGAGTCGGATACTCATCGTCGTCGTCGTTGAACGGATCAGCGACGGGTTGCGGAACATCTGTAAATACCCCGATACATAGAAATTCAGATTTCAGATTTCTTACTTTTCGGAACCGTCTTCTTCCCTCCCTTCTTCTTTGACGCGACAACAGGCGCCTCAGACTCTTCCTCTTTTTCTTCTTCTTCTGTCGATTGCTCTTGGACAGCTGGCTCAACCTCTTGAGCGCGGTCGGCTACTGGTACAACAGCCTTTTTTCCCCGTCCTCCTTTTCCTTTCGGCGGTGGCGCAGTGACCACCTCATCAGAAGCGGAATCCTCAGCTGGCTGCTCATCATCGGTGTCAACAGTCTTCTTTCCTCTTGTCCCACGCCCCTTCTTCGGCACAACTGGCTCGTCCTCCGACTCAACAGTATTTTTAGCTCCTTTTCCTTTCGTGGATTTCTGAACAACTGACGTCGGAACTTCCGTAGTTTTCACCGCCTTCTTGTTTCTTCCTTTGGCCTTCGATTCCACTTCTGAAAACAAACCTCGAGCCAGATTAAAACATTGAATAACCTTGTGGCTCTTCGTCTTCTTCCTCAACGACGGCAACCTTTTTGACGGCGCGTCCTCGTCCCGTTTTCGCCGGAGCAATAACCTCCACAAGCGGTTCTTCTGGCTCCACTGCCGGTTCTACAGTTTTCTTCCCACGACCATTTCTCTTGCTGACCGGAACGACAGGCTCTTCCGGTTGTTTCCGGACATCTTCCTTGGTCCGAGCGTATCTCTTCCCACGTCCACTAGCCACCGATGATTCGACTTCTGAAAATGTTTCCATTCCGAATGCCACTTCCCAAAAACTCACCTTTTTGAGTGATCGGCTCCTCTCCAGAGCTCTGCTCTTGTTCAACTTGCTGCTCCAGCTCAGCCTGAGCTTTCTTACCACGACCTTTCGGCGGCATTACCACTTCGTTCTAAAACCAGAAGGAGTTTAGGTCGAGATCGCGATAGGCACGGTGAAAACGAGGAATAAGCCGCCAAAAAGCAATGCGTTCAACCGAAGAAGCTTGAACGATATTTTAACTGTCGAAGATAAGAATTGAAAGTGAAAAACCTTGACCGAGCAGCCAATCAACTGAAAACAGCAAGAAATTTTGAAGAACAGCGAAACTCGCGCCGCTGGTTGCTGTAAAAAACAGAATTTCTAAACTTTCGTCGCGAGACCCAAAGAGTAATAAAAGCCCTGTACCTTCAAGTTCAGCTTGCATATTCGAATATTCTCTCTAAAAAAAGGCGAAAATAAAAAATCGTTCTTCTAAAAATTTATTAACGGAAGTGTAAATAAACTGCAAAGTTAAAGTTTCAAATGAAAATCGTCATGGGCTAATCTTGATCGGCTCCCGATTGTCTCGCATCGTCGGAGCGGAGAAAAACAAAAGAATAGTTCCGAACGTGATTGTGATTGAGAAAACGATGAGAAAGATCCGATCGACGACGAGACTCACGAAC
Organism: Caenorhabditis sulstoni; assembly: GCA_963966605.1. Classification (NCBI taxonomy): domain Eukaryota; kingdom Metazoa; phylum Nematoda; class Chromadorea; order Rhabditida; family Rhabditidae; genus Caenorhabditis; species Caenorhabditis sulstoni. The sequence goes on from OZ016475.1 coordinate 3,218,312, forward strand.
TGCCAGTCCGCTTCCGTCTGAACATCCCAAACTGTGTAGTTTCTTTTCTCAGTTTCACACCTCTTGAGCTCTTCTTTCGTCGGTCAGCGTCTTCGCAATGAAATGCACATTCCTCTCAGCTTTTCGAAGTTTCTCACGATCCGGATCCGTATCTTTCACCGTTTCAGGAGAAATGTCCTCCGCTGGCTCTTTTCTGAAATGTTGTTTTGGCTTAGGAATGCACCTGAAGTTCCTCACGACTTCACTTCTTCCGTCATATCGATGCTCAGCAAACGACGAACGCGATTTCTGAAAGACAAGCGAGATTCTAGAACAATTTCAGGATAAGAATCAACTTGACGGATTTCACAGATGACTTGCGGATCTTGACCGATTTGGACCGATTCAGAATGGGTAGTTCGAGAAAGAGAGAGTTGACGCCTTTCGGAGGCGGCGGATTCTTTTTGGCCATCGTGGACATCTGAAGTTCATTTAATAGCTGGAATTCGTTTTCTCTGTCTCACTTCCAGCTCGAAAAGCGTCTTCTGGAACTGTCTCTCCAGAATGTTCATGGCCGAAAGAGCATTCACTTGCTGGAATCAAGAGTCTCTCGGAGCAAGATCTCCTTCAGATTTCAGTTACTTTGACGTGCTGAGCAGTTCTGTGGTACTGCGCTCGTTCAGTTTTTCTCGAAATGAGAAGAGTCTTTCCGAGCTTCTCGACTATCCATTTCTTGACGAACGGTGGCATCGGCTGATAGTGAGTACGGTAGTGGATGTTTTGAATCTGAAAATTTGAGAAGTCGTCGGAAAGGACGGGAAGACTCACGAAGACGGTGCACGTGACCGAAAGACCGACCATGACCATTGTGAAGCTCAAGTATTTCAGGATGAGCGGAGTGACGATGCTCGTTGGAGGGATGATGTCGATCTGAAAACTGACGGAGTTGGAGAGCCATCCCGAGACGAGACCAGCATGAGGAAGTAGACGGTGAGAGCGACGAGAACGGAGATGCACAGCTGGATCTTCTGATGGCTCTCGCAGGGAAGATAGAAGACCCAGAGGGTGAGCGAAGCGAGACAGATGCACGGAATGATCATGTTGACCGTGTAGAAGAGCTTCTTCCTCCGGATGTACAGGTAGTAGGTGATGTCGATTGATCTGAAGAGACTCTGGTTACTCGACCTGGGACGGAAGGAGTGCGATTACGGGTAGTCGCAGCAGGGGTACCACTTCTTGTGCCGAACGCCTTCCACTGAAAGCAAGTCCCACTCGACTGACTCCTGTCCTTCCTCTCTTTCTTCCTTTTCTCGAATCGAGAGCATACCTGGTAACCCCTCAGATCGATCCCTCTTTCCACCTTCCACACGTTCTCCCCACTCGAATCCGTACTTTGATTCACCAAATCCGTTTTCAACTGCAATTCGATAGTGTTTTCTCAGTTCCGCACGGGAATTACATGTATCAGATTGAGCTGCGATCCGCCGTAGGTCCACGATCCGAACTTTAGCTCGCAGTTCTGAAGATCGTACGGGTACCACTCGATGTCGATGTTGCAGAAGGCGTCGTAGACGACCGGAGGCTGCCACGTCACCCTTCCCTCGTACGACACGTCCACTTGTGTCGTTTCGGAGACCCACGGGCTCCCGTGAGCACTGAAAACTTTCCGTTTTCTTCCTCGTTTCTAATCTTTGTTTGATTTGTTTCACACACTTGTTGTAGAGAATTATGTCCGGAAGCCAGAGCATTTCGCCCGGAAAGTGCATTTGAGTGATGTTGCCGAACTCGGACGGGAGCCACGAAAGGCGCGAATCGAGCCAATGCTGAAGGGGAATTGCGAAATGTATGGATAGTCACGAGCAGAAGGGGTAGAACTTCAGAAGAAACGAGTCCCCCCTCTAAACGAAACTCCCACTGTGACATACGTGGACAAGAGTGCCTTTCAGAGTGATCACTTGATCTTTCTCGTGTACATCCACGATCTGATCGAGCTTCAGCTTGAACTCAATCGACAGCGAATTGTCGATGTCGCCCGGCGGAAACGCGATTTTGTTGTATCTGCAGGAATTGATAAATGTGATCCGAACGACGGAGCCGACGTTCCCAGGGCGTCAGCAAAGTAAGAGGCACCTCGTTCAGGGGGAACAAATAGAGTCTTCCGTTCCAAGAGGAAATTCCTATTTTTTTGATCAGAGTAGTCTTAGAAGCAGAACAACAACGATTCCATCGGAAATCATTCGTTACTGACTTGAAGATGCTCTCCAATTGGCACGGAAGACTTGACGTCCTCTGTGAAGTGGTCCCCTCATACCAGAGCTGCACGGAATTGAAAACTTGACTTGCGGGATTCGGAATTCCGTGCAGCTCTGCCTCATGCATAGCTGCCTCCTAAGATGCGATTCTTCGAGTCTGAACGACAGGCCCCCCTGGGAACGTCGGCCGACTGACGGGAATACCTCGAAAGTAAAGTCTCGAACAAGTTCTTATAGACGGTGGAAGTCGATAGACCGCAGAGAATAGTCAGCGCGAAGAGGTTCATGAAGCCGCTTGTCACTCGAAATGACGCTCAGCGAAACGTCGACAGAGAGCCACTTGAGCAGATTGAATTCGGATAGCGCGCAGCTAGAGACCTATTGGTTGCAGAAAAACAATATTATTTTTTATATTTATTTTTTAAAAAAACGATAAATTTTTACAAAAAAAGAGAGAATTAAATGTAAGATCTATTTACAAAATAACGTCGTTCTCTATTCGGAAGCATCGGAATCTATTAATTTTATGCAAGTGATGAAAAAACAACTGGGATGTGATGAAAGTCGATGGATTGATCGGCTAGTTGTGTGAGTGGAATAGAACGAAATAGTAAGATGATTAGAATGGCGGCGGCCCATTAACGAATTCTAGCGATGGGTCGAAACTTTTGGCGAAGTTATTGAGAAGTTGACAACAGTACTCGTCGTCGCAGTGGGGAACCAAACAGGCGGCTCCCATGAGTAGAACTAGCAGTGCCTGAAGAATAGTTGGATTAGGCGAGGTTTTCGGTGACTCGAGAGACAAACCTGAAGTGGCAAGGCGGTTCTGAGTACCCGTCGCCAGCGTGATCTCTGCCGGCGCAGTTGTTCCTCGTTGAGAGTCGAATCGTCCGGAATCGGGGAAAGAAGCCCGTCCGATCGGCTGTCAAGTGAGTCGAATTCGCTTCTTGATTCTGAATCCGACGGCAGTTCTTCGAAACCAATGTTTCGGAGAACGTTGTGTGGATGTTCGTCTGGATAGAGTGCGGAGAGCACCTCGGCTGCTGCTCTCACGTCGTACGGCTTCTCTTCGCTTCCTTGTTCTTCTTCGTCCTCCTCGTTGTCATGGTCGGGCTGAGCGAGTTGAAGTCGTGGCTCAATCTCGCGCAGAAGACGTCGTGCCTCGGCGAGCAGTTGGTCAAGATCCGTCGAAGTGCTGCTTTCGACGAACTTGCGGTCCTTTTCGCTTCGGTCGACAACGACCTTCTGATTTTCGAGATGAGCGATGGCATCGTTGAGCATTGTGGCGCGGCTCTGCAAGAAAAAATAATGATCTTGATGACGCGGTGACTCGGACTCACCAGCTCATCTACATCGATAGTAGGATTATTGATGTCTTCTTTGCATTGCGATAGTTCATTCGACAAAATATCGAGAGTGCGGAGTAGTTCGATTTCCGCAGTGATTTCAGCATTCAGTTTGTCCATAGTATCCTTAAATCGAAGATTTAAATGAACCCCACACAAAGAAATTTCTACCTCATATTGTCTTTCGATGCTTTCAACGTGGACGGACATATAACGAAGATCGTCTCCTACCACTTCCAGTGGCAGAAGAGCCTCCCCGAGATCGTCGAAGTCCACTTTCGAGTTTCGAATTCGGTCGAGCAAATAACTGAGTTCCTGGAAAGAAATTTTGATTAAATTTCAGGAATTGATCACAAACCTTCAGCTTAGTCAAGCGTTGTTGAGCTTGATTGACTGGCAATCGTGGTCTGTTCAGCACATCGCTGACAGTGTTTTCTAGTTTTTCCAAATAGTCGTAGAGATCATCCTTCGCTTTCACAAAGCGCTCCCAAATGGCAGCTCTTTCTTCAAGATCCGGAATGATGGTTTCAGCCGAGGCAATGGCTTGTTGGAGCTGTTGAACGTGAGCATCATCGGTAGATGGAGCGTTGGCGATGATGGCTTTCGCCGCTTCGACCTCCTTCTTGAGCTCTTCGGCCTTTGGCGCGTACTGAGTTGGTACGGCCTCAGCATTGTGGCGAAGCTCATCAGCATCACGAACAAGTGGCACAAGGCGAGACACAACACGGTCAACCGCATCGTGGAGAGCTTTCTCATCAGCCTTAGCCTTGATCGCTTCCTCGACTTCGGCACGTTTCTTCTGAAAACATAGCAAATTTAGGACAATTTCTCCTCAAACAAGTGACAACAGGGTTACTGTCGCTAGTACGTGTCTAGTTGAGAAAGAAATAAAAAACCAACCTTGAGAACATCAGCCGCGGTTGCGAGTCTGACAAGCAGATCGTTGTACTCGGCGCGTTCCTTCTCATCGAGCTCGTCAGGCTTCACTCCGGCAACAGTCTCGCGAAGCTTGGCAACTGTTTCCTCCTTCTTTGCAAGATCTTCGATAAGCTCGTCTGGCGACTTATTATCGGCACTTCCATCCTCGCTAGTGATGTCGAGCAGGGCGTCTTCGGCGTTCTTGCGAGCAGCATTGAATGCGGCAAGAGCGGCCAACTTGTCACCGACAGCGGATCCGAGTTGTTTCAGGAGATCCTTGAGTCGTGACAGATCCCATTGGCTCTTCTGTCTCAGTTCATCAGCAGCTGGGTCATTTTCAGGAAGGTTGGCAAGCAGATTCTCCAAGTTATGTTTCTGGTTCTCAACATCCTCAAGAAGTTGCTTCTGCTCGTCGAGCGACGCTGGAACCTCCTGTGGTACGGATTGGAGTTGTTGAGAAACGAGTTGCAGCTTGGGAGCGATCTCATTGACAGCTGCGGCCTTGATCAGCGCTTGCTTCTTGTCGTCGATGGCGTGCTGGAGTTGGAACACCTTCTCCGGAAGACCGACAGCCAAGTCGTCATGCGAGATGAGCGAGCTTGGAGCCACAGCCTTCTCGTTGTTCGAATCGGTGATAGCCTTCAAGGCGGTGGTGTCGGCGGCGAGTTTGTCAACGAGCGGAAGAGCATTCTCTGGTTGGAATTCGTCGACCTGGTTCAGCTGGTTCTCGAGATCGTTGAGACGATCAGAAATCTCGGCTTGCTCGCGACGAACATGTTCCTCTTGTGGGATGGCCTTCTCAAGAGCTTGAAGTAGTTCCTTTGCCTTGGTCTTAGCGTCCTTGATGTCCTTGGCGACTTGCGGATCGATCTTATCGCTGGATTCGGCGAGCTTGTTGAGCTTGTCAACAGCGGTCTTCAGCTTAGTCGCGTCCTCCTTGGCAACGTCGAGTGGTTGTGGTTGCTGCTGGTATTTCGGCGCAACCTCATCAACACTCTTGACGACGTCTCCAACTTCGTTCTTCAGATCCTCGGCACGCTTCTCATCATCACCAGTCTTCTGGATGTTCTTATCGAGATCGGCGACAAATTTGGCGGCACGGTCACGCAAGTCGGCTGCAGTTGGCTCAACAGTAGCTGGAACCTCCTGTACAGCTGCGACAAGGGTGGCGAGATGTGGGGCGATGCGATCCTTGAACTCGTTGAGTGCGACCACGTTGTTCGGCACAACACTCTTCTCGGCATCGTCGAGAGCGTCTCCGAGTCGTTTGACAGCATCGTTCGCGTTGTTCAACTTGTCGAGCTCATCTTGTTTCTCAACAATCTGGGCATCAAGATCTTTGACGAACGATTCGAGATTGGCAACAAGTTGTTCGGCCTTTGGCTTCTCGTCGGCTGGCAGATGCTCGTCCTTGGCGGCTTCCTCGATCTTCGGAATGAGTGCGTTCACTTCGGCAGCCTTGGCACGGAGCTCATCGATCACCTCTTGCGGGTTCTTCTTCTTGTCCTTCTTTTTCTTCTTGGCCGATTCCTTGGCGGTCACATCTTCAGCTTCCTTCTCAAGAGCGGCAAGCTTGTCGTGAGCGGCAGATCGAGCTTCATCATCAGCTCTCTTCGCACCACGCAGTTCTTGAATCTTGGCCAACAGTGGCTCGGCTTCCTCTGGCTTCAACGAGTTGGTGATCTCTTTTTCGACCGTCTTCAAATCATCTGGCTTGAGCTGATCCAATGGAAGTTGTTCGAACTGCGAGATGTTGAGCTTGAGCGTAAGAACAAGTTGCTCTTTGTCATGCTCATCGGAAGTCTTGATAGCATCCTCGAGTTCGGTTTCCAGTTTGGCCAACTTCTTTTCCAAGTCTTCAGCAATCTTCGGATCAGTGACGACGTGCTTACGAGAAGCGTCGGCGTTGACGATTCTGTCCTTGATGCGGTTGATTTGAGCCTTGAGCGCAGGAACGTCGGTCTTGGAAATCGTGTCAAGAATCGATCTCTCCGGGTCGGTCGAGTCGATCATCTTGCTGATATCGTCAATTTCCTTGGCAACCTGATCGGCAGATTGCTTGAGCAGTGTCTCATCTTCGAGTTCGGCGGCAACATCGTTGAGAACGTCATCGTATTGGTGACGAGTTTGCTCGGCATCGACATCGAAGAATCGCACATCGGCGTAGGCACTCTCGAGTGGATCGAGAAGCTCGGAAATGCGTTGAAGCTCGGCGATCTTGTTTTCGAGCTCAGGCAGCTGTTGGGCGGCATTTCTGAGGGTGTCCACATCTTGACCGGCTTCCTCGGTTGATCGTTTCGGCTTGGCGGTGACAGCGTCCAGTGGTTGTTGGAGTCGTTCGATGAGAGCATCAATGTCGTTGCGAGCGACAAGGAACTCGTCCCAGAGACGGGCTCTCGTCTCGAGATCCGGAATGATGGTTTCAGCCGAAGCAATGGCTTGTTGGAGCTGTTGAACGTGAGCATCATCGGTAGATGGAGCATTGGCGATGATGGCCTTCGCCGCTTCGACCTCCTTCTTGAGCTCTTCGGCCTTTGGCGCGTACTGAGTTGGTACGGCCTCAGCATTGTGGCGAAGCTCATCAGCATCACGAACAAGTGGCACAAGGCGAGACACAACACGGTCAACCGCATCGTGGAGAGCTTTCTCATCAGCCTTAGCCTTGATCGCTTCCTCGACTTCGGCACGTTTCTTCTGAAAACATAGCAAATTTAGGACAATTTCTCCTCAAACAAGTGACAACAGGGTTACTGTCGCTAGTACGTGTCTAGTTGAGAAAGAAATAAAAAACCAACCTTGAGAACATCAGCCGCGGTTGCGAGTCTGACAAGCAGATCGTTGTACTCGGCGCGTTCCTTCTCATCGAGCTCGTCAGGCTTCACTCCGGCAACAGTCTCGCGAAGCTTGGCAACTGTTTCCTCCTTCTTTGCAAGATCTTCGATAAGCTCGTCTGGCGACTTATTATCGGCACTTCCATCCTCGCTAGTGATGTCGAGCAGGGCGTCTTCGGCGTTCTTGCGAGCAGCATTGAATGCGGCAAGAGCGGCCAACTTGTCACCGACAGCGGATCCGAGTTGTTTCAGGAGATCCTTGAGTCGTGACAGATCCCATTGGCTCTTCTGTCTCAGTTCATCAGCAGCTGGGTCATTTTCAGGAAGGTTGGCAAGCAGATTCTCCAAGTTATGTTTCTGGTTCTCAACATCCTCAAGAAGTTGCTTCTGCTCGTCGAGCGACGCTGGAACCTCCTGTGGTACGGATTGGAGTTGTTGAGAAACGAGTTGCAGCTTGGGAGCGATCTCATTGACAGCTGCGGCCTTGATCAGCGCTTGCTTCTTGTCGTCGATGGCGTGCTGGAGTTGGAACACCTTCTCCGGAAGACCGACAGCCAAGTCGTCATGCGAGATGAGCGAGCTTGGAGCCACAGCCTTCTCGTTGTTCGAATCGGTGATAGCCTTCAAGGCGGTGGTGTCGGCGGCGAGTTTGTCAACGAGCGGAAGAGCATTCTCTGGTTGGAATTCGTCGACCTGGTTCAGCTGGTTCTCGAGATCGTTGAGACGATCAGAAATCTCGGCTTGCTCGCGACGAACATGTTCCTCTTGTGGGATGGCCTTCTCAAGAGCTTGAAGTAGTTCCTTTGCCTTGGTCTTAGCGTCCTTGATGTCCTTGGCGACTTGCGGATCGATCTTATCGCTGGATTCGGCGAGCTTGTTGAGCTTGTCAACAGCGGTCTTCAGCTTAGTCGCGTCCTCCTTGGCAACGTCGAGTGGTTGTGGTTGCTGCTGGTATTTCGGCGCAACCTCATCAACACTCTTGACGACGTCTCCAACTTCGTTCTTCAGATCCTCGGCACGCTTCTCATCATCACCAGTCTTCTGGATGTTCTTATCGAGATCGGCGACAAATTTGGCGGCACGGTCACGCAAGTCGGCTGCAGTTGGCTCAACAGTAGCTGGAACCTCCTGTACAGCTGCGACAAGGGTGGCGAGATGTGGGGCGATGCGATCCTTGAACTCGTTGAGTGCGACCACGTTGTTCGGCACAACACTCTTCTCGGCATCGTCGAGAGCGTCTCCGAGTCGTTTGACAGCATCGTTCGCGTTGTTCAACTTGTCGAGCTCATCTTGTTTCTCAACAATCTGGGCATCAAGATCTTTGACGAACGATTCGAGATTGGCAACAAGTTGTTCGGCCTTTGGCTTCTCGTCGGCTGGCAGATGCTCGTCCTTGGCGGCTTCCTCGATCTTCGGAATGAGTGCGTTCACTTCGGCAGCCTTGGCACGGAGCTCATCGATCACCTCTTGCGGGTTCTTCTTCTTGTCCTTCTTTTTCTTCTTGGCCGATTCCTTGGCGGTCACATCTTCAGCTTCCTTCTCAAGAGCGGCAAGCTTGTCGTGAGCGGCAGATCGAGCTTCATCATCAGCTCTCTTCGCACCACGCAGTTCTTGAATCTTGGCCAACAGTGGCTCGGCTTCCTCTGGCTTCAACGAGTTGGTGATCTCTTTTTCGACCGTCTTCAAATCATCTGGCTTGAGCTGATCCAATGGAAGTTGTTCGAACTGCGAGATGTTGAGCTTGAGCGTAAGAACAAGTTGCTCTTTGTCATGCTCATCGGAAGTCTTGATAGCATCCTCGAGTTCGGTTTCCAGTTTGGCCAACTTCTTTTCCAAGTCTTCAGCAATCTTCGGATCAGTGACGACGTGCTTACGAGAAGCGTCGGCGTTGACGATTCTGTCCTTGATGCGGTTGATTTGAGCCTTGAGCGCAGGAACGTCGGTCTTGGAAATCGTGTCAAGAATCGATCTCTCCGGGTCGGTCGAGTCGATCATCTTGCTGATATCGTCAATTTCCTTGGCAACCTGATCGGCAGATTGCTTGAGCAGTGTCTCATCTTCGAGTTCGGCGGCAACATCGTTGAGAACGTCATCGTATTGGTGACGAGTTTGCTCGGCATCGACATCGAAGAATCGCACATCGGCGTAGGCACTCTCGAGTGGATCGAGAAGCTCGGAAATGCGTTGAAGCTCGGCGATCTTGTTTTCGAGCTCAGGCAGCTGTTGGGCGGCATTTCTGAGGGTGTCCACATCTTGACCGGCTTCCTCGGTTGATCGTTTCGGCTTGGCGGTGACAGCGTCCAGTGGTTGTTGGAGTCGTTCGATGAGAGCATCAATGTCGTTGCGAGCGACAAGGAACTCGTCCCAGAGACGGGCTCTCGTCTCGAGATCCGGAATGATGGTTTCAGCCGAAGCAATGGCTTGTTGGAGCTGTTGAACGTGAGCATCATCGGTAGATGGAGCATTGGCGATGATGGCCTTCGCCGCTTCGACCTCCTTCTTGAGCTCTTCGGCCTTTGGCGCGTACTGAGTTGGTACGGCCTCAGCATTGTGGCGAAGCTCATCAGCATCACGAACAAGTGGCACAAGGCGAGACACAACACGGTCAACCGCATCGTGGAGAGCTTTCTCATCAGCCTTAGCCTTGATCGCTTCCTCGACTTCGGCACGTTTCTTCTGAAAACATAGCAAATTTAGGACAATTTCTCCTCAAACAAGTGACAACAGGGTTACTGTCGCTAGTACGTGTCTAGTTGAGAAAGAAATAAAAAACCAACCTTGAGAACATCAGCCGCGGTTGCGAGTCTGACAAGCAGATCGTTGTACTCGGCGCGTTCCTTCTCATCGAGCTCGTCAGGCTTCACTCCGGCAACAGTCTCGCGAAGCTTGGCAACTGTTTCCTCCTTCTTTGCAAGATCTTCGATAAGCTCGTCTGGCGACTTATTATCGGCACTTCCATCCTCGCTAGTGATGTCGAGCAGGGCGTCTTCGGCGTTCTTGCGAGCAGCATTGAATGCGGCAAGAGCGGCCAACTTGTCACCGACAGCGGATCCGAGTTGTTTCAGGAGATCCTTGAGTCGTGACAGATCCCATTGGCTCTTCTGTCTCAGTTCATCAGCAGCTGGGTCATTTTCAGGAAGGTTGGCAAGCAGATTCTCCAAGTTATGTTTCTGGTTCTCAACATCCTCAAGAAGTTGCTTCTGCTCGTCGAGCGACGCTGGAACCTCCTGTGGTACGGATTGGAGTTGTTGAGAAACGAGTTGCAGCTTGGGAGCGATCTCATTGACAGCTGCGGCCTTGATCAGCGCTTGCTTCTTGTCGTCGATGGCGTGCTGGAGTTGGAACACCTTCTCCGGAAGACCGACAGCCAAGTCGTCATGCGAGATGAGCGAGCTTGGAGCCACAGCCTTCTCGTTGTTCGAATCGGTGATAGCCTTCAAGGCGGTGGTGTCGGCGGCGAGTTTGTCAACGAGCGGAAGAGCATTCTCTGGTTGGAATTCGTCGACCTGGTTCAGCTGGTTCTCGAGATCGTTGAGACGATCAGAAATCTCGGCTTGCTCGCGACGAACATGTTCCTCTTGTGGGATGGCCTTCTCAAGAGCTTGAAGTAGTTCCTTTGCCTTGGTCTTAGCGTCCTTGATGTCCTTGGCGACTTGCGGATCGATCTTATCGCTGGATTCGGCGAGCTTGTTGAGCTTGTCAACAGCGGTCTTCAGCTTAGTCGCGTCCTCCTTGGCAACGTCGAGTGGTTGTGGTTGCTGCTGGTATTTCGGCGCAACCTCATCAACACTCTTGACGACGTCTCCAACTTCGTTCTTCAGATCCTCGGCACGCTTCTCATCATCACCAGTCTTCTGGATGTTCTTATCGAGATCGGCGACAAATTTGGCGGCACGGTCACGCAAGTCGGCTGCAGTTGGCTCAACAGTAGCTGGAACCTCCTGTACAGCTGCGACAAGGGTGGCGAGATGTGGGGCGATGCGATCCTTGAACTCGTTGAGTGCGACCACGTTGTTCGGCACAACACTCTTCTCGGCATCGTCGAGAGCGTCTCCGAGTCGTTTGACAGCATCGTTCGCGTTGTTCAACTTGTCGAGCTCATCTTGTTTCTCAACAATCTGGGCATCAAGATCTTTGACGAACGATTCGAGATTGGCAACAAGTTGTTCGGCCTTTGGCTTCTCGTCGGCTGGCAGATGCTCGTCCTTGGCGGCTTCCTCGATCTTCGGAATGAGTGCGTTCACTTCGGCAGCCTTGGCACGGAGCTCATCGATCACCTCTTGCGGGTTCTTCTTCTTGTCCTTCTTTTTCTTCTTGGCCGATTCCTTGGCGGTCACATCTTCAGCTTCCTTCTCAAGAGCGGCAAGCTTGTCGTGAGCGGCAGATCGAGCTTCATCATCAGCTCTCTTCGCACCACGCAGTTCTTGAATCTTGGCCAACAGTGGCTCGGCTTCCTCTGGCTTCAACGAGTTGGTGATCTCTTTTTCGACCGTCTTCAAATCATCTGGCTTGAGCTGATCCAATGGAAGTTGTTCGAACTGCGAGATGTTGAGCTTGAGCGTAAGAACAAGTTGCTCTTTGTCATGCTCATCGGAAGTCTTGATAGCATCCTCGAGTTCGGTTTCCAGTTTGGCCAACTTCTTTTCCAAGTCTTCAGCAATCTTCGGATCAGTGACGACGTGCTTACGAGAAGCGTCGGCGTTGACGATTCTGTCCTTGATGCGGTTGATTTGAGCCTTGAGCGCAGGAACGTCGGTCTTGGAAATCGTGTCAAGAATCGATCTCTCCGGGTCGGTCGAGTCGATCATCTTGCTGATATCGTCAATTTCCTTGGCAACCTGATCGGCAGATTGCTTGAGCAGTGTCTCATCTTCGAGTTCGGCGGCAACATCGTTGAGAACGTCATCGTATTGGTGACGAGTTTGCTCGGCATCGACATCGAAGAATCGCACATCGGCGTAGGCACTCTCGAGTGGATCGAGAAGCTCGGAAATGCGTTGAAGCTCGGCGATCTTGTTTTCGAGCTCAGGCAGCTGTTGGGCGGCATTTCTGAGGGTGTCCACATCTTGACCGGCTTCCTCGGTTGATCGTTTCGGCTTGGCGGTGACAGCGTCCAGTGGTTGTTGGAGTCGTTCGATGAGAGCATCAATGTCGTTGCGAGCGACAAGGAACTCGTCCCAGAGACGGGCTCTCGTCTCGAGATCCGGAATGATGGTTTCAGCCGAAGCAATGGCTTGTTGGAGCTGTTGAACGTGAGCATCATCGGTAGATGGAGCATTGGCGATGATGGCCTTCGCCGCTTCGACCTCCTTCTTGAGCTCTTCGGCCTTTGGCGCGTACTGAGTTGGTACGGCCTCAGCATTGTGGCGAAGCTCATCAGCATCACGAACAAGTGGCACAAGGCGAGACACAACACGGTCAACCGCATCGTGGAGAGCTTTCTCATCAGCCTTAGCCTTGATCGCTTCCTCGACTTCGGCACGTTTCTTCTGAAAACATAGCAAATTTAGGACAATTTCTCCTCAAACAAGTGACAACAGGGTTACTGTCGCTAGTACGTGTCTAGTTGAGAAAGAAATAAAAAACCAACCTTGAGAACATCAGCCGCGGTTGCGAGTCTGACAAGCAGATCGTTGTACTCGGCGCGTTCCTTCTCATCGAGCTCGTCAGGCTTCACTCCGGCAACAGTCTCGCGAAGCTTGGCAACTGTTTCCTCCTTCTTTGCAAGATCTTCGATAAGCTCGTCTGGCGACTTATTATCGGCACTTCCATCCTCGCTAGTGATGTCGAGCAGGGCGTCTTCGGCGTTCTTGCGAGCAGCATTGAATGCGGCAAGAGCGGCCAACTTGTCACCGACAGCGGATCCGAGTTGTTTCAGGAGATCCTTGAGTCGTGACAGATCCCATTGGCTCTTCTGTCTCAGTTCATCAGCAGCTGGGTCATTTTCAGGAAGGTTGGCAAGCAGATTCTCCAAGTTATGTTTCTGGTTCTCAACATCCTCAAGAAGTTGCTTCTGCTCGTCGAGCGACGCTGGAACCTCCTGTGGTACGGATTGGAGTTGTTGAGAAACGAGTTGCAGCTTGGGAGCGATCTCATTGACAGCTGCGGCCTTGATCAGCGCTTGCTTCTTGTCGTCGATGGCGTGCTGGAGTTGGAACACCTTCTCCGGAAGACCGACAGCCAAGTCGTCATGCGAGATGAGCGAGCTTGGAGCCACAGCCTTCTCGTTGTTCGAATCGGTGATAGCCTTCAAGGCGGTGGTGTCGGCGGCGAGTTTGTCAACGAGCGGAAGAGCATTCTCTGGTTGGAATTCGTCGACCTGGTTCAGCTGGTTCTCGAGATCGTTGAGACGATCAGAAATCTCGGCTTGCTCGCGACGAACATGTTCCTCTTGTGGGATGGCCTTCTCAAGAGCTTGAAGTAGTTCCTTTGCCTTGGTCTTAGCGTCCTTGATGTCCTTGGCGACTTGCGGATCGATCTTATCGCTGGATTCGGCGAGCTTGTTGAGCTTGTCAACAGCGGTCTTCAGCTTAGTCGCGTCCTCCTTGGCAACGTCGAGTGGTTGTGGTTGCTGCTGGTATTTCGGCGCAACCTCATCAACACTCTTGACGACGTCTCCAACTTCGTTCTTCAGATCCTCGGCACGCTTCTCATCATCACCAGTCTTCTGGATGTTCTTATCGAGATCGGCGACAAATTTGGCGGCACGGTCACGCAAGTCGGCTGCAGTTGGCTCAACAGTAGCTGGAACCTCCTGTACAGCTGCGACAAGGGTGGCGAGATGTGGGGCGATGCGATCCTTGAACTCGTTGAGTGCGACCACGTTGTTCGGCACAACACTCTTCTCGGCATCGTCGAGAGCGTCTCCGAGTCGTTTGACAGCATCGTTCGCGTTGTTCAACTTGTCGAGCTCATCTTGTTTCTCAACAATCTGGGCATCAAGATCTTTGACGAACGATTCGAGATTGGCAACAAGTTGTTCGGCCTTTGGCTTCTCGTCGGCTGGCAGATGCTCGTCCTTGGCGGCTTCCTCGATCTTCGGAATGAGTGCGTTCACTTCGGCAGCCTTGGCACGGAGCTCATCGATCACCTCTTGCGGGTTCTTCTTCTTGTCCTTCTTTTTCTTCTTGGCCGATTCCTTGGCGGTCACATCTTCAGCTTCCTTCTCAAGAGCGGCAAGCTTGTCGTGAGCGGCAGATCGAGCTTCATCATCAGCTCTCTTCGCACCACGCAGTTCTTGAATCTTGGCCAACAGTGGCTCGGCTTCCTCTGGCTTCAACGAGTTGGTGATCTCTTTTTCGACCGTCTTCAAATCATCTGGCTTGAGCTGATCCAATGGAAGTTGTTCGAACTGCGAGATGTTGAGCTTGAGCGTAAGAACAAGTTGCTCTTTGTCATGCTCATCGGAAGTCTTGATAGCATCCTCGAGTTCGGTTTCCAGTTTGGCCAACTTCTTTTCCAAGTCTTCAGCAATCTTCGGATCAGTGACGACGTGCTTACGAGAAGCGTCGGCGTTGACGATTCTGTCCTTGATGCGGTTGATTTGAGCCTTGAGCGCAGGAACGTCGGTCTTGGAAATCGTGTCAAGAATCGATCTCTCCGGGTCGGTCGAGTCGATCATCTTGCTGATATCGTCAATTTCCTTGGCAACCTGATCGGCAGATTGCTTGAGCAGTGTCTCATCTTCGAGTTCGGCGGCAACATCGTTGAGAACGTCATCGTATTGGTGACGAGTTTGCTCGGCATCGACATCGAAGAATCGCACATCGGCGTAGGCACTCTCGAGTGGATCGAGAAGCTCGGAAATGCGTTGAAGCTCGGCGATCTTGTTTTCGAGCTCAGGCAGCTGTTGGGCGGCATTTCTGAGGGTGTCCACATCTTGACCGGCTTCCTCGGTTGATCGTTTCGGCTTGGCGGTGACAGCGTCCAGTGGTTGTTGGAGTCGTTCGATGAGAGCATCAATGTCGTTGCGAGCGACAAGGAACTCGTCCCAGAGACGGGCTCTCGTCTCGAGATCCGGAATGATGGTTTCAGCCGAAGCAATGGCTTGTTGGAGCTGTTGAACGTGAGCATCATCGGTAGATGGAGCATTGGCGATGATGGCCTTCGCCGCTTCGACCTCCTTCTTGAGCTCTTCGGCCTTTGGCGCGTACTGAGTTGGTACGGCCTCAGCATTGTGGCGAAGCTCATCAGCATCACGAACAAGTGGCACAAGGCGAGACACAACACGGTCAACCGCATCGTGGAGAGCTTTCTCATCAGCCTTAGCCTTGATCGCTTCCTCGACTTCGGCACGTTTCTTCTGAAAACATAGCAAATTTAGGACAATTTCTCCTCAAACAAGTGACAACAGGGTTACTGTCGCTAGTACGTGTCTAGTTGAGAAAGAAATAAAAAACCAACCTTGAGAACATCAGCCGCGGTTGCGAGTCTGACAAGCAGATCGTTGTACTCGGCGCGTTCCTTCTCATCGAGCTCGTCAGGCTTCACTCCGGCAACAGTCTCGCGAAGCTTGGCAACTGTTTCCTCCTTCTTTGCAAGATCTTCGATAAGCTCGTCTGGCGACTTATTATCGGCACTTCCATCCTCGCTAGTGATGTCGAGCAGGGCGTCTTCGGCGTTCTTGCGAGCAGCATTGAATGCGGCAAGAGCGGCCAACTTGTCACCGACAGCGGATCCGAGTTGTTTCAGGAGATCCTTGAGTCGTGACAGATCCCATTGGCTCTTCTGTCTCAGTTCATCAGCAGCTGGGTCATTTTCAGGAAGGTTGGCAAGCAGATTCTCCAAGTTATGTTTCTGGTTCTCAACATCCTCAAGAAGTTGCTTCTGCTCGTCGAGCGACGCTGGAACCTCCTGTGGTACGGATTGGAGTTGTTGAGAAACGAGTTGCAGCTTGGGAGCGATCTCATTGACAGCTGCGGCCTTGATCAGCGCTTGCTTCTTGTCGTCGATGGCGTGCTGGAGTTGGAACACCTTCTCCGGAAGACCGACAGCCAAGTCGTCATGCGAGATGAGCGAGCTTGGAGCCACAGCCTTCTCGTTGTTCGAATCGGTGATAGCCTTCAAGGCGGTGGTGTCGGCGGCGAGTTTGTCAACGAGCGGAAGAGCATTCTCTGGTTGGAATTCGTCGACCTGGTTCAGCTGGTTCTCGAGATCGTTGAGACGATCAGAAATCTCGGCTTGCTCGCAACGAACATGTTCCTCTTGTGGGATGGCCTTCTCAAGAGCTTGAAGTAGTTCCTTTGCCTTGGTCTTAGCGTCCTTGATGTCCTTGGCGACTTGCGGATCGATCTTATCGCTGGATTCGGCGAGCTTGTTGAGCTTGTCAACAGCGGTCTTCAGCTTAGTCGCGTCCTCCTTGGCAACGTCGAGTGGTTGTGGTTGCTGCTGGTATTTCGGCGCAACCTCATCAACACTCTTGACGACGTCTCCAACTTCGTTCTTCAGATCCTCGGCACGCTTCTCATCATCACCAGTCTTCTGGATGTTCTTATCGAGATCGGCGACAAATTTGGCGGCACGGTCACGCAAGTCGGCTGCAGTTGGCTCAACAGTAGCTGGAACCTCCTGTACAGCTGCGACAAGGGTGGCGAGATGTGGGGCGATGCGATCCTTGAACTCGTTGAGTGCGACCACGTTGTTCGGCACAACACTCTTCTCGGCATCGTCGAGAGCGTCTCCGAGTCGTTTGACAGCATCGTTCGCGTTGTTCAACTTGTCGAGCTCATCTTGTTTCTCAACAATCTGGGCATCAAGATCTTTGACGAACGATTCGAGATTGGCAACAAGTTGTTCGGCCTTTGGCTTCTCGTCGGCTGGCAGATGCTCGTCCTTGGCGGCTTCCTCGATCTTCGGAATGAGTGCGTTCACTTCGGCAGCCTTGGCACGGAGCTCATCGATCACCTCTTGCGGGTTCTTCTTCTTGTCCTTCTTTTTCTTCTTGGCCGATTCCTTGGCGGTCACATCTTCAGCTTCCTTCTCAAGAGCGGCAAGCTTGTCGTGAGCGGCAGATCGAGCTTCATCATCAGCTCTCTTCGCACCACGCAGTTCTTGAATCTTGGCCAACAGTGGCTCGGCTTCCTCTGGCTTCAACGAGTTGGTGATCTCTTTTTCGACCGTCTTCAAATCATCTGGCTTGAGCTGATCCAATGGAAGTTGTTCGAACTGCGAGATGTTGAGCTTGAGCGTAAGAACAAGTTGCTCTTTGTCATGCTCATCGGAAGTCTTGATAGCATCCTCGAGTTCGGTTTCCAGTTTGGCCAACTTCTTTTCCAAGTCTTCAGCAATCTTCGGATCAGTGACGACGTGCTTACGAGAAGCGTCGGCGTTGACGATTCTGTCCTTGATGCGGTTGATTTGAGCCTTGAGCGCAGGAACGTCGGTCTTGGAAATCGTGTCAAGAATCGATCTCTCCGGGTCGGTCGAGTCGATCATCTTGCTGATATCGTCAATTTCCTTGGCAACCTGATCGGCAGATTGCTTGAGCAGTGTCTCATCTTCGAGTTCGGCGGCAACATCGTTGAGAACGTCATCGTATTGGTGACGAGTTTGCTCGGCATCGACATCGAAGAATCGCACATCGGCGTAGGCACTCTCGAGTGGATCGAGAAGCTCGGAAATGCGTTGAAGCTCGGCGATCTTGTTTTCGAGCTCAGGCAGCTGTTGGGCGGCATTTCTGAGGGTGTCCACATCTTGACCGGCTTCCTCGGTTGATCGTTTCGGCTTGGCGGTGACAGCGTCCAGTGGTTGTTGGAGTCGTTCGATGAGAGCATCAATGTCGTTGCGAGCGACAAGGAACTCGTCCCAGAGACGGGCTCTCGTCTCGAGATCCGGAATGATGGTTTCAGCCGAAGCAATGGCTTGTTGGAGCTGTTGAACGTGAGCATCATCGGTAGATGGAGCATTGGCGATGATGGCCTTCGCCGCTTCGACCTCCTTCTTGAGCTCTTCGGCCTTTGGCGCGTACTGAGTTGGTACGGCCTCAGCATTGTGGCGAAGCTCATCAGCATCACGAACAAGTGGCACAAGGCGAGACACAACACGGTCAACCGCATCGTGGAGAGCTTTCTCATCAGCCTTAGCCTTGATCGCTTCCTCGACTTCGGCACGTTTCTTCTGAAAACATAGCAAATTTAGGACAATTTCTCCTCAAACAAGTGACAACAGGGTTACTGTCGCTAGTACGTGTCTAGTTGAGAAAGAAATAAAAAACCAACCTTGAGAACATCAGCCGCGGTTGCGAGTCTGACAAGCAGATCGTTGTACTCGGCGCGTTCCTTCTCATCGAGCTCGTCAGGCTTCACTCCGGCAACAGTCTCGCGAAGCTTGGCAACTGTTTCCTCCTTCTTTGCAAGATCTTCGATAAGCTCGTCTGGCGACTTATTATCGGCACTTCCATCCTCGCTAGTGATGTCGAGCAGGGCGTCTTCGGCGTTCTTGCGAGCAGCATTGAATGCGGCAAGAGCGGCCAACTTGTCACCGACAGCGGATCCGAGTTGTTTCAGGAGATCCTTGAGTCGTGACAGATCCCATTGGCTCTTCTGTCTCAGTTCATCAGCAGCTGGGTCATTTTCAGGAAGGTTGGCAAGCAGATTCTCCAAGTTATGTTTCTGGTTCTCAACATCCTCAAGAAGTTGCTTCTGCTCGTCGAGCGACGCTGGAACCTCCTGTGGTACGGATTGGAGTTGTTGAGAAACGAGTTGCAGCTTGGGAGCGATCTCATTGACAGCTGCGGCCTTGATCAGCGCTTGCTTCTTGTCGTCGATGGCGTGCTGGAGTTGGAACACCTTCTCCGGAAGACCGACAGCCAAGTCGTCATGCGAGATGAGCGAGCTTGGAGCCACAGCCTTCTCGTTGTTCGAATCGGTGATAGCCTTCAAGGCGGTGGTGTCGGCGGCGAGTTTGTCAACGAGCGGAAGAGCATTCTCTGGTTGGAATTCGTCGACCTGGTTCAGCTGGTTCTCGAGATCGTTGAGACGATCAGAAATCTCGGCTTGCTCGCGACGAACATGTTCCTCTTGTGGGATGGCCTTCTCAAGAGCTTGAAGTAGTTCCTTTGCCTTGGTCTTAGCGTCCTTGATGTCCTTGGCGACTTGCGGATCGATCTTATCGCTGGATTCGGCGAGCTTGTTGAGCTTGTCAACAGCGGTCTTCAGCTTAGTCGCGTCCTCCTTGGCAACGTCGAGTGGTTGTGGTTGCTGCTGGTATTTCGGCGCAACCTCATCAACACTCTTGACGACGTCTCCAACTTCGTTCTTCAGATCCTCGGCACGCTTCTCATCATCACCAGTCTTCTGGATGTTCTTATCGAGATCGGCGACAAATTTGGCGGCACGGTCACGCAAGTCGGCTGCAGTTGGCTCAACAGTAGCTGGAACCTCCTGTACAGCTGCGACAAGGGTGGCGAGATGTGGGGCGATGCGATCCTTGAACTCGTTGAGTGCGACCACGTTGTTCGGCACAACACTCTTCTCGGCATCGTCGAGAGCGTCTCCGAGTCGTTTGACAGCATCGTTCGCGTTGTTCAACTTGTCGAGCTCATCTTGTTTCTCAACAATCTGGGCATCAAGATCTTTGACGAACGATTCGAGATTGGCAACAAGTTGTTCGGCCTTTGGCTTCTCGTCGGCTGGCAGATGCTCGTCCTTGGCGGCTTCCTCGATCTTCGGAATGAGTGCGTTCACTTCGGCAGCCTTGGCACGGAGCTCATCGATCACCTCTTGCGGGTTCTTCTTCTTGTCCTTCTTTTTCTTCTTGGCCGATTCCTTGGCGGTCACATCTTCAGCTTCCTTCTCAAGAGCGGCAAGCTTGTCGTGAGCGGCAGATCGAGCTTCATCATCAGCTCTCTTCGCATCACGCAGTTCTTGAATCTTGGCCAACAGTGGCTCGGCTTCCTCTGGCTTCAACGAGTTGGTGATCTCTTTTTCGACCGTCTTCAAATCATCTGGCTTGAGCTGATCCAATGGAAGTTGTTCGAACTGCGAGATGTTGAGCTTGAGCGTAAGAACAAGTTGCTCTTTGTCATGCTCATCGGAAGTCTTGATAGCATCCTCGAGTTCGGTTTCCAGTTTGGCCAACTTCTTTTCCAAGTCTTCAGCAATCTTCGGATCAGTGACGACGTGCTTACGAGAAGCGTCGGCGTTGACGATTCTGTCCTTGATGCGGTTGATTTGAGCCTTGAGCGCAGGAACGTCGGTCTTGGAAATCGTGTCAAGAATCGATCTCTCCGGGTCGGTCGAGTCGATCATCTTGCTGATATCGTCAATTTCCTTGGCAACCTGATCGGCAGATTGCTTGAGCAGTGTCTCATCTTCGAGTTCGGCGGCAACATCGTTGAGAACGTCATCGTATTGGTGACGAGTTTGCTCGGCATCGACATCGAAGAATCGCACATCGGCGTAGGCACTCTCGAGTGGATCGAGAAGCTCGGAAATGCGTTGAAGCTCGGCGATCTTGTTTTCGAGCTCAGGCAGCTGTTGGGCGGCATTTCTGAGGGTGTCCACATCTTGACCGGCTTCCTCGGTTGATCGTTTCGGCTTGGCGGTGACAGCGTCCAGTGGTTGTTGGAGTCGTTCGATGAGAGCATCAATGTCGTTGCGAGCGACAAGGAACTCGTCCCAGAGACGGGCTCTCGTCTCGAGATCCGGAATGATGGTTTCAGCCGAAGCAATGGCTTGTTGGAGCTGTTGAACGTGAGCATCATCGGTAGATGGAGCATTGGCGATGATGGCCTTCGCCGCTTCGACCTCCTTCTTGAGCTCTTCGGCCTTTGGCGCGTACTGAGTTGGTACGGCCTCAGCATTGTGGCGAAGCTCATCAGCATCACGAACAAGTGGCACAAGGCGAGACACAACACGGTCAACCGCATCGTGGAGAGCTTTCTCATCAGCCTTAGCCTTGATCGCTTCCTCGACTTCGGCACGTTTCTTCTGAAAACATAGCAAATTTAGGACAATTTCTCCTCAAACAAGTGACAACAGGGTTACTGTCGCTAGTACGTGTCTAGTTGAGAAAGAAATAAAAAACCAACCTTGAGAACATCAGCCGCGGTTGCGAGTCTGACAAGCAGATCGTTGTACTCGGCGCGTTCCTTCTCATCGAGCTCGTCAGGCTTCACTCCGGCAACAGTCTCGCGAAGCTTGGCAACTGTTTCCTCCTTCTTTGCAAGATCTTCGATAAGCTCGTCTGGCGACTTATTATCGGCACTTCCATCCTCGCTAGTGATGTCGAGCAGGGCGTCTTCGGCGTTCTTGCGAGCAGCATTGAATGCGGCAAGAGCGGCCAACTTGTCACCGACAGCGGATCCGAGTTGTTTCAGGAGATCCTTGAGTCGTGACAGATCCCATTGGCTCTTCTGTCTCAGTTCATCAGCAGCTGGGTCATTTTCAGGAAGGTTGGCAAGCAGATTCTCCAAGTTATGTTTCTGGTTCTCAACATCCTCAAGAAGTTGCTTCTGCTCGTCGAGCGACGCTGGAACCTCCTGTGGTACGGATTGGAGTTGTTGAGAAACGAGTTGCAGCTTGGGAGCGATCTCATTGACAGCTGCGGCCTTGATCAGCGCTTGCTTCTTGTCGTCGATGGCGTGCTGGAGTTGGAACACCTTCTCCGGAAGACCGACAGCCAAGTCGTCATGCGAGATGAGCGAGCTTGGAGCCACAGCCTTCTCGTTGTTCGAATCGGTGATAGCCTTCAAGGCGGTGGTGTCGGCGGCGAGTTTGTCAACGAGCGGAAGAGCATTCTCTGGTTGGAATTCGTCGACCTGGTTCAGCTGGTTCTCGAGATCGTTGAGACGATCAGAAATCTCGGCTTGCTCGCGACGAACATGTTCCTCTTGTGGGATGGCCTTCTCAAGAGCTTGAAGTAGTTCCTTTGCCTTGGTCTTAGCGTCCTTGATGTCCTTGGCGACTTGCGGATCGATCTTATCGCTGGATTCGGCGAGCTTGTTGAGCTTGTCAACAGCGGTCTTCAGCTTAGTCGCGTCCTCCTTGGCAACGTCGAGTGGTTGTGGTTGCTGCTGGTATTTCGGCGCAACCTCATCAACACTCTTGACGACGTCTCCAACTTCGTTCTTCAGATCCTCGGCACGCTTCTCATCATCACCAGTCTTCTGGATGTTCTTATCGAGATCGGCGACAAATTTGGCGGCACGGTCACGCAAGTCGGCTGCAGTTGGCTCAACAGTAGCTGGAACCTCCTGTACAGCTGCGACAAGGGTGGCGAGATGTGGGGCGATGCGATCCTTGAACTCGTTGAGTGCGACCACGTTGTTCGGCACAACACTCTTCTCGGCATCGTCGAGAGCGTCTCCGAGTCGTTTGACAGCATCGTTCGCGTTGTTCAACTTGTCGAGCTCATCTTGTTTCTCAACAATCTGGGCATCAAGATCTTTGACGAACGATTCGAGATTGGCAACAAGTTGTTCGGCCTTTGGCTTCTCGTCGGCTGGCAGATGCTCGTCCTTGGCGGCTTCCTCGATCTTCGGAATGAGTGCGTTCACTTCGGCAGCCTTGGCACGGAGCTCATCGATCACCTCTTGCGGGTTCTTCTTCTTGTCCTTCTTTTTCTTCTTGGCCGATTCCTTGGCGGTCACATCTTCAGCTTCCTTCTCAAGAGCGGCAAGCTTGTCGTGAGCGGCAGATCGAGCTTCATCATCAGCTCTCTTCGCATCACGCAGTTCTTGAATCTTGGCCAACAGTGGCTCGGCTTCCTCTGGCTTCAACGAGTTGGTGATCTCTTTTTCGACCGTCTTCAAATCATCTGGCTTGAGCTGATCCAATGGAAGTTGTTCGAACTGCGAGATGTTGAGCTTGAGCGTAAGAACAAGTTGCTCTTTGTCATGCTCATCGGAAGTCTTGATAGCATCCTCGAGTTCGGTTTCCAGTTTGGCCAACTTCTTTTCCAAGTCTTCAGCAATCTTCGGATCAGTGACGACGTGCTTACGAGAAGCGTCGGCGTTGACGATTCTGTCCTTGATGCGGTTGATTTGAGCCTTGAGCGCAGGAACGTCGGTCTTGGAAATCGTGTCAAGAATCGATCTCTCCGGGTCGGTCGAGTCGATCATCTTGCTGATATCGTCAATTTCCTTGGCAACCTGATCGGCAGATTGCTTGAGCAGTGTCTCATCTTCGAGTTCGGCGGCAACATCGTTGAGAACGTCATCGTATTGGTGACGAGTTTGCTCGGCATCGACATCGAAGAATCGCACATCGGCGTAGGCACTCTCGAGTGGATCGAGAAGCTCGGAAATGCGTTGAAGCTCGGCGATCTTGTTTTCGAGCTCAGGCAGCTGTTGGGCGGCATTTCTGAGGGTGTCCACATCTTGACCGGCTTCCTCGGTTGATCGTTTCGGCTTGGCGGTGACAGCGTCCAGTGGTTGTTGGAGTCGTTCGATGAGAGCATCAATGTCGTTGCGAGCGACAAGGAACTCGTCCCAGAGACGGGCTCTCGTCTCGAGATCCGGAATGATGGTTTCAGCCGAAGCAATGGCTTGTTGGAGCTGTTGAACGTGAGCATCATCGGTAGATGGAGCATTGGCGATGATGGCCTTCGCCGCTTCGACCTCCTTCTTGAGCTCTTCGGCCTTTGGCGCGTACTGAGTTGGTACGGCCTCAGCATTGTGGCGAAGCTCATCAGCATCACGAACAAGTGGCACAAGGCGAGACACAACACGGTCAACCGCATCGTGGAGAGCTTTCTCATCAGCCTTAGCCTTGATCGCTTCCTCGACTTCGGCACGTTTCTTCTGAAAACATAGCAAATTTAGGACAATTTCTCCTCAAACAAGTGACAACAGGGTTACTGTCGCTAGTACGTGTCTAGTTGAGAAAGAAATAAAAAACCAACCTTGAGAACATCAGCCGCGGTTGCGAGTCTGACAAGCAGATCGTTGTACTCGGCGCGTTCCTTCTCATCGAGCTCGTCAGGCTTCACTCCGGCAACAGTCTCGCGAAGCTTGGCAACTGTTTCCTCCTTCTTTGCAAGATCTTCGATAAGCTCGTCTGGCGACTTATTATCGGCACTTCCATCCTCGCTAGTGATGTCGAGCAGGGCGTCTTCGGCGTTCTTGCGAGCAGCATTGAATGCGGCAAGAGCGGCCAACTTGTCACCGACAGCGGATCCGAGTTGTTTCAGGAGATCCTTGAGTCGTGACAGATCCCATTGGCTCTTCTGTCTCAGTTCATCAGCAGCTGGGTCATTTTCAGGAAGGTTGGCAAGCAGATTCTCCAAGTTATGTTTCTGGTTCTCAACATCCTCAAGAAGTTGCTTCTGCTCGTCGAGCGACGCTGGAACCTCCTGTGGTACGGATTGGAGTTGTTGAGAAACGAGTTGCAGCTTGGGAGCGATCTCATTGACAGCTGCGGCCTTGATCAGCGCTTGCTTCTTGTCGTCGATGGCGTGCTGGAGTTGGAACACCTTCTCCGGAAGACCGACAGCCAAGTCGTCATGCGAGATGAGCGAGCTTGGAGCCACAGCCTTCTCGTTGTTCGAATCGGTGATAGCCTTCAAGGCGGTGGTGTCGGCGGCGAGTTTGTCAACGAGCGGAAGAGCATTCTCTGGTTGGAATTCGTCGACCTGGTTCAGCTGGTTCTCGAGATCGTTGAGACGATCAGAAATCTCGGCTTGCTCGCGACGAACATGTTCCTCTTGTGGGATGGCCTTCTCAAGAGCTTGAAGTAGTTCCTTTGCCTTGGTCTTAGCGTCCTTGATGTCCTTGGCGACTTGCGGATCGATCTTATCGCTGGATTCGGCGAGCTTGTTGAGCTTGTCAACAGCGGTCTTCAGCTTAGTCGCGTCCTCCTTGGCAACGTCGAGTGGTTGTGGTTGCTGCTGGTATTTCGGCGCAACCTCATCAACACTCTTGACGACGTCTCCAACTTCGTTCTTCAGATCCTCGGCACGCTTCTCATCATCACCAGTCTTCTGGATGTTCTTATCGAGATCGGCGACAAATTTGGCGGCACGGTCACGCAAGTCGGCTGCAGTTGGCTCAACAGTAGCTGGAACCTCCTGTACAGCTGCGACAAGGGTGGCGAGATGTGGGGCGATGCGATCCTTGAACTCGTTGAGTGCGACCACGTTGTTCGGCACAACACTCTTCTCGGCATCGTCGAGAGCGTCTCCGAGTCGTTTGACAGCATCGTTCGCGTTGTTCAACTTGTCGAGCTCATCTTGTTTCTCAACAATCTGGGCATCAAGATCTTTGACGAACGATTCGAGATTGGCAACAAGTTGTTCGGCCTTTGGCTTCTCGTCGGCTGGCAGATGCTCGTCCTTGGCGGCTTCCTCGATCTTCGGAATGAGTGCGTTCACTTCGGCAGCCTTGGCACGGAGCTCATCGATCACCTCTTGCGGGTTCTTCTTCTTGTCCTTCTTTTTCTTCTTGGCCGATTCCTTGGCGGTCACATCTTCAGCTTCCTTCTCAAGAGCGGCAAGCTTGTCGTGAGCGGCAGATCGAGCTTCATCATCAGCTCTCTTCGCATCACGCAGTTCTTGAATCTTGGCCAACAGTGGCTCGGCTTCCTCTGGCTTCAACGAGTTGGTGATCTCTTTTTCGACCGTCTTCAAATCATCTGGCTTGAGCTGATCCAATGGAAGTTGTTCGAACTGCGAGATGTTGAGCTTGAGCGTAAGAACAAGTTGCTCTTTGTCATGCTCATCGGAAGTCTTGATAGCATCCTCGAGTTCGGTTTCCAGTTTGGCCAACTTCTTTTCCAAGTCTTCAGCAATCTTCGGATCAGTGACGACGTGCTTACGAGAAGCGTCGGCGTTGACGATTCTGTCCTTGATGCGGTTGATTTGAGCCTTGAGCGCAGGAACGTCGGTCTTGGAAATCGTGTCAAGAATCGATCTCTCCGGGTCGGTCGAGTCGATCATCTTGCTGATATCGTCAATTTCCTTGGCAACCTGATCGGCAGATTGCTTGAGCAGTGTCTCATCTTCGAGTTCGGCGGCAACATCGTTGAGAACGTCATCGTATTGGTGACGAGTTTGCTCGGCATCGACATCGAAGAATCGCACATCGGCGTAGGCACTCTCGAGTGGATCGAGAAGCTCGGAAATGCGTTGAAGCTCGGCGATCTTGTTTTCGAGCTCAGGCAGCTGTTGGGCGGCATTTCTGAGGGTGTCCACATCTTGACCGGCTTCCTCGGTTGATCGTTTCGGCTTGGCGGTGACAGCGTCCAGTGGTTGTTGGAGTCGTTCGATGAGAGCATCAATGTCGTTGCGAGCGACAAGGAACTCGTCCCAGAGACGGGCTCTCGTCTCGAGATCCGGAATGATGGTTTCAGCCGAAGCAATGGCTTGTTGGAGCTGTTGAACGTGAGCATCATCGGTAGATGGAGCATTGGCGATGATGGCCTTCGCCGCTTCGACCTCCTTCTTGAGCTCTTCGGCCTTTGGCGCGTACTGAGTTGGTACGGCCTCAGCATTGTGGCGAAGCTCATCAGCATCACGAACAAGTGGCACAAGGCGAGACACAACACGGTCAACCGCATCGTGGAGAGCTTTCTCATCAGCCTTAGCCTTGATCGCTTCCTCGACTTCGGCACGTTTCTTCTGAAAACATAGCAAATTTAGGACAATTTCTCGGCAATTACTCATTGACTACGGTATTAATGACTACAGTACTCAATGACTTTTTTACTCAATGACTTTGTGCGCTCAATGACTACTATTTCTCAATGACTTCAAACTTGCTCAATGACTATATGCGCTCAATGACTACTATTTCTCAACGACTTCGAAATTTGCTCAATGACTTCATGTGCTCAATGACTTCAAACTTGCTTCATGTGCTCAATAAATTAAAGTTTTTCGGGATGAGTTGCGCGTATGTTTTTAAAGTGGTTGTGTATACCGTTATTAACATTCTAAAAACATGCTCATGCTTCAAAACGCATGTATCGACTCATTATTTTTTCATTATCAGATTCTTTTCAGCCGTTTTTACTTTTTTTCTGCATATGATTTGTTTTTGTTATTTCAATACTTTAAAAATGATATTCTTTGCTGTTTTGTGATTGGCTAAATCTGTAGATGATTGTGGAAAGCTCCCTCAACTCCTGGAAGACCACGCCTCTCTTCTACCCAAGATCATGACCACAACGCAACATCGTCGCGAATGAGGTACCAAGAACTGAAAGGTTTACTCGAGAATTAATTCATTGAATTTCCAGAAGAGCGAAACGAAGATTCAGTCCTTCTCCAAACAGCAGTTCCCACAGTTCCTACTCATTTTTCTAATTTCTTTTTGAACTTTTTATTACTTGTTTTTTATTGTTACTGTTGATGAAATTGTTGATTTACAAACCTAACTTCGTAATTAATTGATTGATATAGATAAGACTGCTCTCGCGAGTCTTATCTAAAAAAATTGAAACCATTGAGCACATGAAGTCATTGAGAAAATTTCGAAGTCACTGAGAAATAGTAGTCATTGAGCGCATATAGTCATTGAGCAAGTTTGAAGTCATTGAGAAATAGTAGTCATTGAGCGCACAAAGTCATTGAGTAAAAAAGTCATCGAGTACTGTAGTCATTAATACCGTAGTCAATGAGTAATTGCCCAATTTCTCCTCAAACAAGTGACAACAGGGTTACTGTCGCTAGTACGTGTCTAGTTGAGAAAGAAATAAAAAACCAACCTTGAGAACATCAGCCGCGGTTGCGAGTCTGACAAGCAGATCGTTGTACTCGGCGCGTTCCTTCTCATCGAGCTCGTCAGGCTTCACTCCGGCAACAGTCTCGCGAAGCTTGGCAACTGTTTCCTCCTTCTTTGCAAGATCTTCGATAAGCTCGTCTGGCGACTTATTATCGGCACTTCCATCCTCGCTAGTGATGTCGAGCAGGGCGTCTTCGGCGTTCTTGCGAGCAGCATTGAATGCGGCAAGAGCGGCCAACTTGTCACCGACAGCGGATCCGAGTTGTTTCAGGAGATCCTTGAGTCGTGACAGATCCCATTGGCTCTTCTGTCTCAGTTCATCAGCAGCTGGGTCATTTTCAGGAAGGTTGGCAAGCAGATTCTCCAAGTTATGTTTCTGGTTCTCAACATCCTCAAGAAGTTGCTTCTGCTCGTCGAGCGACGCTGGAACCTCCTGTGGTACGGATTGGAGTTGTTGAGAAACGAGTTGCAGCTTGGGAGCGATCTCATTGACAGCTGCGGCCTTGATCAGCGCTTGCTTCTTGTCGTCGATGGCGTGCTGGAGTTGGAACACCTTCTCCGGAAGACCGACAGCCAAGTCGTCATGCGAGATGAGCGAGCTTGGAGCCACAGCCTTCTCGTTGTTCGAATCGGTGATAGCCTTCAAGGCGGTGGTGTCGGCGGCGAGTTTGTCAACGAGCGGAAGAGCATTCTCTGGTTGGAATTCGTCGACCTGGTTCAGCTGGTTCTCGAGATCGTTGAGACGATCAGAAATCTCGGCTTGCTCGCGACGAACATGTTCCTCTTGTGGGATGGCCTTCTCAAGAGCTTGAAGTAGTTCCTTTGCCTTGGTCTTAGCGTCCTTGATGTCCTTGGCGACTTGCGGATCGATCTTATCGCTGGATTCGGCGAGCTTGTTGAGCTTGTCAACAGCGGTCTTCAGCTTAGTCGCGTCCTCCTTGGCAACGTCGAGTGGTTGTGGTTGCTGCTGGTATTTCGGCGCAACCTCATCAACACTCTTGACGACGTCTCCAACTTCGTTCTTCAGATCCTCGGCACGCTTCTCATCATCACCAGTCTTCTGGATGTTCTTATCGAGATCGGCGACAAATTTGGCGGCACGGTCACGCAAGTCGGCTGCAGTTGGCTCAACAGTAGCTGGAACCTCCTGTACAGCTGCGACAAGGGTGGCGAGATGTGGGGCGATGCGATCCTTGAACTCGTTGAGTGCGACCACGTTGTTCGGCACAACACTCTTCTCGGCATCGTCGAGAGCGTCTCCGAGTCGTTTGACAGCATCGTTCGCGTTGTTCAACTTGTCGAGCTCATCTTGTTTCTCAACAATCTGGGCATCAAGATCTTTGACGAACGATTCGAGATTGGCAACAAGTTGTTCGGCCTTTGGCTTCTCGTCGGCTGGCAGATGCTCGTCCTTGGCGGCTTCCTCGATCTTCGGAATGAGTGCGTTCACTTCGGCAGCCTTGGCACGGAGCTCATCGATCACCTCTTGCGGGTTCTTCTTCTTGTCCTTCTTTTTCTTCTTGGCCGATTCCTTGGCGGTCACATCTTCAGCTTCCTTCTCAAGAGCGGCAAGCTTGTCGTGAGCGGCAGATCGAGCTTCATCATCAGCTCTCTTCGCATCACGCAGTTCTTGAATCTTGGCCAACAGTGGCTCGGCTTCTTCTGGCTTTAACGAGTTGGTGATCTCTTTTTCGACCGTCTTCAAATCATCTGGCTTGAGCTGATCCAATGGAAGTTGTTCGAACTGCGAGATGTTGAGCTTGAGCGTAAGAACAAGTTGCTCTTTGTCATGCTCATCGGAAGTCTTGATAGCATCCTCGAGTTCGGTTTCCAGTTTGGCCAACTTCTTTTCCAAGTCTTCAGCAATCTTCGGATCAGTGACGACGTGCTTACGAGAAGCGTCGGCGTTGACGATTCTGTCCTTGATGCGGTTGATTTGAGCCTTGAGCGCAGGAACGTCGGTCTTGGAAATCGTGTCAAGAATCGATCTCTCCGGGTCGGTCGAGTCGATCATCTTGCTGATATCGTCAATTTCCTTGGCAACCTGATCGGCAGATTGCTTGAGCAGTGTCTCATCTTCGAGTTCGGCGGCAACATCGTTGAGAACGTCATCGTATTGGTGACGAGTTTGCTCGGCATCGACATCGAAGAATCGCACATCGGCGTAGGCACTCTCGAGTGGATCGAGAAGCTCGGAAATGCGTTGAAGCTCGGCGATCTTGTTTTCGAGCTCAGGCAGCTGTTGGGCGGCATTTCTGAGGGTGTCCACATCTTGACCGGCTTCCTCGGTTGATCGTTTCGGCTTGGCGGTGACAGCGTCCAGTGGTTGTTGGAGTCGTTCGATGAGAGCATCAATGTCGTTGCGAGCGACAAGGAACTCGTCCCAGAGACGGGCTCTCGTCTCGAGATCCGGAATGATGGTTTCAGCCGAAGCAATGGCTTGTTGGAGCTGTTGAACGTGAGCATCATCGGTAGATGGAGCATTGGCGATGATGGCCTTCGCCGCTTCGACCTCCTTCTTGAGCTCTTCGGCCTTTGGCGCGTACTGAGTTGGTACGGCCTCAGCATTGTGGCGAAGCTCATCAGCATCACGAACAAGTGGCACAAGGCGAGACACAACACGGTCAACCGCATCGTGGAGAGCTTTCTCATCAGCCTTAGCCTTGATCGCTTCCTCGACTTCGGCACGTTTCTTCTGAAAACATAGCAAATTTAGGACAATTTCTCCTCAAACAAGTGACAACAGGGTTACTGTCGCTAGTACGTGTCTAGTTGAGAAAGAAATAAAAAACCAACCTTGAGAACATCAGCCGCGGTTGCGAGTCTGACAAGCAGATCGTTGTACTCGGCGCGTTCCTTCTCATCGAGCTCGTCAGGCTTCACTCCGGCAACAGTCTCGCGAAGCTTGGCAACTGTTTCCTCCTTCTTTGCAAGATCTTCGATAAGCTCGTCTGGCGACTTATTATCGGCACTTCCATCCTCGCTAGTGATGTCGAGCAGGGCGTCTTCGGCGTTCTTGCGAGCAGCATTGAATGCGGCAAGAGCGGCCAACTTGTCACCGACAGCGGATCCGAGTTGTTTCAGGAGATCCTTGAGTCGTGACAGATCCCATTGGCTCTTCTGTCTCAGTTCATCAGCAGCTGGGTCATTTTCAGGAAGGTTGGCAAGCAGATTCTCCAAGTTATGTTTCTGGTTCTCAACATCCTCAAGAAGTTGCTTCTGCTCGTCGAGCGACGCTGGAACCTCCTGTGGTACGGATTGGAGTTGTTGAGAAACGAGTTGCAGCTTGGGAGCGATCTCATTGACAGCTGCGGCCTTGATCAGCGCTTGCTTCTTGTCGTCGATGGCGTGCTGGAGTTGGAACACCTTCTCCGGAAGACCGACAGCCAAGTCGTCATGCGAGATGAGCGAGCTTGGAGCCACAGCCTTCTCGTTGTTCGAATCGGTGATAGCCTTCAAGGCGGTGGTGTCGGCGGCGAGTTTGTCAACGAGCGGAAGAGCATTCTCTGGTTGGAATTCGTCGACCTGGTTCAGCTGGTTCTCGAGATCGTTGAGACGATCAGAAATCTCGGCTTGCTCGCGACGAACATGTTCCTCTTGTGGGATGGCCTTCTCAAGAGCTTGAAGTAGTTCCTTTGCCTTGGTCTTAGCGTCCTTGATGTCCTTGGCGACTTGCGGATCGATCTTATCGCTGGATTCGGCGAGCTTGTTGAGCTTGTCAACAGCGGTCTTCAGCTTAGTCGCGTCCTCCTTGGCAACGTCGAGTGGTTGTGGTTGCTGCTGGTATTTCGGCGCAACCTCATCAACACTCTTGACGACGTCTCCAACTTCGTTCTTCAGATCCTCGGCACGCTTCTCATCATCACCAGTCTTCTGGATGTTCTTATCGAGATCGGCGACAAATTTGGCGGCACGGTCACGCAAGTCGGCTGCAGTTGGCTCAACAGTAGCTGGAACCTCCTGTACAGCTGCGACAAGGGTGGCGAGATGTGGGGCGATGCGATCCTTGAACTCGTTGAGTGCGACCACGTTGTTCGGCACAACACTCTTCTCGGCATCGTCGAGAGCGTCTCCGAGTCGTTTGACAGCATCGTTCGCGTTGTTCAACTTGTCGAGCTCATCTTGTTTCTCAACAATCTGGGCATCAAGATCTTTGACGAACGATTCGAGATTGGCAACAAGTTGTTCGGCCTTTGGCTTCTCGTCGGCTGGCAGATGCTCGTCCTTGGCGGCTTCCTCGATCTTCGGAATGAGTGCGTTCACTTCGGCAGCCTTGGCACGGAGCTCATCGATCACCTCTTGCGGGTTCTTCTTCTTGTCCTTCTTTTTCTTCTTGGCCGATTCCTTGGCGGTCACATCTTCAGCTTCCTTCTCAAGAGCGGCAAGCTTGTCGTGAGCGGCAGATCGAGCTTCATCATCAGCTCTCTTCGCACCACGCAGTTCTTGAATCTTGGCCAACAGTGGCTCGGCTTCCTCTGGCTTCAACGAGTTGGTGATCTCTTTTTCGACCGTCTTCAAATCATCTGGCTTGAGCTGATCCAATGGAAGTTGTTCGAACTGCGAGATGTTGAGCTTGAGCGTAAGAACAAGTTGCTCTTTGTCATGCTCATCGGAAGTCTTGATAGCATCCTCGAGTTCGGTTTCCAGTTTGGCCAACTTCTTTTCCAAGTCTTCAGCAATCTTCGGATCAGTGACGACGTGCTTACGAGAAGCGTCGGCGTTGACGATTCTGTCCTTGATGCGGTTGATTTGAGCCTTGAGCGCAGGAACGTCGGTCTTGGAAATCGTGTCAAGAATCGATCTCTCCGGGTCGGTCGAGTCGATCATCTTGCTGATATCGTCAATTTCCTTGGCAACCTGATCGGCAGATTGCTTGAGCAGTGTCTCATCTTCGAGTTCGGCGGCAACATCGTTGAGAACGTCATCGTATTGGTGACGAGTTTGCTCGGCATCGACATCGAAGAATCGCACATCGGCGTAGGCACTCTCGAGTGGATCGAGAAGCTCGGAAATGCGTTGAAGCTCGGCGATCTTGTTTTCGAGCTCAGGCAGCTGTTGGGCGGCATTTCTGAGGGTGTCCACATCTTGACCGGCTTCCTCGGTTGATCGTTTCGGCTTGGCGGTGACAGCGTCCAGTGGTTGTTGGAGTCGTTCGATGAGAGCATCAATGTCGTTGCGAGCGACAAGGAACTCGTCCCAGAGACGGGCTCTCGTCTCGAGATCCGGAATGATGGTTTCAGCCGAAGCAATGGCTTGTTGGAGCTGTTGAACGTGAGCATCATCGGTAGATGGAGCATTGGCGATGATGGCCTTCGCCGCTTCGACCTCCTTCTTGAGCTCTTCGGCCTTTGGCGCGTACTGAGTTGGTACGGCCTCAGCATTGTGGCGAAGCTCATCAGCATCACGAACAAGTGGCACAAGGCGAGACACAACACGGTCAACCGCATCGTGGAGAGCTTTCTCATCAGCCTTAGCCTTGATCGCTTCCTCGACTTCGGCACGTTTCTTCTGAAAACATAGCAAATTTAGGACAATTTCTCCTCAAACAAGTGACAACAGGGTTACTGTCGCTAGTACGTGTCTAGTTGAGAAAGAAATAAAAAACCAACCTTGAGAACATCAGCCGCGGTTGCGAGTCTGACAAGCAGATCGTTGTACTCGGCGCGTTCCTTCTCATCGAGCTCGTCAGGCTTCACTCCGGCAACAGTCTCGCGAAGCTTGGCAACTGTTTCCTCCTTCTTTGCAAGATCTTCGATAAGCTCGTCTGGCGACTTATTATCGGCACTTCCATCCTCGCTAGTGATGTCGAGCAGGGCGTCTTCGGCGTTCTTGCGAGCAGCATTGAATGCGGCAAGAGCGGCCAACTTGTCACCGACAGCGGATCCGAGTTGTTTCAGGAGATCCTTGAGTCGTGACAGATCCCATTGGCTCTTCTGTCTCAGTTCATCAGCAGCTGGGTCATTTTCAGGAAGGTTGGCAAGCAGATTCTCCAAGTTATGTTTCTGGTTCTCAACATCCTCAAGAAGTTGCTTCTGCTCGTCGAGCGACGCTGGAACCTCCTGTGGTACGGATTGGAGTTGTTGAGAAACGAGTTGCAGCTTGGGAGCGATCTCATTGACAGCTGCGGCCTTGATCAGCGCTTGCTTCTTGTCGTCGATGGCGTGCTGGAGTTGGAACACCTTCTCCGGAAGACCGACAGCCAAGTCGTCATGCGAGATGAGCGAGCTTGGAGCCACAGCCTTCTCGTTGTTCGAATCGGTGATAGCCTTCAAGGCGGTGGTGTCGGCGGCGAGTTTGTCAACGAGCGGAAGAGCATTCTCTGGTTGGAATTCGTCGACCTGGTTCAGCTGGTTCTCGAGATCGTTGAGACGATCAGAAATCTCGGCTTGCTCGCGACGAACATGTTCCTCTTGTGGGATGGCCTTCTCAAGAGCTTGAAGTAGTTCCTTTGCCTTGGTCTTAGCGTCCTTGATGTCCTTGGCGACTTGCGGATCGATCTTATCGCTGGATTCGGCGAGCTTGTTGAGCTTGTCAACAGCGGTCTTCAGCTTAGTCGCGTCCTCCTTGGCAACGTCGAGTGGTTGTGGTTGCTGCTGGTATTTCGGCGCAACCTCATCAACACTCTTGACGACGTCTCCAACTTCGTTCTTCAGATCCTCGGCACGCTTCTCATCATCACCAGTCTTCTGGATGTTCTTATCGAGATCGGCGACAAATTTGGCGGCACGGTCACGCAAGTCGGCTGCAGTTGGCTCAACAGTAGCTGGAACCTCCTGTACAGCTGCGACAAGGGTGGCGAGATGTGGGGCGATGCGATCCTTGAACTCGTTGAGTGCGACCACGTTGTTCGGCACAACACTCTTCTCGGCATCGTCGAGAGCGTCTCCGAGTCGTTTGACAGCATCGTTCGCGTTGTTCAACTTGTCGAGCTCATCTTGTTTCTCAACAATCTGGGCATCAAGATCTTTGACGAACGATTCGAGATTGGCAACAAGTTGTTCGGCCTTTGGCTTCTCGTCGGCTGGCAGATGCTCGTCCTTGGCGGCTTCCTCGATCTTCGGAATGAGTGCGTTCACTTCGGCAGCCTTGGCACGGAGCTCATCGATCACCTCTTGCGGGTTCTTCTTCTTGTCCTTCTTTTTCTTCTTGGCCGATTCCTTGGCGGTCACATCTTCAGCTTCCTTCTCAAGAGCGGCAAGCTTGTCGTGAGCGGCAGATCGAGCTTCATCATCAGCTCTCTTCGCATCACGCAGTTCTTGAATCTTGGCCAACAGTGGCTCGGCTTCTTCTGGCTTTAACGAGTTGGTGATCTCTTTTTCGACCGTCTTCAAATCATCTGGCTTGAGCTGATCCAATGGAAGTTGTTCGAACTGCGAGATGTTGAGCTTGAGCGTAAGAACAAGTTGCTCTTTGTCATGCTCATCGGAAGTCTTGATAGCATCCTCGAGTTCGGTTTCCAGTTTGGCCAACTTCTTTTCCAAGTCTTCAGCAATCTTCGGATCAGTGACGACGTGCTTACGAGAAGCGTCGGCGTTGACGATTCTGTCCTTGATGCGGTTGATTTGAGCCTTGAGCGCAGGAACGTCGGTCTTGGAAATCGTGTCAAGAATCGATCTCTCCGGGTCGGTCGAGTCGATCATCTTGCTGATATCGTCAATTTCCTTGGCAACCTGATCGGCAGATTGCTTGAGCAGTGTCTCATCTTCGAGTTCGGCGGCAACATCGTTGAGAACGTCATCGTATTGGTGACGAGTTTGCTCGGCATCGACATCGAAGAATCGCACATCGGCGTAGGCACTCTCGAGTGGATCGAGAAGCTCGGAAATGCGTTGAAGCTCGGCGATCTTGTTTTCGAGCTCAGGCAGCTGTTGGGCGGCATTTCTGAGGGTGTCCACATCTTGACCGGCTTCCTCGGTTGATCGTTTCGGCTTGGCGGTGACAGCGTCCAGTGGTTGTTGGAGTCGTTCGATGAGAGCATCAATGTCGTTGCGAGCGACAAGGAACTCGTCCCAGAGACGGGCTCTCGTCTCGAGATCCGGAATGATGGTTTCAGCCGAAGCAATGGCTTGTTGGAGCTGTTGAACGTGAGCATCATCGGTAGATGGAGCATTGGCGATGATGGCCTTCGCCGCTTCGACCTCCTTCTTGAGCTCTTCGGCCTTTGGCGCGTACTGAGTTGGTACGGCCTCAGCATTGTGGCGAAGCTCATCAGCATCACGAACAAGTGGCACAAGGCGAGACACAACACGGTCAACCGCATCGTGGAGAGCTTTCTCATCAGCCTTAGCCTTGATCGCTTCCTCGACTTCGGCACGTTTCTTCTGAAAACATAGCAAATTTAGGACAATTTCTCCTCAAACAAGTGACAACAGGGTTACTGTCGCTAGTACGTGTCTAGTTGAGAAAGAAATAAAAAACCAACCTTGAGAACATCAGCCGCGGTTGCGAGTCTGACAAGCAGATCGTTGTACTCGGCGCGTTCCTTCTCATCGAGCTCGTCAGGCTTCACTCCGGCAACAGTCTCGCGAAGCTTGGCAACTGTTTCCTCCTTCTTTGCAAGATCTTCGATAAGCTCGTCTGGCGACTTATTATCGGCACTTCCATCCTCGCTAGTGATGTCGAGCAGGGCGTCTTCGGCGTTCTTGCGAGCAGCATTGAATGCGGCAAGAGCGGCCAACTTGTCACCGACAGCGGATCCGAGTTGTTTCAGGAGATCCTTGAGTCGTGACAGATCCCATTGGCTCTTCTGTCTCAGTTCATCAGCAGCTGGGTCATTTTCAGGAAGGTTGGCAAGCAGATTCTCCAAGTTATGTTTCTGGTTCTCAACATCCTCAAGAAGTTGCTTCTGCTCGTCGAGCGACGCTGGAACCTCCTGTGGTACGGATTGGAGTTGTTGAGAAACGAGTTGCAGCTTGGGAGCGATCTCATTGACAGCTGCGGCCTTGATCAGCGCTTGCTTCTTGTCGTCGATGGCGTGCTGGAGTTGGAACACCTTCTCCGGAAGACCGACAGCCAAGTCGTCATGCGAGATGAGCGAGCTTGGAGCCACAGCCTTCTCGTTGTTCGAATCGGTGATAGCCTTCAAGGCGGTGGTGTCGGCGGCGAGTTTGTCAACGAGCGGAAGAGCATTCTCTGGTTGGAATTCGTCGACCTGGTTCAGCTGGTTCTCGAGATCGTTGAGACGATCAGAAATCTCGGCTTGCTCGCGACGAACATGTTCCTCTTGTGGGATGGCCTTCTCAAGAGCTTGAAGTAGTTCCTTTGCCTTGGTCTTAGCGTCCTTGATGTCCTTGGCGACTTGCGGATCGATCTTATCGCTGGATTCGGCGAGCTTGTTGAGCTTGTCAACAGCGGTCTTCAGCTTAGTCGCGTCCTCCTTGGCAACGTCGAGTGGTTGTGGTTGCTGCTGGTATTTCGGCGCAACCTCATCAACACTCTTGACGACGTCTCCAACTTCGTTCTTCAGATCCTCGGCACGCTTCTCATCATCACCAGTCTTCTGGATGTTCTTATCGAGATCGGCGACAAATTTGGCGGCACGGTCACGCAAGTCGGCTGCAGTTGGCTCAACAGTAGCTGGAACCTCCTGTACAGCTGCGACAAGGGTGGCGAGATGTGGGGCGATGCGATCCTTGAACTCGTTGAGTGCGACCACGTTGTTCGGCACAACACTCTTCTCGGCATCGTCGAGAGCGTCTCCGAGTCGTTTGACAGCATCGTTCGCGTTGTTCAACTTGTCGAGCTCATCTTGTTTCTCAACAATCTGGGCATCAAGATCTTTGACGAACGATTCGAGATTGGCAACAAGTTGTTCGGCCTTTGGCTTCTCGTCGGCTGGCAGATGCTCGTCCTTGGCGGCTTCCTCGATCTTCGGAATGAGTGCGTTCACTTCGGCAGCCTTGGCACGGAGCTCATCGATCACCTCTTGCGGGTTCTTCTTCTTGTCCTTCTTTTTCTTCTTGGCCGATTCCTTGGCGGTCACATCTTCAGCTTCCTTCTCAAGAGCGGCAAGCTTGTCGTGAGCGGCAGATCGAGCTTCATCATCAGCTCTCTTCGCATCACGCAGTTCTTGAATCTTGGCCAACAGTGGCTCGGCTTCCTCTGGCTTCAACGAGTTGGTGATCTCTTTTTCGACCGTCTTCAAATCATCTGGCTTGAGCTGATCCAATGGAAGTTGTTCGAACTGCGAGATGTTGAGCTTGAGCGTAAGAACAAGTTGCTCTTTGTCATGCTCATCGGAAGTCTTGATAGCATCCTCGAGTTCGGTTTCCAGTTTGGCCAACTTCTTTTCCAAGTCTTCAGCAATCTTCGGATCAGTGACGACGTGCTTACGAGAAGCGTCGGCGTTGACGATTCTGTCCTTGATGCGGTTGATTTGAGCCTTGAGCGCAGGAACGTCGGTCTTGGAAATCGTGTCAAGAATCGATCTCTCCGGGTCGGTCGAGTCGATCATCTTGCTGATATCGTCAATTTCCTTGGCAACCTGATCGGCAGATTGCTTGAGCAGTGTCTCATCTTCGAGTTCGGCGGCAACATCGTTGAGAACGTCATCGTATTGGTGACGAGTTTGCTCGGCATCGACATCGAAGAATCGCACATCGGCGTAGGCACTCTCGAGTGGATCGAGAAGCTCGGAAATGCGTTGAAGCTCGGCGATCTTGTTTTCGAGCTCAGGCAGCTGTTGGGCGGCATTTCTGAGGGTGTCCACATCTTGACCGGCTTCCTCGGTTGATCGTTTCGGCTTGGCGGTGACAGCGTCCAGTGGTTGTTGGAGTCGTTCGATGAGAGCATCAATGTCGTTGCGAGCGACAAGGAACTCGTCCCAGAGACGGGCTCTCGTCTCGAGATCCGGAATGATGGTTTCAGCCGAAGCAATGGCTTGTTGGAGCTGTTGAACGTGAGCATCATCGGTAGATGGAGCATTGGCGATGATGGCCTTCGCCGCTTCGACCTCCTTCTTGAGCTCTTCGGCCTTTGGCGCGTACTGAGTTGGTACGGCCTCAGCATTGTGGCGAAGCTCATCAGCATCACGAACAAGTGGCACAAGGCGAGACACAACACGGTCAACCGCATCGTGGAGAGCTTTCTCATCAGCCTTAGCCTTGATCGCTTCCTCGACTTCGGCACGTTTCTTCTGAAAACATAGCAAATTTAGGACAATTTCTCCTCAAACAAGTGACAACAGGGTTACTGTCGCTAGTACGTGTCTAGTTGAGAAAGAAATAAAAAACCAACCTTGAGAACATCAGCCGCGGTTGCGAGTCTGACAAGCAGATCGTTGTACTCGGCGCGTTCCTTCTCATCGAGCTCGTCAGGCTTCACTCCGGCAACAGTCTCGCGAAGCTTGGCAACTGTTTCCTCCTTCTTTGCAAGATCTTCGATAAGCTCGTCTGGCGACTTATTATCGGCACTTCCATCCTCGCTAGTGATGTCGAGCAGGGCGTCTTCGGCGTTCTTGCGAGCAGCATTGAATGCGGCAAGAGCGGCCAACTTGTCACCGACAGCGGATCCGAGTTGTTTCAGGAGATCCTTGAGTCGTGACAGATCCCATTGGCTCTTCTGTCTCAGTTCATCAGCAGCTGGGTCATTTTCAGGAAGGTTGGCAAGCAGATTCTCCAAGTTATGTTTCTGGTTCTCAACATCCTCAAGAAGTTGCTTCTGCTCGTCGAGCGACGCTGGAACCTCCTGTGGTACGGATTGGAGTTGTTGAGAAACGAGTTGCAGCTTGGGAGCGATCTCATTGACAGCTGCGGCCTTGATCAGCGCTTGCTTCTTGTCGTCGATGGCGTGCTGGAGTTGGAACACCTTCTCCGGAAGACCGACAGCCAAGTCGTCATGCGAGATGAGCGAGCTTGGAGCCACAGCCTTCTCGTTGTTCGAATCGGTGATAGCCTTCAAGGCGGTGGTGTCGGCGGCGAGTTTGTCAACGAGCGGAAGAGCATTCTCTGGTTGGAATTCGTCGACCTGGTTCAGCTGGTTCTCGAGATCGTTGAGACGATCAGAAATCTCGGCTTGCTCGCGACGAACATGTTCCTCTTGTGGGATGGCCTTCTCAAGAGCTTGAAGTAGTTCCTTTGCCTTGGTCTTAGCGTCCTTGATGTCCTTGGCGACTTGCGGATCGATCTTATCGCTGGATTCGGCGAGCTTGTTGAGCTTGTCAACAGCGGTCTTCAGCTTAGTCGCGTCCTCCTTGGCAACGTCGAGTGGTTGTGGTTGCTGCTGGTATTTCGGCGCAACCTCATCAACACTCTTGACGACGTCTCCAACTTCGTTCTTCAGATCCTCGGCACGCTTCTCATCATCACCAGTCTTCTGGATGTTCTTATCGAGATCGGCGACAAATTTGGCGGCACGGTCACGCAAGTCGGCTGCAGTTGGCTCAACAGTAGCTGGAACCTCCTGTACAGCTGCGACAAGGGTGGCGAGATGTGGGGCGATGCGATCCTTGAACTCGTTGAGTGCGACCACGTTGTTCGGCACAACACTCTTCTCGGCATCGTCGAGAGCGTCTCCGAGTCGTTTGACAGCATCGTTCGCGTTGTTCAACTTGTCGAGCTCATCTTGTTTCTCAACAATCTGGGCATCAAGATCTTTGACGAACGATTCGAGATTGGCAACAAGTTGTTCGGCCTTTGGCTTCTCGTCGGCTGGCAGATGCTCGTCCTTGGCGGCTTCCTCGATCTTCGGAATGAGTGCGTTCACTTCGGCAGCCTTGGCACGGAGCTCATCGATCACCTCTTGCGGGTTCTTCTTCTTGTCCTTCTTTTTCTTCTTGGCCGATTCCTTGGCGGTCACATCTTCAGCTTCCTTCTCAAGAGCGGCAAGCTTGTCGTGAGCGGCAGATCGAGCTTCATCATCAGCTCTCTTCGCATCACGCAGTTCTTGAATCTTGGCCAACAGTGGCTCGGCTTCCTCTGGCTTCAACGAGTTGGTGACTTTGGCGGCAGTGTGATCAAGTTCGGTGAGATCAAGTACGGAAATCGGTTTGGATTTGATTTCACGAACTTGGGAAGTGAGGTCGCGATTCACCTTTTCATAATCTTCTTCGATTGCATCCAGATGGGACTGTTGAATATCGTTGATTCTATTTCTGATCTTATCAACGAAACAAAGAGGAACTGTGTCAATGTCTTTCAGGAACGGTGCCAGTTTGTCCTCCGTGAGAGTGAGTGGTGGTTCTTCGGAAAGCTCTTCCAAGCGCTTGATAATTTTTTCAGCCTTCTTGTTCTCTTCTTTCTCCTTATTCTGTTTCTCGCGTAGATTCTCGATTTTTTCTCTGATCTTTTCGGAAATTTCTGGTATGAACTTATCTCGACCGTCCTCCAATACGGAAAGGACATTCCCATCCAAAGAGTCGACTGGCATTCTCTCGATTTCAGCGAGTTCATTCAGAATCTCAGTTCCTTCTGCGACATTCTCCTTCTTCTTGAGACGTAATCTCTCGATCGCGATCTGAAGTTGATCAGAAGAGTCGCTGGGAATGGTCGGGAGTTTCTCTTCGATGGAATTCAGCATGTTATCGTCGATATCTTTCGCTGGGAGCTGTTCGAGAACGTCGATTTGAGCTAGGATGTCAGCCTTGGTGATCTTAATTTCATCAATTCTTCCGTGAACAGGCTCGGCCTGAATTTCAGGGAGAGCGTTCACTTTTTCGGCTATCGAAACCAGCAGCTCGTTGTTGTATTCCTTGGAAGGAAGTTTTCCGATCTTTTCAAGCTCATCGTAAGCTGCTGAAAGCTTCTTGTCTTCTTCCTTCGCCTTCTTCAAGTTGCTCAGAGTGTTTCGGACAGATGGCTGATATTCGAGTGGCATCTGAGCAATCTGGTCCTCGATTGTGGCCAGAACTTCGTCTGCGATCGAACTTATCGGCATCTCCTCGATCTTTTTCAGCTCTGTCAAGTAGTTTTCGGCGTGATCGGCAAGCGCCTTCTCGGTTCTCAGAGCGGCAATCTTGTCTTGGATTTCTTTGGATTTCTCGGATGGAATATCTACCAGACCTTCCTCAATCTTCTTCAAAACGTCAAGATTGATAGAGATAGCAGGCTGTTCAGAGAGGGCATCGAGAGACTTCCCAGCTTCTTCAGCCCTATCGGCAGCTCGTTTCTTGTTCCGAAGAAAGTCGATTTCAGTTCGAACTCTATCAGCTTGTTCAGCGGGCAGAGCATGAAGACCATCTTCGATCTTCTGAAGCATTTCCAAATCCAAGGTATGAGCGGGGAACTCGGCGAGAGCATTTAGTTCAGCGAGAAGCACTTCGGTCTGGTCTGCGAGTTCCTTCTGTTTACGAAGATCGTTGAGCTTGTCACGGATCTTCTCGGTTTCTTCAACCGGAATCTCATCGCCGGGAACGTTGTTCAGGTTGTCTTCGATTCCTTGCAACATTTTCAGATCGAGAGTTAAGATCGGGAGACCGGACACCACGTTGAGCTCCTGATTGACGGCTTCTAGTAAATCAGCATTTTTCTTTTTCTTGCGAAGCTGAACGATGTGAAGGCGAACTTTCT
Source organism: Caenorhabditis sulstoni (assembly GCA_963966605.1). NCBI lineage: Eukaryota > Metazoa > Nematoda > Chromadorea > Rhabditida > Rhabditidae > Caenorhabditis > Caenorhabditis sulstoni. The sequence continues at coordinate 3,260,801 of OZ016475.1, forward strand.
CGGCATCTTCAGCTGGAAGGGCGACAAGTCCGTCTTCAACACTTTTCAGTAAATCCAAATCGATGGTGATAGCTGGAAGATCAGAGAAAGCATTCAGATCAGCCACAATCTGTTCCGTCTGTTCAGCAACTTCCTTCTTCAATCGTAGGTCGTTGATCTTCTCTCGAATCGATGCAGCTTTCTCTTGAGGCAAAGTGTTGAGATTTTCTTCCAAAGCACCCAGCATCGCTAGATCAATGGTAATTGCTGGAAGATTGGAGATGACATGAAGTTCGGAGAGAAGCTGCTCGGAAGTATCGTCTTCGAGAACGATCGGTTCCGGATTCTTGAGCTCGTCGATTCGGTCATCGATCGAAGTGATCACTGCCTCATATTGTTGATGAACGCTGGCGAGAGCATCTAGAGCATCCGAAGCATCTGGAGATTTTTCTCTCGATAGCTTCTCTGCATTCGCTCCGATCTCGTCGAGCAGCGGTCGAGCGTTCTCAAGCTTCTCTTTCGACTCTTCGAGTTTCTCGACGTCGTTGCAGTCTTCTGCGACTTCCTCGCATTCGACAATCACATCTTGTAGCTGTTGTACGAGATCTTGACGGTTGGAATCATTAAGAGGCACATAGATTTCTTTCGACAGCTTCTTGTCAATATGTTCAACAATCGCAGTGTACTCCTCAATAACCGGTTGGACTTTATCGATAGTGTCTGGGTTACTCCAGACGTTCGCCTCGACGGCGGACACTTGCGGCTGAACATTTGTTAGAATCTGGCGAGCATTGAGCAGTTTCTCGGTGTTATCCAAGTCATCCGAGAATGTGTTTGATGCCTTCCGGATAGCCTCTGCGATCTCTTCCAAAGGAGTCTTGGTTGACTTCTGAAAAACAGTTCGGTCAGATTTGATTAAGAATAAAAGTGAGTCACCTTCGGAGCCACAACAGGCGTCTGATTGTAGTTAAGATCGTCGATTTGCCGATTGATGTTATCTCGGGCATCATTGATTTGCTTCTTGATGCCATCGAGGGCTACGATGATTTCTGGCTTCTGTGGATCGTCGACAGATTCTAGAATTGCGTGGATCTTTTTCATTGTTCTGTCCTGCTTCGTCAGTTTATCACTGGCAGTCTGTAGAGCATCCACGTCATCAGTTCCCTCGCAAGCTAATGAGTTGGCTTCCTCGATAGCAGTCTGAAGCTGTCCGAACAACTGGGCGACTTTCGGAGTAGGATCTTCGTCGGTTCGGACCTCGAACTTGTCGATGGCACTTGGGTCCGTCTTGAGTTCGATTTTCTCGTCCGAAATAACCGGGGCCGGTCGGTTGAACTCATCCGTGTCCCAGTTGCTCGTCTCCGAAGGTCCGCTTTGAACTTCTTGAACCTCATGAAGAGGTTGATCCTCCTGTGCTTGAGGTTCGGATGGCTCGAGAAGTTCCTGATAGGAATCCTCGACCATGACCTTGATGTGACCAAGTTTCTCTCCGACAGAGCTGACAATGTCGACGGCCTCGATCTTGTCGTACTCCTGTTCGGCTGGAATGCCATCTAGGACATCGTGAAGATGGTTAAGGGGCACTTCCTGGTCGTTGATCAGGGCAAGAGCCGACTTCAGAGTTTCCTCATCCGTCGGCGCGTCGTCGTACATCGAAGAGGCGGTGTGCAGAGCTCGGTCGATTTCGGCGGCCAGTCTTTTCACCTCGTCTAGATCGTTGCGGTTTTCGGTAGCCACTGGTGACAAGATGGCGGCCGGGTGAGGTGTGACTGTGGCAGTGTCCAGCTCGCGAAGGTTCTCCTTCACTGTGATCAGCTTCTGCTGGACGGCTTGGTGTTGTGGAGCGTCGAGAGCCTCGAGACGTTCTTCCACAACGTGGATGATAGTGGTGATCGTGTTGGAGACCATCACAAGAACTTTCTTCTTCCTTCTTCGCTTCTCTTGCGGCGATCCTTCGCGACTCGAGTCGATGAGTCCGTAATCGACGTATTTGCGTGGTTTGTTGCACATAACCTTGACAAGGTCGAGTTGCATCTGAAGGCGATCAAGCTCGGCAGAAATGTCGAGGTCTTCCAGTGGAGAGCTCTGGAGGGTTTGCTCGGCGGCGACAAGTTCAGCGACGATCTCTTGGTTCTTGGCGGTGAGCTCATCTTCATCGCGAATTTCGCGGTTAAGCTCTGCGAGAAGATCGTCGTACTTGTTGAGCATCAGAACAAATCGATGCTTCAGACTTTCCTTCTCAGCATCTTCGATCGGACTGGCTGATAGTTGCTGAAGAATTTCAGCGCCACGAGCACGGTACTTCTCGAGTTGTTTGACATCATCTCGGACCGCATCGATGGGCTTGGGGCCCTTCAGGTACGAGTCTTCGATGATGTGGATCTTCTGAAGCAGTTTGTTGATCTTTGCTTCGAATGGTGACAGTTCTGTGACGTCAGCAGGGATAACCCCGATAGATGACGTCAGAGACATAACGGATTCTGGTCTCTCCAACTCAGATGAGGCGATTGACGACACCGAAATCTGAAAGAGGATGTTAGCCTAGAACGAAAAAGTGGAAGCAAACCTGAGATTGGAATGGTCCAGTGCGGTCCAGATTGGTGGAGACGTGCAAAGGTAGACCGACGGTAGATTGGAACGGTGTCAGCTTTTGCATGATGGTGTGGTAGCGATCGCAAAGGTGCAGCACTTCCTCTTTGTTCGCCACATTCAGACGTTCGAGCTTTGCGACGAGCCGTTGTTTGGCGAGAGCCACATCGAGCAGCGAGACGAATCGTTGCGAGCGTTCGGGCTCTTCGAACCTCTGTTCGGTCTGCTCTATGTCATCTTCGATGGCTTTGAGCCAATTCTCGAATTGCATCAGTTTTGCTCTTATTTTCGCCGAATGCGTCAGATACTTATTGATTCGGGCTTCCATGGAATCCTGTTTCCGGTGGAGATCAGCGAGTTCGGCACTGAGTGCCTTTTTGGTTTCTGGACCGACTTGTCTTTCGATCTCTATCAAATCCGTCTTCCATGTATTCCATTCTTCCGCATTCATTCGTCTTAGCTCATCGGCACGGCTCGTCTGGATCGTCATTCCGATCTCTTCTTCCAGCTCGTCGAACTCGCGGCTCAGCCAGTCGAGGTAGATCAAAACGAGGCGTTCGAACACGCTCCGATGTCTGTCGGCGCGTCGACGGAAGTCGTCGATCAGCGGCGCAAAGCTGGCGCGTTGTTCGTTGCTCAGCGTGGCCGCCTGAATCTTGTCAATCGTCATCTCGTCGCGCTTCTTCTCGTCCTTCATGCGGAGGATGTCGGTCAGAATTGAATCCGGCGAGACGTCGCGCGGCTCCATAATTGGCCGGGCGATGATCTCACGGAGGTTACGTCTCAACTCTTCCACGTCGGGTTCGCCGTCCTGTAACGATGGAGAAGTTGAGATGTGTGGATAAGTACAACCAGCTTACGCTTCCGAGTTGTCGGCGTCTGAAGGAAAGAATCAGAGCCACGACGGCGAGGTCGGTAACATTCATTTCGGCAAGCTCGCCGAGTCTTCGTAACTCTTCTCCTTTGATTTCAAGGGCTTTTGTTACTTCGTCGGTCTGAAATTCTCATTTTTAGTAACATCTCTATATGAAAATGTCAGAATGACGCACAGCACGAAGAATGTCATCCGGATGGTCGCTAGAGGTGGCACGTTGCGTCAGATCAGTGGTCGAGTCGGTGATCAGTTCGTTAGCGGCAGTCAGGTAGTGGAGTCGGTGGACCATCAATTCGCGGAGCTTGTCTTTCTCGTGGATCAGCATATTCAGTCTGGAAGGGGCATGTTCTGAAGGGGAATCCCAGACAAATCTCACTTCTCATTCAATCTATCAAATTCCAACTGGAAGAAACTGCCATGAATGCTGGCAAGCTCGGCGCGCAATTGATTTGCATCTTGAGTCCATTCCGAGTCGAGACGCACAATAAGGGTGTCGATCTCAGACTGTACTTGCTCAATCTGAAAAGAAGCGCGTCGTGTTCTTGTGTTCTTGCCCTATGATGAGGACACCTGACGGGGGAGGAAGATAAACCGACGGTTTTTGAGACGAGATTGACATGAAAGAGACCCCGCAAACACATGTTATTTTCGGTTGAGATGAGTGATGACTAACAGAGAGAAGACGACGGTGGAGGAGAACTACTGATTGTTTGCAAGGACATCCTCGAGAGATTGACAGTTTCATTTCAAACCTCCGCAGGCACCTGCTCTCTTGTTTTTCGATAGAGGGACTACGAACACTATAATTCCAGTCCCAACATCCTGTGGCGCCATGTGGACGCACTTCTCTTTGCCGTTTCTCCGTAACCGTAAACATAGCAGTTTCAAAACCAATCTGGAGCCATTACCTATTCGAATTGTGTCATTAACCAGCGCCCTCGCCTTCTTTCTCTTTTTTTATCATCACTCTCCGCTTTGTTTCCCTATGTGTGTCCTTCTGCCGTGTAATTTGTTGCCTTTTTTGAATCGAGGAGGCAAACAAAACGGAAAGCGAGAGAGAAGAGGTGTAAAAGAAAGAGAGGAAGGCCAGGGTAACAGCGGGGGTTACCCACTCTCTACGATGGGAACAGGTTGAATCGAACATCGTTTGGTTCGAGACGCCATGTGACTTGTTCCACCTATTGTCGCTTTCTCATTCGAAAGAAAGAGGAAAGGAAGTTCCTGTCAACACAGCAATGCGAACCATTTTCCAAATGCTTTTAGCTTTCAGACCCAGACAATCTTTTCAGAAGCGTCAGAAACGCGGGGGTGTAGGATAGGAATTGTCTAGAGTTTCCGGCAGTTTGCAATTCCTTCTCCTCTCAATGATTAAGTTTCTTGCCCTTGTGCACAATCCTCTAATTCGCCGCGCAAACAAGAGATTCCCGGGTGCTCACCTGCGAAATCTTGATTGCGTTCCAATTGGTGTTTTGCAAGCGTAAATGCTTGACGGCGTCGCAAAAGTTCTGCAATCTCCGGAACAGCTCCATCTTGGTTCGGAGCACGTGAAGTGTGTAGCTGTATCGGTCGTCAACTGCCGCTGATAATGTAGAGACCGACTCGCGGCCAACCTCCTGCAAAGAAAACAAGGATCAGATGGAGAGGAGAGCAGTGGCAGAGGTTATTTTGATGGGGGGGGGGATGAACTGAAACGAGGAAGTTGGGGTGGATAAGAGATGATTATTGAGTTATTGTCGGGAAGAAGGCGGAAAGGAGAAGAAGCTTCTTGTTTGAGTTTGACATCTTTTTGTGTTTCTGGGCGATGCCAATGAAGTAGCGGAGCGAGTGATGAGAGCAAACAGGAAAAGAGAACAGAAAATGATGGTTTTGGAGGCGCTGAATCTCACTTTTTGTGCGAAAATACCCTCACAAAAGGGAGAGAGTCGATCACCTTTTGTGGACGGATTCCTGTGGGAAAACGAGCGAGAAAGAGAAAGTGATTGAACAGAAAGAGAGAGAGAGGGGAAAGAGAAAGAATAGTTTGTTGCAATATCAGTAGGTGCAGCGGAGTGTGCACAATTGAGAAAAGAGCAGGAATGTCAATGTACTGGCTGAATCAAATGGAAAAAGACGAGCGATGGCGAGGAGGCGGAACACGGGCATTAACAAACACGATTTCGGAGGAGAGGGGAGGACACATCGGAAAATGAGTGATAAGAAACAAAAAAGAGTGACCGAATTCGAATTGAGTTGCGAACGGAAGGACACTCGACTGGGGTTACGGTAACTCGCGAGGGAACGTCTAGGCCCCGCCCACTAGTTTCGCCCTCTGATTTTGAAACGAAACAAACGTTTGCTTGCCTAATTCGAGAAAGAATGGAGGAATTCCGATGTCCAAATCGATCGAACACGACGACCCGAAGCGAGCGAAAAGAGAAACACCGCAACGAATTTTTGGTGGGCGAGGACGTCGGAAACCAACAAGCGAGATCAGATTAGCCCCCCGTGTCTCGTTTAGAAACGGGGGTCTCGCTTTTGAAACAGTCTTCATTTGGCTAATTTGAAAAGAGGAAATAGAAAAGTCATAAAAAACAAAGGAATGCTACTGAGAGAAGAGAGAACAACAAACAACTCGAGATCAGCGGTTCGCGTCCGAACTTTGATCGATTTGAGAAAGAAGAAGAAAAAGAAGAGGACATATGGTTCGGGATGCCGTCAGGAAAATAAACAAGCAGCCCCTTCCAAAACCATCTCTCTTTCCGAAATATTGGTTCTATTGGCATTGTTCTCTTTCTCTCGGAAGTTCGCACTTTTTAGAGGCAAAGATACATGCAACACATACACAAAACGAGGTGGCGAGAGAGAGAGCGAGTTGACGGCAGAAGGTTGCCGCGTTGCAGTCCTCTCCCGCGAGAAGAGAAGAAGAAACGGGGCGACAACCCACACGGGCGGTTGAGAGACGCCGAGTTACGCTCCGATCGAAGGAGGATCAGACGGTTAGAGGCCGAGAGAGGTAGGGGGATAAGATAAGAGAAGGAGGAGGAGTGTGTAATGAGCGGAAAACAACTCTCTTTCTCACTCACCTCAAGGAACTCGATGGCATCCGGACAGTCTTGCTCGTTGCTCAGCTCCAGATTCTGAAGGTGTCGATTGACGGACGTCTCGCTAGTCGTGGCCAGTTGCTCCAGAGCCTCTCGGAGAGTTCCTCCGAGCTCGCTGTGCTTGATCTCTTGGGACCGCTCCCGGAGGATCCAGATCGTCTGAATGACAGTCACATCCAAACGAGTCTGAATACTTTGCGAGAGGACGTCTACTTGACGCATCATTTCGTGCCATGACTCAAACTCGGAAAGCTTCACATTCCACGTGGCGCGCAGCTCCTCAAGCTCGCTGCTCTGCCAGCCCTCGATGATCCGATCGCACTCTTCCATGTCTCGGATCGACTCGCGGATTTCGTCTTCGTTGTGCTCGCGACGGGCCAGAATTCGGGTTTTGCGGCCGATGATCTCCCGTACATAGTCTTCGCTCAACACGTTTTCAGTAACAGTCACCGGTATCTGGAAGACAGAAGAAATTCAAAAACCTAAGAACCAATTAAGAAGATATTCTTGAAAAAGATCTGAATCACCCAAAATAAGCCTGAGAATCCAAAAAAAACAGAAAGCATTCAGAGACTTCCGGCTCTTCCTTCCATGAGCTACATCACTCTTCCCGATTTTTGAAGCTTCGAATCCCTTTGCTCTCGGTGTTGCCTACCTGATTGTACTCGTCATAGACGAACGCGTATGCGGAGAGATCAACAAAATTTGAGTATTGTCCAGCCTGTAGCCCGTAGATAATAGTTCCCATATCGTGTCGGATCATGTTTCGATCCGGAGTGTCCACCTGCAAATCCACTCTCCCTTGTACTACACTTTTTCTTTCGCTCGGATGATACATGATTTTCCTTGCTTCTTCTTCCCACTTCTTGCTCAAATTCTGTGCGTCAGGTGTCTTCATGTTCATTTCGCGTGCCGTTTTCGAAATCGGGCGCGAAAAAGTTCACTAATCATCTCATCTCTCATCTTCCCCGCAGTGTCCGATTTCCCAGCGCAACTGCCGCGGGTTGCAGAAAAAAGAAAGAAGAACAAGCCACTTCTTCTCATGGAGGCAATTACGCGCGCATTTTCTAGGGGGAGCGACCTTGATGTTGTCGAAATGCAAACAGTTTTGATAAACACCCGAAAGAAGAATCTGTTTGGATGTACATAAACAGCGAAGGGATAATGCGGGGACAAAAACGGACGCCTATTCATCATTCGGACCGATTTGCGAGACGTCGAGTGACAGGTGGGATTGATAGCTGAATGATAAGAATGCGAAACGGAAGAAAGATGGGAGAAGACGCGCGCAATGGGGAGGGGGAGGACGAGAGTACTTGAAGAACACAGTGGAAACACCCAGGGAATGCGGATAATCCAGTTCAGCAGTCGAGAAGGTTCGCGTTTAGAGGGTCTAGAGCATCTGGGAGCTTCGAAGCTACTTTCTTCGATTCGTTATTGGTGTTCGAGAGCTCGGCTCGCTCAGGTCTCTCTGGGATCTTTCTCGATCTTTCCAGAGTACCGTCCCGCGTGAAAGTTATCACTGTGACTCATCGAATAAGTGTTCAAGAACCAATCAGACACATACTACTTCTGAAACTTGTCCTCAATCTCCCTCTCTCTTCTCTAGAAAGAATGTGTCACATCGCATCAGTTAACAATCTCATTTCGGCGCTCCTTTGACCTTACCGCTCTCTGTCTCTCTCAACAAATTCAGTTGTTTTCTGTCACCTCCCCCTTCGTTTACTTCGTTTTCTCTCTGCCACAAAAAACCTATAAAACAGTTGTTTACGCGACACAGAAAAAGATGAAAGAGAGAGAGAGAGAAAGAGGAACGACCTCTGAACTACTGAGAATTGAGATTCTTGCAAGAAGAAGAAGCAAGGAAAGCATGTTCCGGAGCAGCTGGCTCACCTGATCTCGACTGTGTTTGTCATAGAGTTCATGCAGTCGTTCCAGTTCGATCAGTTTGTCGCGGATGGTGCGGTACGCTTCCGCGCGGAACTCGAGCGGTTCGCGTTCCGTGCTGTCCGCGTCGCGTTGAATTCGGTCGCGCAATTGCATCTCGACCTTAAGCAACTCATCGGAAGCTTGCCAACTTTGGGAGATCTTCGCGGCTTGCTCGGACGTGGAAGGCTCCAGTTCGACGACAAGACGACCTCCGATCTTGATCGTCGTCTGAATAGAAAAGATCAAAAGTCGCCGAAAATATGAGAATGTAACCTTGGTAAGCTTCTTCATCGAGTTTACGAGCACGTCGATCCTCTGATTGTTGGAAAGACGCGCGGATGCTCCCAGTTTCGGAGCCAGCTGATCGGCTCCCGAAGTGATGATCGCCAGTGCGTGTTCGTCTTCCGGAGTCGGCGGCACTCCGCTCCGACGTCGTTCCTCGACGATTTCTTCGAGACGACTCACATGTGTCTCCCATTCGACCCATTCGACTTTCAGCAATTTCAGCTCGATATAGAGCGATTCAAATCGTTTGATCGTCTCTTCGGACTTCTCGTGCGACGATCTCAGAATCGCCTCCTTGTCTAGTTTGCTGTTTCGATCGTTTTGCATCGCAAGCGTCAGCTTGTTGATGTAGCCGGCACATTTGGCTTGCGGATTCTCGGCGTTCAGTTGTGTGTATTCCTTTATCCAACGCAGGAGCAAAGTCACACTGTCCGCCGTTCTGAAACAAATGATGATGAACATTCTCAGAAACAAGTAATAGCTCACCTCCAAAGAATGATTTTCTCTTCAATGTGTTGCAGATATTGCAGGAGAATATAATGTGTAAGCAGGATGCGCAGAGTGGCGATGCGCGGCCCATTCTCCTCTTCGATCTGAGCGAACCGTGCTCGCAACGGCTCGCTGAACTCCGGTGCGACAGGACGCCCTCCGAGTCCTCCGTGCTTTACAGACTCTTCGAGGTGCGCTGTCTTCGCCGGCAAGTCTTCCAGATACTTTTGATGCTCGGTGATCAGCTTTTGAAGCATCAATACCGTCCTCTTTGCGTCGTGAGCGTCGAGATCCAGTGGCCGAGACAGAATGTGCTCGGCTCCGGCGAGCCACGTGGCAATCGATGCGAACGGCTCGGGAAGATCGCGTTCCGAACGACGGGCGTACTTTTCGAGAGTCTCCCGAATCGAATCCCATTTCTTCTCGATCTCCACAAGCTCCTCGACGTCGTAGTTGACTTTGGTGACGATAATCGTGTTGAACAGAGGACGGTGCTCGATGAACTCCCGACGGATCCGAGCACACTCTTGCGAGCTCAGATCGTGTCTCGTGCAGAGAATGTACGTGGTTTCGAGCCATTCGAGGAACGCCTCGTGTTGTTCTCTTCCTTGCATCGGCGATCGCTCTCCGAACATTCTCACGAACTGCGAGACGTAGGTGATGACGGATCGCTTGTCGGGCTTTTCGATCATCATGTCCTCGACGGCTAGAAGACGTCGGACTCCGAGATGTTGGTGCGCGAGAGCGAACGCCAGTTCGAGATTATCTCTCGGGTTCGCATTCGTCACCTCTCGCATGCTGATCACATCAGGTCGCCAGCGGGAGACTAGAGCGCAGAAGAGCACTCCGTCCCGCCACTGCTTGTCCATGTTCTCGACACGTTTTCCGCCCACGAGATCCCCGATCTCGGCATTGATCCATCTGAGGAAGACCTGCTCGACGGACTGCTTCACCGGTTGAGTCGTCAGCTTAGGCGCCTTCTTCGTTGGGGTCAGAAATGAGGCGATTCGCTGTCGGAGCGGAGACGCCGGCGCCTTTTCCCCGGAGGCGAGCGACGTCTTCGAGCCGGACAGCGACGAAGAGCCTTTGGACTTTTTGGAAGGCGTCGGAGACGGCGACGTCACGACGACTTCTGGTTGCGAAGTGGAGGGGGCGTCATCGGTCATAGTGGCCGCCCATCCCCACTCACGGAGCAGAATCATATTCGTTTCGATCTGAAAAGCAATGGATTTTATCTCACGGATTCTAGGAATCTAAATGTTCAGACTCTCGTAAGACCCGTTCCGGTCCGTTTCAATTCAAGGTTCCCTCGTATAATATCCGTTTCAAATCCATCTTCTTCGTATTCTAAAACGAGACAACAACAGATGACCCCGTCTTTTTCTCTCTTTCTTCGGTTTTTGCGCCGAAGTGTCATCTTTCAAATAACAGTTTTCTTTTCTCCTACACTCATACACCACTACCGTCGCATTGCAAAATGGAAGGTAGGGGCGAGGTGGGCGCCAATAAATCATCGTCTCACAAGGGCCGGCCTTGGCGGAGTGATTTGTGCCTTTGAGGGCCAGATAAAGCCCTTCCTTTGATCTCTTTCTCTCCTCTCAAATTCAAAAACGGTACCTGGAAGTGGAGAATGATCTGCCAAACAAGGCCGAGCACGATGCGCGGATTGCCGTCAGCGATGTCGGCCGCATTGTTGTTGATGAGTTCGAGTCCGCGTCGACGCAGCACTGTCAACGCGGTCGTCAGATTGGCGATGTGGTGGACTCGTTTCGAGACTCGTCCCTTGTGAACCGCCTGGAGTAAGTATTTCAGACTTCCGGTATTCCGTCACCCTGCACATTTCTACTCAATACTTCCTCACTATTCTTTTCGACAACTCTGCCCTCAATGGATCAATCCGGCCTAGTCTGCCCTCGTCGGCGCGAAATGCGGCCCGAAGAGGTCCTTTGCATGCCCAGCGGCCCTGTTACTCTCCCTGTTCTGGTACTGTCTTCTTTCGGTAACTAGTACGAGATCAAGATGGAGATGAGCCCTTCCGATAAGCGCCTCCATCCCGCTTTCCTCTTTTTTCCGATCATCATCATCGAGACTCTGACCGCGTGGAAGTGTCTGCATCTCTTCATCTCGCACACACACACACACCCACACTCTCTCTCTCTCTTCTCTTTGATCCGATACAAAACAAACAGGGAGGAAGCGTGTCACTAATTGTGTTTCTCAAAAAGAATCCGTGTTATCTCGCGCTATTTGCGGAGCTCTCATGGATGGATCTCGCTATCAGAATGTTGCCACGTGGCACTCTATGCGCGCGCACCCGCCCTCTTCTTCCGAAGTTTCTTTATGCCGATAAGCCGTTTTATCAATAAAAACTCTCCACTCTGCGGGCGAGGGCCTCTGAAGCATCATCAACATAGTACTACAACGTGGTTTTTTGATGGTATTGTGCGAGCAAATAGACATGAGAAATGTTATGAGGAAGCAGAAGAAGAAAAAAGACTCACCAGGGCCTCTCCGGTGAGAACCTCGATGAGATGGCAAAGCAGCACGCCATCCCGGATGTCCTCGAAAAGGTCCTCGATTCGGCCCGACGAACTGTGCTGAAACGAGCTCCAGATGAGCGAACTCTTGCCAATCTGTCCCAACCTCTTCAAGATGAAAGTTGATCCATCTGGTGAATGTGTTCTTTTGCGCCTTCTCGTCCTCGTCTGCAAATCGACGGTCAAGTATGGTCCCCGTTGGCAAATATTGTCACTAATTGACCGACAGATAGAGCCGCCCGTTTTCTTTATTTAGGCCTTTAGACAGTAACCCTCCTTCATTTAGTCGGCTATCTGCCAAGAGGCACTGAAACTCACGAGGTCTGAATCGGAAGCAGACGCAACACGGTCTGGCCGGCGGAGAGCTCGACATGACACGTGGTTACAGTAAGAATATGGTTTCGGGGTCAGGGAGATGGCGTATTTCGTGGCAGAAAGAAGGTTCGGTGGTTTCCAGTGAAGACCTCCCAACCTCTCTCAAACATACACAAAACAGAATGCAACAAATATAAATAATGGAGGACAGAGAGGAAAGAGAGAGGGCAGCACACTCACTCGCACAGCAACCAGTCGAAGAGTGCCGATTTGGACGGCGACGATTCGAGAGGAAACGGCCGAGACGCAGGCGGAGAGAGACGGAGAGGCCAAGATTATTATACGCGGAAAAGACGAATGAATGGAAACAGAAGAGGAAGGCGGACAGATTGGGACACTTCTGGAGGGGCTACAGGAAGGACAAGAGGCTTAACACGGACACGGACTTTCCAGGAAGATGAAGATGAACCCACCCGTTGATGGGCTACTTTTTATCATACTTTCGACTATTTTAGCAGCATTTCGGTAGACTTGCCTACAATTGCTGAACTTTGAAAAAAACCTAAGGAAACATTGAAATCAATTGATTTATAAATAGCAAACTTTTTGCGGAATATTGTTTTAAAAATTGAAAATTTTAGGAACAAAAAACTGTAAGTTTAAAGGCGCATATTATCGGTTCGCCGTCTGCATTGGGAAATCCTACGGTTGACAGCGAACCGCGAACGCGACCGCGGACGCGTACGTAGAGGACGGTGTATACACCGCGCGCCGCTGCTTACCGTACTCTTGGCGATGACAATTGAAATTTTTGGGCTCAATTGTTGCTTATTTTCGCATATTTCACCGTACTTTTCATTTTAAAAATAATTATCTGTTTCTACGAACATTTGCGGTAAAAAAAGCGAAAATAAGCAACAATTGAACCTAAAAATTTTAATTATCATCGTCCAGAGTACGGTAAGCGGCGTCGCGCGGTGTATACACCGTCCTCTACGTACGCGTCCGCGGTTGCGTTCGCGGTTCGCTGTCAACCGTAAGATTTCCCAATGCAGACGGCGAACCGATAATACTTCATTTTGAGGCAAGGTCCCGCTACGAAAACTGTGCAGAAATTGAAAAAATATTTCTGTTTTTTACTTTTGTCCCAAAATTCTGTTTTTTTTTCTCATTCAAATCCAATTTTTGTCATTCTATTCATAAAAAAATGTAATTGAATGCAAAACTGCAAAAGTCAAAAAATCGCGCTTGATCAACAATAATTTCAGTAGAATAAGGCGACAAAATCCTGAAAAATTCCAGATCTGTCTCCTTTCCTCATCAGAATTCGCTTGACTTCAAAGCCACGTCGTCGGTCTCCCGACGTCTTCTGAAGACAGTGCTCTTCGCTTTTCATCTGAGTCGAGTCTCCTTATACCACTTCACTTTCCATGGTTTTCCATTCCTTCCCGAGAGCTTATTTTCTGTTAGCAATGTTTCCTTCCTCATTTTTGACCGTCCTTTCTTTTTGTTTACATTCATTTTCTCACTATGTCCGCGTTCCAAAATTTTGGCTAATTATGGATCTTGAAAGTTTTGGAATCGAAAAGAAGAAAAGATGAGAATGGAAATGGAATGGAAGAATTGAAGTGTGAAATTGGAGATTTTCAAGAAGAAGAGAGGAATAGAAGCAATTCAAGATGGGAACGGAGCAAACATCTGGAAGCGAATTCCACGGAGGGCATAGAAAGGGCGCGAACGAAAAACAAAGACATATTTTCGGTTCATTGTATACACGGAATAGAAAGCCATGTTTTTCTGAAACTAGGCCAGGAAGTATCGAAACTGCGAACATTTAGAATTTCCTCAGTTGCCTAGCCCCCGACAACGGCTATTTTCATACTAGATTAAAAATATTAAAGATAAGACTCGAAAGAACTCACCAAAATGAGTGAATCTCAACCCGAAAAGCGGCATTTTTCACTTTCTTCTCTCTCGGTTCTTTCGTTATATCCAACTCTTCTCGATCAGACTTCCGTCCAGATGTTTTCGGCGCGAAAGTTGAGATCACGAAGAGAGTTCGGCAGTGACGTTTCGTTCTTGGCTGAAAACTTCTGAGAAGTTGCAGAGTGATAACGAGTGATAACGGAACAAAAGAACAAGTGGCAGAAGGGAGGAGTGGGCGGAAAAAAACAGAACAAGTTGACACAGTGACTAGAAGTTGCGAAACTGTTTTCGATAGCCGTTGAAAACGGGCTTCTGACGTGGCACTCTTCACAGCAATAGAAACAGAACATTCGCGAAACGTCTCTTTCTGCCACGTCATCATTGTGTGCAGGACCGAAATATGCAATTAATGCAAATGGCGACGCAACAAATAGAGATAAGAGAGACAGAGAGAGAGGCGAAGTGATGTGCTCCGAAAAAAGGAAAATAGGTTAGGGCGGGAAAAAAGTGACTGATAACGGTGAAAATGTTGCCAATTTGGAGAGGGAAGAACTTGGAAAAGAGCGGGAAGGGGAGCACTTTCCCCGTGTTGCAGGGGTGTGTTTTGAGGCCATGAATCAGAGGAATCAGGCGGCCGAGACGGGGAGGAACATTTATCAATTGGATGGGATAAGAGGTGGGGGAGCTAGGAAGAGAAAAGATAAATGGACAGGGGGAGGTGGAGGAGGGCATTCTGGACATTGCTGAGTGAGAGTTTCAGAAGGGATATCACGAAAAGTGGATGAGGAGCCACTGCTCCCGGAGTTTTCTAGTCAATCCAACTGAAACCCGGAAGAGAGGACTCAGTTACTCCTCGGCCCCGCAGTCTTCTCACGTCTTCTAACTGAAGACGTCCTTCTTCTTCGCCTTTTTCTTTTGCTAACTGTCTTCTCGTGCGCCCGCGCGCGCGCGGATTTTATGGCTTTCGGTGTCGAAATCGTAATTCAAAAAGGGGGCCCGATTCGGAATGCAGATGATATGGGATTGACGAGAAATCGAAAGAGAGAGAGAGAGAGACGAGTCTTGAATCAACATTTACACTACAATGGTTTTTGTAATCAGGGGAAGAAGAGATAGAGACAAAAAGATATAGTCAAGAGAGAGAGAAAGTGACCGCCAGGAGAGAGAGAAAAAAAACGAAGAAGAAGAAGCGAGAATTTGAGACACGATTCGAGGTGACACGACTACGAAAACCGAAGACAAGTGTTGAAGGTAAAACAAAGAAAGAGGAGTGACGTGGCATTATTTGAATCCGAAAAAAGAGGGCGGCGTTCTCTCGAAGAACGTTCCTTTCTGATTCAGACCACGATGACTTTTGTGAGTCGCTCTCTGAACTTTTCGAAAAAAAAAGAGAGAGAAAGAGAAGCAGAACACAAACTCGCTTCCTCCGTTTCGACGGCGGATTAGTTCGCTTTTTTTGCGTGTTTCGCCGCGAAATGGCACGCGAAGTTGGAAGGAAAGAGAGGGCGTTCCGACCTTGTTGAGCGACGATCGAGTGATTCGCACCGAGAGTTCGGGCCGATTCGGGCCTGAAAGGCAGCCTTGAGGGAAGTTTATTCCAACTTGAAGGCCGGTGCCCAGCTGTGTTTCTGCGAAATAACCTCGAGAACGAGTCGTCTCTCTCTCTCACTTTTTTCGCGCTTTTCTCTCTGTTTGTATGATAACTGATAAGGGAAAAGATAAGAAAAGTGGCGAATGGGCGGTCCGGAAATAGAAGAAAGGAACGGAGAGGGAAGAGAAAATTGAGCGCGCGGGAGGTTTCTAGTCCCTCCCCGGGCGGGCGGAAAATGCCACAGAGAACTGAAAAGTGGTTGTTTTCGTGACGGGAGTCACAACAACAAGACCTCCTCCCCCATTCCTTTCCTTTTTAATCGAAAACACTGAAAAACAGAGAAAGAGAGAGAGATAGAATATACTCGAATTGGCGGCTTTTTGAAATGCGCGAAAAGGCGAATGGAGCAAAAAGAAGACGAGAGAACGGAGCCAGGTGTGACCTAATTTCAAAGAGAAAAGAGTGTGGGACGCGAGGAGACGCAGACAGTCAGACGAATTTCAAAAAACACTTAGAAGAAGACGTTGCCCGGTCTGGAATCGTCTGAAAACGGCGACGACGAGCCATAAATAGGAGGGAAGAAGCTCGTTGAGAGCAGAAATGCGCGCGCGAGAAGCGAGAGAACGAGAGACGCAGACCGCGAAACGGGGCTTTTCCGACGACGGACCACGGAAGATGGGAGAAAAGGAATTCATTTCTGATTGGACACGTTCGATGACGTGGCACTGCCATTTCATGTGCTCCTCGTGGCGAGACCCATATTGCGCAGATAGTTCGGACTGTAATTGAAATGACGTGGCAGGAGGAAGGTACAATTGAAACTGTGAAACCATTAATTGCCAGGAGGGAAAGTGGGTCAATTCAGGTCGCCCCTCTTCGGTTCGCAACTTTCAATCGACCATTTCTCTCTTTCTCTTCCCCTTTTTCGCGTTTTTTTCGCATTCCGAACACCTGCTCCCACCCGCGCGATTCCGTTTTTCACGAAAGAAAGAAGAGAAAAACCGAAAAATGGGAAAAGATTGAACTTTCAATTTCGTTGCCCACCGCAACATTCTCATTGTGAGACAAAAAAGTGAAGAAAAAAAACGAGACAGGGCCACAAGGGGGCGCAGTTGCGAAGACAAGAAGGGGGGCGGAGGGCGCCAACAAACAACATTTGAATACGCGCGGCAAGATGAAGAAGAAAGAGAAATAGAGATGGAAAAAGAGAGAGAGAGAGAGAGAGAGAGAGAGAGAGAGAGAGAGAGAGAGAGAGAGAGAGAGAGAGAGAGAGAGAGAGAGAGAGAGAGAGAGAGAGAGAGAGAGAGAGAGAGAGAGAGAGAGAGAGAGATAGAGAGAAAAAGAGAGAGAGAGAGAGAGAGAGAGAGAGAGAGAGAGAGAGAGAGAGAGAGAGAGAGAGAGAGAGAGAGAGAGAGAGAGAGAGAAAGCAAATAAACAGCTCTACACTGCAACAAGTCGCCGATCCGACTACACGTATTGTCGACTGAAAAAGGAGGCCAGGCGTGCTACTAACAGAAATGCGACACCTTTCTTCAGAAAAAGTATCGCTTTGAGTAGTGAACAGGCATGACGTGGCACTGCCACGCCACCACATTTCAAATTTTCATGCCGCCCCCTTCAAAGCTTCGATGCCACATTTTGTGTGGGGAAATGACGTGGCAGTGCCACTTCAAAGTAATAAACCGACGAGAGAGACGTTGCGGGGCTTCAATGAATCCCACAAAAGAAGGTTCCTTGATTTGAAAAAGTAGAGGGACTAGAGAAAACTTGAAATTCTAGGCCATCGGCATTTTTCTAGTCCCTCCCTGTGTTGGAAGAAGTCGAGAAAAAAAAGGAAATTCTCAGTTTGTCACAACAAATTTGCTTCTTTTTAGGCCACTCCGCCGCTTATCTCGCCTCGAAATCGCGTCGTTTCAAGTGTGAATCTCTTCAAACTTTGATTCGGCGGAAAACAAAAAAAAACGCGAACAAATCCGTTGAAGACGCTAATCAAATTACTTTTCTCATTTTCGCGGCCGAAACGAACGGCCTTTTAACAAAAGAAGAGATTCGAATTCTCTTTGTTGAATAGTTGCGAATCGAACAAGTAAATGCGCTCGATTGGAAACAGTTTCAGAGGAGCGCGTTTGCTGACTCACTGTTGACCCGGTAAATGCGATTGAAAGGGGGCAGAACACGGCGCGAAACTTGGCAAACAAACAAACGGAGCAACACAATCGAAGTTGTCGTTTTTTCTCTGAAATCGCGCTGGAAACGAGAGGGAAAAGAGGCGGGATTACTTCAAATTACAGTTTTGGTTTCAAAACGGGGGCGAAAAGTCAGGAAGCATGCGCAACTGTGGCAGGGGAGAGGAAGAAGACAAAAGAAGCGGAGCACAAAGAGACATCGGGAGAGCGTCGCGCGGGCGAAGAGACCCATCCCGTGGCTCTGCGTCTCTCCGTCGCGCACGCTCTCTCGCCGCTTCTCGGGTCACTGCAAGTAACGGCAACCAGATGTGGCGGAATGTGGCCGATTCCCCCGGAAATGTCTTTATAAAATAAACATGTACATATCGAGTGTGGTAGTGCAATGCAATTAATGACGGATGAAGAAGAAGAGAGAGTCCCAGTGAGTTTGGCGGCGAGAAAATAGAAGAGTCATCACAATCAAGGCCAGCAATGTCGAGTTTCAGGAGAAAGTTGGCACATCCCCGGCGGAGAATAAATAATATCACAGAAACGTTGGAAATGGTAAGCGAATGGGTGTGGAAATGCTTCGGAATTGATCACAGAATGATTTGATTCTTGTAACTGCACTGCAGCTCTTTGTACGGAAGCACGACGCAGTTGAGGATGATCGTCTCGGGGGCCACACTGACGTCGGATCCGAGGATCGTGAGGGAGGGAGTCAGACGGCCGTCAGGCAGGAACGTCGGCTTGTTGTCCATCTTGGCGAACGGCAGGTTCGGGTTGGGCTCCATCGGAACTCCCTCAATGCGCGCCCACATTCCGACAACGGACCTCCATCCGATGACTGATTGGAGGACGCACGCGTTCTCCATGATCTCCGCCTCCGGAAGTATGATCGACTCCTTGATCCGGACTCCCTTCCCGATAATCGCATTCGGTCCGATGCTGACGTTCGGCCCGATCTTCGCCGTCGGATCCACTTTGGCGCTTGGATCGATGAACACGTCACCGATGATCTGAGCGCCGTTTTTGCAGAGACGCGCCGCGTATCTCTTCTTGTACAGACGCAGATAGTGGCGATTCGCGTAGAGAACTGCTCTGAAAACGTTAAAAACTCGAAAAACTCCAAGCGGAGAAAGTAACTCACGCGGCAGTTTTCGTCTGGCTCCACCATCTCTTTGTGTGAAGAGCGTAGAGGTCTCCGGAAGCGACGAGTTGTGGAAGGACGTCCTTCTCGAGCCAGATTCCGTCGCCGTTCAGCGGAAGATCGAGCTGTCGGATGATCTCTGACTTCATCAAGTATACTCCGCACGAGATGTTCGTTGAGACGAAAGTCGTTGGTTTGTCGACGTAGTGGACGACTTTTCCGTCGGAATTCGTGACGACCTGAACATCTGACATCCAGGCTCGCATCATGGACTTCCTCGAGGACACTCACCGATCCGAAGTTCACTGATTGCTCCTGAGTGGCTTCTGTGGTGAGCATGAGCATCCGAGATCCGGCCAGAGTATCGAGTTTAGCACCCATATCCTCAATCGGAAGATCGCCGCAAACGTCGGAATTGATGACGAACACGGCATCTGGGTCGCCGGAGAGGATTGTGGATTTGAACGAAACAAGGCCACCAGCGGTTCCTAAACTTGTCC
This sequence comes from Caenorhabditis sulstoni, assembly GCA_963966605.1. NCBI lineage: Eukaryota > Metazoa > Nematoda > Chromadorea > Rhabditida > Rhabditidae > Caenorhabditis > Caenorhabditis sulstoni. The sequence continues at coordinate 3,280,210 of OZ016475.1, forward strand.
ATTTCTGTTGTGTTTCTAACTTTCAATTCTTTATTTCTGTGCGATAAAAAGGTCGATTCAAGTTCCTTTGTGTGGCTGCTCACTCAAAACAACTTTCCTCTTTCGAACCTCGCCCCTCTCGAGAATGGCTAAACTAGTCGTTTTTTGACGTTTTTGTTCCACCTCATTCGGTTCTTGTCGAGAAAATGAATGGAACCGGTTCGGAAGACGAGAAAAATAAGAAAAAGACCCCCGACGAACCGAGCGGGGAGGGTTCCTGCAGGTATTTGATGCTGACGCGGTATGTCTTCTGGCAACGATCGATGAATTCGGTGAAGATGTCTGTGGGGAAGAAGCCGAGGAGTAGAATTTCGGAGAGTCCCGAGAGCTGTAATCGAGGGATGAGCGGGAGAGGGAGAAGAGGGTTCGGATACCTGACAGAGCTGGTCGATGTGATGCTCGATGAGAGGGACGCCGGCGATTGGGAACAGGGGTTTGGGGACTTGCAGGGAGAGTGGGCGGAAACGAGTGCCTGAAAGAGTCAGAGATCAGACCAGAAGTCACACAACACTGAAACCTGTCCTATCTAGTTCATTTTTAGAATTGCACTACTTTCCGTACGAAACCGACCCGATTCCCATTCTCTTTCAATCGAAACTTACATTGAAGGGGGAATAGTGAGCAGTTGGAATAGGAAAACGGGACTACAACAAGATTCTACGTGGGGTCATGGCTTAACTCTTTCTCTACAATAAGTGTAGAAAGTTTAGAGTCGGAGTGGGTGATGTTGAGCCACGTAGGCCATGATGACCAGCGGCAGCACGAGGAAGAACGCATAGAGCGAGAGAAGAGCTCCGGCGGCGAGAATCATTTCTTCTTGGAGGAATGTATGCAGACGAGGCCTTCTTCTTCTCTCTTTGATCTTGCTGACTGCGGGGCGTCAGGGGGCGGGCGCGCGCGTTCAGACACTCGCTCGCCTCTCCTCCTCACCTTTTTGTGGGCCTCCGACTAGAACGACCGCTTTGAAGGACATTTTGGCGGAGAGAAGGGAGGAAGAAGGCGAAGAAGACGCGTTTCGTCGGATGGAACCGGGTCACTGCTTGCCGCGGCGGAAGAAACTGCAAGAAAAGAGGAGGATTGACAACTGGATCGAAGGAGACGGCGCGCCGAGGAGTCGATACACTCGACTGATGCAGGAAGAATGAAATGAGAGGGAGGCTTCTCTGATTCTGGGGCGGGCTTCCAACGGGAGGGAGGGGAGGCACTAATTTATTGAACCTTTCCGTCGTGTGCGGTCGATAGTATCGACTCGATACCGGTGATCCAGTCCGAATCCCCGTTTATTTGTAGTTTGTCCCGCCCAATCATGTTGATCTTGTACAGTTTCCTCAAATATGGCGAGTCTTATTAAAAGATCAAGCCGTCCGTGCAGGCTACAACATATGAAGTCTTCTCTAGCCTAATTCGACCTCCAGATTTTATCGACGGCGTAACTTTTTTTGGGGGGAAGAATTGGAAGAAGAAGAACACGATTGGGATTGAGATAGTCCTCTTCATCTCGACCAAAATTAACCACGCAGGAGATATTCAAAACGAATGCATATTTGGACGAATTCGGAAAACTTCAAGGTTATCGGGCGTCTTGAATCAAAATCTACTTTTTGTTGCTACTGATTTTCGAATGAAGCTCAAAGTCTCAACTAACCTGATGTTTTCGAATACAGCTTGAAATTACTGATGGCCCGTGAGATTCGAACAAAAACTAGAAGCATTAGACATCGCGGAAAGATTTCCTAGTTAAAGTTTCGAAAAAATGAGGAACTTTTTCAAATTTCTCTCAAATAGACAAAAAGCATAGCTGAAGGAGTGGGTGTCGAAGTTTGAAGCGGTCTTTTTAGTGTCTGGCGACACGATGCCAGCATGGAAACATGAATTTCCAATGACTACATGAATAGGCAACAAGAACAACAAGAATGTGGACGGATCTTTCTGTTCTAGTCTCGAGAGACCTACAGTAGCCTCCCCCCGTGAATCTTCCGATTCCAATCCTTATGAAGCAATTCCGCTTTCAATTACTTTTTCGTTTATCAGAATATCAAAACCGAGACGAATTTCAATTGAAAAACATGTAAAGGCAGTGTAAAAAATGGTGGAAACGGGGCAGTTTGCGAGCCGAAACGTGTTGTTTGCCCCCGAGTGCAACGTATCATTTTAAAGGCGCACGCAATTGTTCGGTCTGCGGGTCTCGCGGCGATCGCTTCAATCTCGCTCGAAATTCAAGTTTCGATTCCAGTTTTTTTTTCGGTTTTCTGGCAAAATACTGAGTAAAGAACTGGAAATCTGTTAGTTGCCACGAGTTTACAATTTATTATATATCGATTTATTAGATTTGAAGAATATTCTAGGAAAAAGACTACTATGTTCACTGGGATCGTTGCAAGGTGGGCGATGCGACTGAACACCGAAAATTGAGTATGTTTCGTGAGTGGAAGATGGCTCGATTTTAAGATTTCGAAGAGAGTATCTGAGATAGATGCGGGAAATATGCAGATCTTTCGGTCAGTATGGGCGGATAAAAGTTATCATAAAAGGCAAAAACAAGAGGGTTTGAGGTATTTGGGGAGTGATAGAACACGATAAATTGGAAAGTTAGCAAGGGGAGCTCTTTTAGGGAACGGGACGACAATATTTACAAACATCGACGTGACGAGACAGTTTTCGCTATCCCTGTACTAGCTGTGGAAGCTTCGGAGCGACCTGAGTTATAAGCTGATTGTCGTTAGGCGCTACGACGGGTGCGGGAGGCGGCGAAGCGGGTGGTGCTATGAACATCGGCTGCCGACCTGGTCCCTCTTGCTGGTGGATGATGCTGTAGAAGGGCACGTAATCCCTTATCCGGTACTTGTGTCGGAGGATCTCGCGGACGTCGCGACCCTGAAATCGAGAAAGTTCGAATGGGCAATTTTTCTCGGAGACAAACCATTGAGGGGATAGCTTCCAAGAACGAGCACAACTTGAGCAGCTCCTTGTCGTTTCTATCGTAAAACCAGCTCTCGATGGGTATTCCGTTGTCGACTTGATAGGCGAAAGATTGGATCGCGTTGTCGAGGATCATCGTCTTCGAGGGGTCCCGTCCGAGAATCGTGAGGTCCTTCACGTAATTCCCGTACACGAAGACGCAGTGCTCTCGGAACAGTCGGTGTCGGATGAGATTCTTCCCCGGATCCAGAATGTCGCACAGTCGGTTCGCGTACACTTTTTTGCTGGCGGTGAAGATGATGATCTCGAACGTTTTGGACATTCGATTCAGAAAAGTGCGGAGATGGGGTCGGAGACGCACGTAGACCTGGTAGTTGATGTTCTGGAACATCACCGGGAACACGATCGTCGCGTTTTCGAGTGGCGTCAGGCTGCAGTGTACCAGGGTCTCGTCCAGATCCAGCACCAACGTGTACTCGGGAGCCGACCTCGTCTTCACCGGTAGCGCCGGATTCCGATTTTTGAGCTCTTCGGAGAGCGGCGGCAGATTGGCGAGCGTCAGAAATCTGCGAAATTTTTGTCATTTTTCAAAAAAAATTCTCTGGAGGTGAGTCACTTGGCTCGCTGCCAACTATCTTTTCCCTTTTCTTTTCGCAACATTTTCGCTCGGCTGCTCCGTTATCAGAGTGATAAAGACAGAAGCAGAAACATAAAGTTTCTGTTTCCATGAAATTAGGGCGCATTTCCTGTCGTCCAACTTTTGGCAAACGGCCAAAAGCTTCTCTTTTGTTATGCGGCTTCCAAGGTCTATTGCGCAATCGGATGCGTATGTCTGCGTCTCCCAATCTCTCTTCCGCAAGGTCAAACGCGGAATCGAATCGATCGGCGCGATACCGAAAAAAGTGACGTCACTCGAAAGCGGGACCACAGGTGTTCTCAATTGTTGCCGATCCGTTCAGAGAAGTCTTTTGAACCCTCCGGGTAAACAAATTGAACTTGTCACGTGCGATGCGAGAGAGGAGACACAGAGAGAAAAACGGAAAAGAGACCCACTCTTTCGCTCTTCTTCTTCTGATAAATCATGGTCTCCACTATCAGTTTGTCGCCAAAAAAAGAAAGGAAAAGACCAGCGTGCTCTGCTTCCGATAACTGATATGGCGAGAAATTTGAAACTCACGTATCGTAATCGAGTCTCTGCGGTCCGTGATGATCGTCGAGAAGCGTCTCATCGACGAAAGTATCCTCGGGCCACACCAATTTCGGAAGAACATTCATTCTCATCCGGCGTCGGAAAGGAGGCGGCGCGACAGGCGGCACGACGATCCGCTGCACGATCTTCACGACGCGCTTCGGCTTCGGCTTCGGCGGAGCAACGACGACCGCCGTCTTCCTGTTGACCTTCTTTTGGCGTCGCGAACGACGTGCAGCGGCAGAAGACGAAGCAGCGGTCGACTTCTTCGTCTTCTGATTCTGCTGCGACGAACGTCTTCGAATCAGTGTGTCGGAGGTGTGGAGCCGGGAAAGAAGCGGCGCAGAAGAAGTGGAAACACTCCTGATAGGGAGCGGAAGAGCAGCCGGAGATCCGAGAGGGTCGAGGGGGAGAAAGAAAGAGAAGTGTGCTGTGTTGTGTTGTTGCTGCAGTAGGGGCGACGGCAGAAGCAGCAGCAGCAGCAGCAGCAGCAGTGGTGGTCGGAGGAAAGATGGAAACGGAGTGGCCGGGGGAGGAGTCGTGCGGCTGTGGGTGAGCGCGAGCGGGAGAGACAGAAACCCTGGGGGAGACACGAGGTGTGATCAATAGTTAGAGGCGAACAGAGACCGGGAGACGCAGAGACGCTGCCTCGCGGCGCATGTTTGTTGGCTGCGTGCCAACATTCTGTCGCCCTCTCCCATCGGCTTCCACTCTCTCTTTTGCCGCGAAGCAACAGCGAAAAGAAAAAGAGAGAAAAAAGAGGCAGAAAATGCAATCTACACACACACATGCACGACAAAAAAGGCAGAAAAAAAGAAGAAGAAAACGGCAAATAAATATGGGCGACCAACTTGTTATCGAGACACAGAGAGAGAGACCTAATTCTCACAAGAGGGGGTTCGCCAGTCTGAACTTCTGAGGTAACTCTTTGAATTGCACTCCTTCTTCTTCTTCTTGTTTTTCGATTTTGATAAATAGGCGAGAAGTGCGAAAGGCGTAATTTTAATGCTCTGATGCTCATGTCTTCGTCGTCGAGCTGCTCGACTCGACTCGAGCATGATGAGAGTGAGCTCCGAAAAGTGGAACGGAGATTTGCGCGAGATCTCCTGCAGCTTGGAGCACGTGTGCTCGAGAGCCGTTCTGAAACACATGAATTCGATCGAACGGAGCAGAAGCAGCAACCGGAATGACCGATTCCGACTACAGTCATTCAAAAACGAGACTTTTGGCGAATTCAACTCTCAAACGAATGAAAAGGATGACAATCCTGGAATCGAAGTCAGAGTTGTTAACGATTTTGGCCTTGACAAGATCCGGCATTTTCTTCACCGGCCTCGCTGAGATTCGCATCATTTCGAAAATCCGTGAAAGACTCCAGAACCTCTTTTTTTTACGTTTCTTTTTCTAAATTACATGCTCCAGTAAGTCGCTATCCCCGCGACTACAAATCGCACGAACGGTTTTTAAAAAATTACAATTAATATTATGATAACATTAATTTATTCCATCTGTTGATCGAAAGTTTCAAGTTCAACGTATTTTGCATTGCAAATCTGACACGCCCCATTTGTTTCGCTCGAACAAGAAGAATGAGCCCATAATCGACAGACTTTACATGCCAGCCACTCGATGCTGTCTTCAGCACAGTCCGGTGGTGATCTCTGAGCGAATGAAGATGTTTGGCGTGAAACAATAATTCGTACCATTCTACAGTGTACGCAACACTGAATATTGTCGTCGGTAATATACTCGCAAGTGAGATTTTCGTTGTCCACGCATTTCTTCCGCTGAAATTATTGAAAATTTAGTTTTTTGCTCATAGTCAAAAGAACTTTTTACTTTTCTACCGTCCATCAACCCAATTTTAGGTCTCATTGTCTGATCCACCACTAGCGGATTTACTGACACTTTCATTCTGGTGCACATAGTTGGAACACATTCGGGGTATTCCATCTTCAAGTTTTCCATGAGACCTGATAATTTTCCAAGACACCGTTCATAATCAGAATATCGTTTGTCCTTGTCCAATTTCGCACAGATTTCAGCAAACATATCGATAATCTAAAACAGGACAGATGATAGAAAAACACATGGCAGATACTCTTTCACTACCATCTCTTTCACTACTTTCTCTTTCACTACTTTTTCTCTTTCACTACCACGTCTCTTTCACTACTTTTTTTGAGATTTCTCTTTCACTACTTTTTCTCTTTCACTACCACATCTCTTTCACTACTTTTTTGTCTCTTTCACTACTTTTTCGTCTCTTTCACTACTATTTTTTTCTCTTTCACTACCATTTTTTCTCTTTAACTACCATTTTTTCTCTTTCACTACTTTTTTCTCTCTTTTGATATTTTGAACACTTTATCTCCTCCCTTATCTTTACACTCCCACTACCAGCTTTTTGGGTTTGTCATTTCACAGTTTTCGGCTTTCGGGTAAGATTTTCTCTGACTTCTGACTACTGATAGATATTTTCGCGACTCTCACGTTCTGCGCCTATTCGTGAAACTATCTGACACCTCTAATGCCCCGTACTGGAATGGGCCTTGCCAGAGTTGAGTTCCCCGAGGAAGAAAGGATTTAATAGGAAACATTTTATTTAAAGAGGAAATATTGGATTTTTCAGATGTGGCCCTAACGAGGGCCGTTGGGTTGTCATCGAGAGCTGAATTTGGAGACGAAACCGACAGCGGTGAACATCTGAAAATTAGCATTTTAGAATAGGAAATTGACAGTAAGATATTTGATAAATAAGGAAAAACAATTGCGAAAAAAAATCCGAAGTTGGCCCAAAATTCTAACTGGGATGTGAAGGAATTGGGGGCCTCAACAGCGTGAAAAACCATTATATCGCAAATCTTAAATTTATTTTCAGCAACAAAATTTTAAAACATCTCAGAAAACCGAAGAAAAAAGAGAATTGAGTTGAAAACGCTGAAACTGATCGGTCTAATGCTTAAACGTTGAATACTCAGTCAACGAATTCGCTGCTACGGTGTATGCGGAGTTTCGGCATCGACCGTAATCCGCGAACAATTTGGGCTTTTTCAACTCAATTCTCTTTTTTCTTCGGTTTTCTGAGATGTTTTAAAATTTTGTTGCTGAAAACAAATTTAAGATTTGCGATATAATGGTTTTCCACGCTGTTGAGGCCCCAATTCCTTCACATCCCAGTTAGAATTTTGGGCCAACTTCAGATTTTTTTTCGCATTTGTTTTTCCTTATTTATCAAATGTCTTACCGTCGATTTCCTATTCTAAAATGCTAATTTTCAGATGTTCACCGCTGTCGGTTTCGTCTCCAAATTCAGCTCTCGATGACAACCCAACGGCCCTCGTTAGGGCCACATCTGAAAAATCCAATATTTCCTCTTTAAATAAAATGTTTCCTATTAAATCCTTTCTTCCTCGGGGAACTCAACTCTGGCAAGGCCCATTCCAGTACGGGGCATTAGAGGTGTCAGATAGTTTCACGAATAGGCGCAGAACGTGAGAGTCGCGAAAATATCTATCAGTAGTCAGAAGTCAGAGAAAATCTTACCCGAAAGCCGAAAACTGTGAAATGACAAACCCAAAAAGCTGGTAGTGGGAGTGTAAAGATAAGGGAGGAGATAAAGTGTTCAAAATATCAAAAGAGAGAAAAAAGTAGTGAAAGAGAAAAAATGGTAGTTAAAGAGAAAAAATGGTAGTGAAAGAGAAAAAATGGTAGTGAAAGAGAAAAAAATAGTAGTGAAAGAGACGAAAAAGTAGTGAAAGAGACAAAAAAGTAGTGAAAGAGATGTGGTAGTGAAAGAGAAAAAGTAGTGAAAGAGAAATCTCAAAAAAAGTAGTGAAAGAGACGTGGTAGTGAAAGAGAAAAAGTAGTGAAAGAGAAAGTAGTGAAAGAGATGGTAGTGAAAGAGTATCTGCCAATTCGCATCAATTTCGTTCTCTTCAACGTTATTGTCCTCAACGAATGTTGATTGTGATTGACTCAGATCTCCATTATCAATATGCGTGGCATTTTGGAGCGGTGATGTGCTTTCTTCATCAGAATCCGAGTCCGCTGCTTCCGTACGTTCCTCCTCTTGCTCATTATCTGTAGAATAACCGTGACAGTTTTTCCCTGATACGTATCTCACCTGAAATGACTTTGTAAATGTGAAGGGAAGTGGAAGGTGTCCCCTCCTCTTCCGTGGCGTTAAGTAGAAGCGAATGAAATTTAAACATCACCTTTCACTGAGCCATTCGATGTATCCATGAGGAAAAAAAACGTCCAGATTGAAATAGGTAGAAGAAACGGAAGTAAACTGCACGAAATATTAAGAAGAACAGTAAAATAAATCATTTAAAGAGAGGATTTTGGACTCCCTCATCACAGAGACGTGGCAACATTAAGAGGTCACGCGTTTTAAAATATGCACGTGAACTTTCATCTCTTGGCAGCAGCTCTCAGCTGAACTAGGAGGGCACGTGCGCAGAGGTCACGAAAAAAATAAAGGTGTACCACTTCCTGTGCTCGCTCGGCTGACCGCACGAGGAGAGCGAGTCGTTGAAGTTCAGATTTTTCATTAGAGGCGATCAATTGCTCGAGCATCACAAACACACGTTTATTCTCGATTGTAGACATATTGAGTTAGGTTCCGGCTCTCTTCTTTCTCATGCGTGCTGACGGTTGCTGCTCCTGGTTCTCACAGGCGGCTCGTCAGGCTTCATGTAGTACGGCTGATCCTTGAGCCATTCCGACTCGCAGATGCCCTTGTAGGTCGGACGGTTCGGCGCGTGCGGCTGCAGAATCTCGAGGATCAACGCCTTGACGGACGTCGACGCCAGGAAGCTCTTCGGAAATCTGAAACAAGTCGTCGAAAGAGTAGAAACAGAATGGATCTTCTCACTTGATCCGATGCGCCAGCTGTCTCTCGATCATCTTCGTCGGATTTCGGTCGTCAAACGGCATCGATCCGGTGATCATGATGTACAGAATGACTCCCGTGCTCCAGACGTCCGCCGAGTTTCCAGAATACTCGCGACCTCGGAGGATTTCGGGAGCCACGTAGGCACGCGATCCGCAGAACGTTCCGGAAATCTCTCCGGGCTTCAGAACGCGCGAGAAACCGAAATCGCCGAGTTTCACGTTGTCGTACTTGTCCAGGAAAATGTTCTCGCACTTCAGATCGCGATGGACGATGTTGAACGACTGGAGGTGCTGCAAACAACGCTTTCGCGTCTTACTATTCGGGAAAGGAGCCTCCTACCGCGAGAGCAGCGATGAACTGCCTGAAAGTGAACTTTGCCTCCTCCTCGGGCATCCGACGGACCTCCTTCATCTTGCGCAGCAAATCGCCGCCCTCGCAGAACTCGGTGACGAAGATGATGTGATCGGGGAACGTGATCATGTCGTAGAGACGGCAGATGTTGTCGTGCTTCAGCATCCGCACGATCTCCTTCTCGCGAGGCAGGAACTTCTTGATGTAGTCCTCCTTCTCGCGCGTCGGCGTGATGTTGATGATCTTGGCGGCGACGTCGATCTTCTCGTCCCCGTAGGTGGCTCGCGCGACGCGAGAGTACGAGCCGCTGCCGAGGATCTTGTCGATCTTCAGCTTGTGCTCCCTCTCAAGCGCCGGAACGAACTGCTTCGTCTTCGAGCTGAGCTCCTCGGGTTCGTCTTGGTTCTCGGACGCTTCGCCGGTCGTTTCCTCTTTGTCTTTAGTCATTTTCAAAGACAGGCCAAAGAGAAAAAAGAAAACTGTAGCGAAAACGGAACTGATTGGAGCATCCATGTGGCATCGTTTCACGCGTTAATTTTCCCCGTCTCATGTCCTTATTCCACACTTTGTCACGTTTTTTATTCAGGTAACAGCTGATTTATAAAACGCATCTTTTGAAAGTGTTATATTGATTAAGCCATCTGCTCCTCTTTTCCTCGTACGGCACCGATTAGAAGCACATGTGTCTCTGAATAATTCGCAAAATTCAAATGAACAATGGCTGTTGCAAACGCGCTCCACTGCGAATCACTCGAAACTCGCTCCTTTTTGTCCTATTTTTTCGTTTTCTCTTGTCAGATTCAAATAATCCGGAATTTTTCTCAATTTTATTCGTTTTCAGATGAGCGAAGGACCTAAAACTTCAAAACCGAGAGGCAGACCACCAAAAAAAGCGACCGAATCCGGTGTTCCAGTGGAAGAAGTAACGGAATAGTGGTTTCTCCTCAAGTCAATAAATATTGATTGCAGAGCAGTACATCAAGTTCAAGAAGGATCACGAGATTGTCTGCAAAGCTGAATGAAAAAAGTGTGAGTTTCTTTGTTTAATGTTAAATCTGTAACTCATGCTTTATAGACGGTTACGCCACAAAAAACAGCAAGTCGCCTGCGGCCACTGTCTGAAAAAGTGTTTCATGACACTTCATCGGATTCTGAAGAGAAAAAAGAGGAAACATTCCCGAAATCCACTTCGAGCTCCAAAAAGTCGATACTGATGAGCCCTAGAGCCGCTCTCGCCGAGGAAATCGAAGAACTATCGCTTTCTGGCCGTCGGAGCAGAGCAGGGAAAACAAATTTGAAGAGCAAACTGACTTCAGTTCAGAAAAGAACTCCTGAGAAAAAAGCGAGATCGTCATCACCGCAAAGTTCAACACCGGAAAAGAAAATGAAGAAGACTCCGAAAAAGGCATTGGAAACGAGTTGCGAATCTTCAGAAGAACTGGAGGTCGAACAACGAACAGCCGAAGAATCCGGTGCACTGAAAGGAAGAAACCACGAGTATCTTTCCCTGCAGTCGTGGATTCTGGAGAGCAAGACGAAAAAAACATCTCTTTCAATTTACGTCAGTGGCCAGCCGGGAACCGGAAAAACAGCGACGACTCTTCGAGTTCTTAAGTCGCTTGGATCCGCTGTATCGAGCTGTGTAGTGAACTGTGCCTCGACGAACACGAAATCAGCACTATTCCGAACTATTTTCGGTTCTCTGAACCTCGACGGAAAGCCCACTATCGAGACGTTCGAAGAGCACGTGAAACGATTCAAAAAGCCTTTGGTTCTTGTTCTCGACGAGATCGATCATCTGGCAAGCCGAAAGAATGCGGCGCTCTACGCAGCGTTCCAATGGCCCGACACGCTTTCTTACAAGATCATCATTCTCGGAATCGCCAATTCGATCGACTTGACAGAACGTCTGCTGCCGAAACTGATGCTCGCGAAGCCTCCGCAGAGGTTGGTTTTTGAGCCGTACACGAAGGACGATATCGTCGAGATTCTCAATGATAAAATGAAGAAGGAGGAGGCTGATGTAGACTCGAAGGCCATTGAATTGACAGCACGAAAAGTGGCGGCGATGAGTGGAGATCTCCGAACTGCACTGCACATTTTCAAGCAGCAAAAAAGCCGTCTTATGCCTTCTGACACGGATGTTCCGAAAACACCGTCGAACGGATGCCGTGAAGTTCTCGGGATCATCAACAACGTCTACTCTTCCCCACTGGCCCGTGCCCGCCTTCCGCTCCAACCTCGAATTCTTCTGGCCGTCTCGCTGGCTCTCTCCTCCAATAAATCGTGTTCCTTCGATCGGAACTCGCTGCTCCGCTCCTATTACAAGGCGTGCGCGGCGATTAAAGTTCCGGCACTCGACGACGACGAACTTCATTCCGCCTTCCAGACCCTTGAATCGCAGTCATTCGTCCGTCAGCTCAACGGAGGAAAGCTTGTGCTCCAAGTGGATGCTCCGACTGCTAAATCGGCAATCAGCGACAACGCGATGCTCGATCAGATTGCTCTTGTCCGATTCTAATCACATCAATTGTTGTAACTTGTAATCATTTCCATTCTCTATTGCTCTCACTTCGTTCTCGCACCCATTTCCCCATTAATTCGCTCATTTTCCCCTCACCCCGGGTCTTACTTTTCACTTGTAACTTATAAACATTCGTCAGAACTTTCCGACTCGGTTTAATTTTGTTATTGGTTGGTTTACTGCCATTATTCTATCATTAACTTCTTCTATGTTTCTTCTCTCAAACGCTCTTCCAGATGCGCCCTCTGACCGAAGAAGAGACGTCCCTCGTGTTCGCCAAACTGGCCTCGTTCATTGGAGACAACGTTTCGATGCTCATCGACAGAAATGACGGAGACTATTGCTTCAGAAACCACAAGGTAACCCCCAAAAACCCTTCCTACCCAGCATTCCCTCTTCAGGAACGTGTCTACTATTGTTCGGAAAATCTGATGCGACAGGCTGCTTGCATCGCTCGTGAGCCTCTTCTCTCGTTCGGAACGTGCCTCGGCAAGTTCACAAAGTCGAAGAAGTTTCATCTCCAAATCACCGCTCTCGATTATCTGGCACCGTACGCCAAGTACAAGGTGTGGCTGAAGCCGAACGCCGAGCAGCAGTTCCTCTATGGAAACAACATTCTCAAATCGGGAATCGCCCGCATGACCGAGGGAACTCCGACGCACGCTGGCATTGTCGTCTTCTCGATGACCGACGTTCCGCTGGGATTCGGAGTTGCCGCCAAGGGAACCGGAGACAGCAAACGCGCCGATCCGACGGCGCTCGTCGTTCTACATCAGTGCGATTTGGGAGAGTACCTCAGAAACGAGAGCCATCTCAATTGATTCCTGACTTCACAAATTTCCACTTTTTACTTGTTATCTCTTGTTGATTTTTTGTTATCTTCTTTCGCTCGTGCATTCTATTTTTTCTACATCAAAATATTCATTCTTTACACTTTATTCGAAGCTACCGCTATTATTGTACAAAGAATTTGAATAGGTTTCTAATGATAGGACGAGTCAATTGAGGCAGGATTTGGAGCATTCGTATCGGAGCATCATCCATGTTTTCCCGAAAGAAAGCGAGAAGCGCCGGCATCGAAGGGAACTTCTCAGCGATTGCTTCAGCACGAGAAAAGGACATTCCGGGACAGACCATTAGCTGCCGGATCCACGCCTCTTTCACAGTTTCCGCCTTTTTCTTCTGGAGAAGATCCTGGAGTTGAGAGAACGGAACTCCGGAAATCTCTTCGCAAGAGGCCGTTTTCTGGAGGCGGAGCGTGACTTCTTTTAGAAAAGCGGCAGTGTCTCGAGTATCGGCGCACCGTTGAATCAAGTATCCACCGTTCGAAAGAGTCGATGCGACTGCCTGAACCGAGGATAGGGGCCGTGCATTTGCTAGTCCCTACCTGTTCGCAGGCGATGTCTCCCCGACTGCCCGCTTCGATCAAGTAGATGCGGTTCTTCATCGGAGCCATCCCGAGCCGCGCCTTCTGCTCATCGTACCGCCCGCCGCGGATGCTCGACTGCAGATCGTCCCAGGTCTTCCTCTCCACCACCCAGTCCATCACGATCTCGGATCCGTCGATCTTGCGACAGATCCAGATGTAATCTCCGACGGAGAGAGATCGGATGTCGACTCGGATGCCGTCTTTTCTCACGAGATGCTCGATGACCGACTTGAAGCGCGGATTGTTCCGATGCTCGCGCTGATCGGCGATTATGAAGACCTGGACGATGTGAGAAGAGATTCAGGAGTGAGCCCAGAAGAAAGATTACCGTCGGCTCATCGCTGGGTCTGCACGTCAAAATTCGGAACGTCTCCGCAGAAGTAAAAGAAGCTCCAGAAGATGCGACGTCTCCACTTTGGGACCTCGCCAGAAGAGGGACAGAAGCCGTTGTCGAATTCACCTGGAAGCTCTTCGTCCGTTGAAGAGAAGGCGTCGGCACGACGACGCCATCATCCTCCTCACTCGATAAGAATTCGTCCGCATCGCAAGCCTTTTTCTCCTTTCCCTTCGCTGCTTTCTTCGCATCCTTCGCCTTCTCCGACGTGGATTTCCGAGCATTCTGAAGCCGTCGGAAGTCGTCGACAGTCAGTTTTTTGATCTCTTTCAGCGTCGGCTCGACTCCATTGTTCTCTCGAATCACCACGTTCCACGTCTCTTCCAATTTCAAAGCGATGTTCTCTCCGATTCCTTCAAATGTGAAAGTGTGCTCTAGTGAGAACCATCACACAATCGCGCAAGTTCGTGTGCAAACGCGCTCTAATCCAAAATCTGAGCTTACCCTGAACGTTCTTCAAATCGACAATGTTTTTGATTTCAAACGGACACTTTTTCAGATTCTCGTGTGCTTTGTGCAACACAAATTTCAATTTTCGGTCTTCTTGATCTTGATGTTGTACTTTTAAAAGTCTGCAATTTTCGGAGATTTCATTGAAATCTGAAAGAGCTCACTTTTCGAAAAACGTGTTTTTCGAGTGCTCTATTCGAACGGTGACCCTCTTCGCCATCTGAAATTTTGAAATCAGACGACGTCCGACTCGTTACTGAAAATAGAGACCTTGAGCATTGGGAACTTTTGAAAAACGGCGTGAGATTCGAGTAGGGTTTCCGTAATTCATTAGCAACTGAGTGACACATGGAGAGAAAACAAAATCCCAGGATTGGGTTGACAAGAGAGAGAGAGAGAGATGCGAAATTTACAAAAAATGGAAAAGTGGAAGAACAATGAAAAGAGAAAGAAACAGTTTGGCAGACTTCAGAAAGCGATGAGGGGGAGTGAAATCCGTGAATTGAATGCAATGGGAAAATACTCTGACTTTCGAGTCAGAGATGGGTTAAAACGAGAAAAATGGAGAGGAAATCGGTTTGAATGGGGGCGGAGAGATCGATGAGAACAGACGGAAAGTAAAACAAAGAAATGAAACAAAAAAGGGATATGGGCAACAATCGAGGTAGAAGAATGTAAGATCATCGGTCAGCGTATCCTTTCCAGAGATCGTCGTTCTTTATTTTGCGATCTATCAGCGATTTCGTGTAGTTCCGAACCTGAAAAGAGGGACAAGTTTCTAGACTTTTCTGGAAATTTTCGCAAAGTAATGGAATCATCTCAGCCGCATGAGAACACTGTGAAGACTGTACAATCTCTCAAAACTAATCTTACCTTCTTTTCGGTGTGATCGGTGACCCGATGATCGAATCCACTCTGAGCACTTTCTCTTTTATACAGCTCTTTGACTATCATTTTTATGAGCCATGAAGTTTTGTCGTGACTCGCATCCCGAACGTTGCGGATGTAGGATTTGACGACAGGAGTGATGATCCGCTCAATTTCCTTTTTGAATTCTCGAACACGATCCTCTCCTCGCGACCGGTCATCGGATCTGTGATGGTGGTCTCGATGTCGACTGTCGTCTCGCCGCTCACGATCCCTTCCGCGATGCTCGCTTCGATGATGCGAAGATCTGTGATGAGATTCCGTCGGCTGATGAAGCTGTGGACGATGTTCTTCTTCCTTCGAATGCTTCTCGTATTCGACAGTTTGATGCTTTTGCGGAGTCTCCTCGGCAATTTTCGTGGCCGCAGCAGCAGCCGCATTGGAGGTGGTTGTGTCCGGAGAAGTGCGATCGTTCGGATCAAGCAGCCCTTGCTCGGCCCTCGGAGGCGACCACTGCGTCTCTTTCGTCTCTTTGTTGTAGTAGTAAACGTCTCCGTTTTCCGCTTTCGCAACCGCCCAAACGTATTTCTCTCGGGGCGCTGCCGTTTCCTGTCGTCGAATCATCTCTTCGGTGCGAATTCGAGCGGCTTCTATGGCTGCCATCTCCTCCCGCTTTCGAACAATATGCCGCTGAATACTGTCGACGTCTTGCTGAGCTCGCTGAAGACGATCGTTAAGTTGATCAAGAGTGGCTCTTCCGTAGAGCTCTTCAAGTCGTTCAACAGTCGGCAGCGTCTCCATCGAAAGAATGTGCGCGTGATGGGGATAAGGAGGATAGTATCCTGCGGGTGGTGGATGGTACATGTACATTCCAGTTGCTGCGTCGTAAATCCCATACGCTTCATAACCGGGTGGAAGCGGATAAGGACCAGTTGGAACAGCCGGAACGGCGGGAGCAGCACTGGGAGCTTCTGCAGTCGGATACGCAGTTTGCGGCGTTGTCGGTAGGCGGGCAGTATCAGAAGCAGTAGCATGATGAACGCTCGAAGAAGACGAGTTAGACATCGCGTTAATTTTTGATTCCGATCTCGCACAGGATCTCTCGCGGTTTGATCCATCGGACACAGGAGTCGGAGGGGTCTGCGGACGACGTTCGTACGGAGGAGAGCGGTTGCGGTTCTCTCGCTCTTCGAGCTTCCGCCTCTTGTACAATTGAGGGGAGGGGCTCCTTGAACGGGGAGAACGTGACCGGCGGGCAAATCGACGACGTTCCCGGTAGTGCGAATTCCGGTGATGGACAGCTCGATGGTAGTTAGCTTTGTAGTTGTTTCCGTGATATCCGGTGAACCGATATTGATGCACATCGTTTCCGTTATTGAAGAAGCGTGGAACGTGCGGAGTATGCTGACCGTCCCGTTGGTCGTAATAGGAAGAAGAGTGGTGCTGTCGTTGATACGGAGGAGAAGCGTGCCCTCGACTCGTCTCGTGGGAATGCGAAGATTCCCTTAAAAACGTGGGACCCGAGCTGCTGGTCGATTGCTGTTCTTTTGATTGCTCTTTCGGCTCCGGCTCTCGGATCTTCTTGGGGATCTTGAAACTGACGGACCGATTGAACCAAAAGTTACTCAGCAGTAGAGCCATTCCCTTGCATCTCGCGAAGTTTATCATGATCTCGTTCCTAGTCGCTTCGCTAACTTCCGCGTACTCTCGTTTTTGCTCAACGACACAAGTCACGAGAGAATCCGCGACGATGTGCACGTCGATGCACTCTTCAGGAGGAGCTGCTCCTCTCCAGCGCGACACCACCTCTTGCAGGAATCGGTCCGACCTGGCGACGGCGATGAACGCATCGCCATGAAGGGCTTGGAGGGTCGTCTGCACGAGTCGGAGATTTGCGAGCGAGTAGTCGTCGGCCTCGAGCCACTCGCCCATCAGTGTCGTCATTCCTTCCTTCGCGTAGTAGGCCTGCGTTCCCATGGCGGTGTCCGTGCAGAATATCTCCTGAATCAGCCTCTCCCGTTGCTCGTGATCCGTCATTTTGGCCTGCAATCGTTTAATTTGAATTCAAAAAGCTGACGTTGCTAGTTCACCGCAATAGTGATGACTTTTCTTGCGTGCTTCTTATTACGGATGACGAGATCCTCGAGCATCTCGTAAATCAGATCAATGCGATCACAAGGACCCAGCTCTTCGAGCTCTTCCAGTTTTCTCTCCTCCTCTTCGTCCATGTTGATATAGCGGGTTGTCACCAGATCCTCGTTGTCGTCCTCGTCCGAAGAATACTCTTCTGGTTTTTGTCCGATCCAGCCAGTGCATTTAGATGTACCGCAGAAGCACTGTTGAGCATCCCGTCTGGAATTTTTAAAACTTTGGCAAGAAAAAAAAAGCAAAGACTGACCCATAGTTAACAAATTGATAATCAAAAGTGATCTCTTCTCCTGCACTGATGTTCTTCTTTGCAAAGAATCCCACGCGATTCACATCTCCAGGCGTCCGCGGCACCGACCATTTTTCGCAAATCGCATTCGGATCGCAGCTGTGATTGACAAATCTAGACGGATTTCCGTAAGTCGTCGCGTCGATCGTGTATATTCCGGTGTCGCAGAGATAATGATGTTTGTGCTTTTTGTCAGCCGCATACTTCATCTTCCTCTTTTCATAATCATCTCGTTCCACGACTTCTCCTACGTATTCAATTATGAATCGACCCTTCTTGATATCCTTAAGCGCTCGAAGACCACATCCTTTGGGAGTTCCCGTGTGGAATGCCTCCACCGACGCGTACTTTCTCTTCGCGAATCTCTGATTCTTGCACTTGGCTGGACAGGAAGACGGACACTCCGTGAGCATTGCTCGATTGACACAAGTGTTATCCGAACAGTTTCCCCCGGTTACGTAGCATTCGCAGGAGAGCGATTCCGTCTTCTTCTTGTTGGCATTCCTTGTGAGATACTTGGACTCTGATATGATTTCGTACTCGGGAACCTTCATATCTTCCTCTTTCATCACTTTCTCTTTCTTCTTCTCTTCTTCTCTCTGCTTGTTCTCTTCGTCTTTCTGCCGTCTATCCGTCTCTCGTTGCCGTTCTTCCTCCCGTTGTCTTTCTCTTTCCTCTCTTTCGTGTCTCTTCGTTATCTCGCGTTCCTTTTCCCGAGCTCTCCGATCGTCGTCATCTCGTTGTCTTCTAGTATTCTCCTGTCGCTCTCGTTCTTCTTCCGCCTTCTTCTGATGACGTCGTTCTCGTTCTTCACGCCGCCTCTCCACTTCTTCTTGCATCTCTCGCTCTCGATCTTCATTGTGGCGACGAGCGATTTCTTGAGCCACTTTTTCAGCTTTCGCTTTCTGAAATTCAGTATGTCTGGAAAGTCAGGAGGGGAATGGAACACAAGTAGTCATGCAAGTTGATTAGAATAAGAACAGGGAAGGCGGGAGAGAATGATCAAGCGGGACGAAGAAGATGGAAGGCTGACGACTCCAGCACGACATCGAGTTTCTCTCCGCTCACCGCAGTTTCAATCGCCGCGTCAGACACTTTCGGTGGTATCGGAGTAGAGATTGGAGTCATCGATCGACGGGACCTCGAGCGGGTTTGTTGGTGTTCATCAGGTGAAGAGTCGTCCTGAACGAAGAGGAGGAGTTGGGTTAGGCAAGAAACCGTTTGGGTTAGGAGAAGTAAAAGCGGAGGATCCCAGACGGACGACATCTCGTGAATTAGGGGAAAGATCACTCACTTCTTGGAAAATAGAGCTTGTTGGCAGGTTGGCAGGCGGCATATTGAAGAATGAGAGTTTCGGAAGCTCGACCATCTGCGGAGGCGGCAAGACATTCGAAGTAGTGGCCGCTCCGAACTGGCTGCTCCTTTTAGATGGCTGATCCGCTGATGTTGAAGACGATGCGGCTGGAATCGGAGTTGCGGCTGACTCCGGGGCGTCTGAAGAAGCTCCTGGAATCGGTGGATTCGTCGCTGCTTGACGAGAATCGGCAGAACTTGAAAGGCGAGCCAACGGATTGCTCTTCAAGCCCATTTTGCCGGATTTGAAAGCCATCGGCTTGAATCCCATTGTGAATCCATTTTCGGTACTCGATCCTGTGGATGCTTTCGGCTCCGACGGCACAGGTGGCTGTGGCGAGACAAGAGATGGTTCGCTGGCAAAACTTTCGTAGGCAGGGTGTAGAAAGTGTATTTTTGGCCGCGACACTGTTGGCGACGACAACAGATGATTCTCCGCCGGGGGTTGGGGGTTTCTGAGCTCAATATGTACATACTAGGAAAACTGGATGGAGAAAACAATACCTTGGCGGCCACGAAGCCATTCCTGGCTGATACTCTTGCTCTACTTCCACATGGATTTCTTCTTGCGTCAGAGTCGTGTCCTCAACGACCTCGACTCCGCCTTCACTCTCGGAATCCGCTATATCCATCGATTCAGAATCCGGGATCGACTCATTCGGCTCATCGGCATCCGGCGGAGAGACTCGTTTGACGGATGAGAATCGAGATTCTGGTTTAGGATCGGCGGGCGGTTCTGTTTTAATGACTTTATTCACTTCCTCGTCTTCGTTCTTGATCGTCACGTCGTTGATAGATGAAGAATCCGCTTCTGGCTCCGGGTTTTCCTCAGTTTCCATCGGTTCGGGCTCCACAGAGGAAGGCTAGAAAGAATTGATTATAGTTCGGTGAACATCGAATACACAAACCCGAGGTTCATCAGACTGAGAGGGAAACGGCGACTGAGCTTTTGAGGGGCCACACTCGCCGTTGACTCCGGGATCTGGTTCTGGCTCGACCTCGAGGGGCTCTTGCTTCACTCTAATATCGTTAATGGGTCGCTTCTTCGAATGTGGTGGTGGCGGGGGAATTGGAGAAGCCTTCGGCGTTTCTCCGCACTTAATTTCCTTCTTTATCGTCTTTTCGAGTGACGAAGCGGGCTCGCCATCTTCTTCCTTTTCTAGAAACGATTCCGCCTCATTTGTGAGAATCGATTCGCTGGACTCCTGGAAAAAACTCAGAATGAACATCGATATTTTCAATAAATATTTTAGTACCTGACTATCAAATTCGACATTCACTTTCAAATGTCTTACTTCGCCGTTGGGTTCCAAGTTTGACACATCTGTAGGTCCGGAAGTGCTCGGAGTGTTCGTATCTGAAAATTGAAAGTTTAAAGTATTTTATTCGACTCGTTTCTTCTCTCACCAGTTTTTATTTTCGGTGGTCGACCTCGTCGTCCTTTTTTAGTGGGCGTCGTCATCGCCTGAGGAACGGGTGGCTCTGCTTTATTTTCTTTCACAGCACCACCGTCTTGGGCAGCCGCTGCCTTTTTTCGTCTTGTCTGGACCATGGTCTCTGACCTGAAATCGTCAGATGAATATCGATTCTGACGGAAAAATTTGAAAAGGCGAAGGAATTCTCCGTTTCTGGCGCCAGAGTAAACAACACAGGCATTTTCCGTTTCTGGCGCCAGAGTGAACAATTCAAATCAGGGACTCCGTGTGTAGTACACGGCAAAGGACAGATGTTCACTGCGGGACCTAACCTGGCGCGAGGCGCCATGCGCCTTTAATTTCAGGACCGAATTTTTGTATTTTTCGAGGAATTTCGAAAACTTTTTGATATTTAACATCGTCGTTTCAGTAAATTTGAAAAATATTTATCATTTAAATTTGATGAAAGGCTTGAACTAACGGCAGAAAATCGAAGACTTCTTTCCACAGAACTGGTTTTTGGCTGGTGGAAATTTTTTGCGGGCTGCGTTTCAAATTTCCGACCTTCGACAACAAAAACCCCTTCATAGTCGTCGTTTCCAATTCCTGTTGTTTCGTCATTCACGGAGTCTTTCTTCTCGCATTTTTTCATCAGGAAGAAACCTCACCGCTTTACCGTCTCGAGCTGATGCTGCAGCATTCAAGGGCGTGTTGCCGCAGCCAGAATCGATCGAAGCGTAGCGAGAAGAGTGAAAAGAATGAAAAATGGCGTACCTTCTTTTTCCTTCTCCTTTCTCCTTCGTCGTCGTTTTTCCTCGTTCTTCTCTTTCTGTCTCGTGTTGTGCTGCGTGGGGCTGAACGTCGTCGGGACGGCTTCACGGAGCAATGAAGTAGACACGCGGAGGAGAAGAAGGCCTATATCGAATTGAGAATGTGTCTCGGGGCGGACGGCTGCTCTCCCGCTCTTTTTCTCTCGCCGCCTCTCTCTCTCTCTCTCTCGCTCGGAGAGCTGTTACTGGCGGGGAGGATGCAAAGAAACGACTAGAGCGGGGGGACAGTCGAAACGAGAGAAAGGGAAAGCGAAAGATTACGAGAGGCAAGAAGAGACGCAAACAAGTCAGAGGACGGGCTGGTGACGGCACGCGCTGCACATGCCACCCCCGGGAGGCCCTCGCCGCCTGGACGAATTCTTGCGCACGAGACGCAGAGAACTACGGTCTTTGCCAACAGAGGACGCCGGGTCGAATGCTTTATTGTTTGGGGATGGGCAGAGAGGCACAGAAATATCGAACATTTCTTCTTCTTCCCCTTCAAGTCGTCTTCACTTTCCGCGTGGCTGCGTGCGAGTCAGTGCGTTTTTCGGTGCCGAGTCCGCTGTTGCGGCTATCGAAGGTTCCACTGAGCTGATCGAGGTGAGAAGCGCCTTTTCACCGGTTAACATCGTCGACGTGCACGATATCACTTCCATTTCCTTTCCTGTTGACTGGAGGATCACGTTGGTTCCTAGATCCTGATTCCAGGTGCCAGTGTACAGCGAGTTGTTTACCTGTGAAAAGCAACGTATTAGGAATTTAGAAGAAGGCTTCAGAATACCTGCAAGACTGGCGAATCAGTCTCAGCGTATCGCAACTTGATGAGATCCTTCTTGACGGCGTCACGGACGATGTCAGCGTCGAGGATTCCGTTGACTGTGACGACCATCGTAACCTCCTCCCAGTCTTCCGGATTCTCCTCATCGTCGAGGTCTTCTTCCACTTCGTTTATTTTCGCATCTTCTGTCTCCATCTTTTCTTCGACGGATTCTGACTTCACGGCGGCTTTCGGCATCCTGAGATCTGAATTGAGCAAGAGAGGTTAGGAAATGTTTACATCAGGAATACGGGAGAGAAAATATAAACATGGTTACAAAACCAAAACAAATCGAGGTAAAAACTAATGGAGCACTCTGAAAAGTGATACATTCAATAAATACTTTATCACATACATAAATACAACCCAGTTTTGTTAATATTGTTTCCTCTACCAATCAGAATGCATCCTGAAGAAGTTTCAGAATCCGGGGATAGTGCTTCACGTAATGTTGCTGTCCTCTCGAAATCACACTTGTGTTGTAGGAAGTGATGAGTCCGTTCAGGAGAGCAAGAGCCTCTTGCTCCGTGTGCTCTTCGTACCATTTCACGTATTCCTCTTGCTGAAAAAGTTCCAGATCTTCAGATTCAGAAGAACATTTCTTACCGTCCATTCAACGGATTCATTGGGAAGTGGAAGCTCTGGGGGACTGTCCGAGACGAGCAATTGAACCAGAATCGACTTTTTGACGCCTTCAACTTTCAGCATTTCATCGACATCGGCTCCAAAAAGGTCCAGAAGACGTGTAGTGTCTCCGTACTTCGAGGGCCATTCCATCGATCGGACTGCCTCTAGGAGACGTGAGAAGTCGATGACTATGAGTTGACGTTCATCGGAATCTGCGGATCTGACGAGCGTCGCATTCAGAACGAACGAGTCTATGACGTATTCGGCGATCTGGGAGAGGATGTGTGAGTGGCAGACTGCGCGAGACACGTGAGCCATGTGCATGTCGATGTGTTGGATGTAAGTGAGGAGCTCTTGCATGTACGGAGCCACCGATTTGGTCATTCCGCGCGTTTCCACGTGCATTCTGGCCACGATGGCTCGGATCGAGCTCTTCACTTCCGAAACAATGGCATCAAGCGTCTCCTTTTGAACTATTGCGATGCTCTTCGACTCGGTTGGCCATCTCTTCACGATTCCGTCAGCCGTCTGAATTAGACGGTAGTTGGTCATCTGATTCGCAGTCAGACGGTCTCCCAGAAGAAGATCGTCTCGTTGCAAATGCAAGTTCGACTCCAATTTCTTGGCAATCATTTCGATGCACTTCTCAATGTTGGCGATCATTTTCTGACTCAATTCAGGGTCCCAGTCGACTTTACGAAGTTCCTCTTCCATCGCCGAGTTGATAAGATCGACGAATGCGTTCGCATGAGCCGTGGAGAAGTCGTGCTCTTCGACGAGACGATGAAGGCGTCCGAGAGAGTGCGTGAGCAGAGAGTTCTTCAGAGGGCGGAGGGAATCGTGGAGAGCCGGTGAGCTGTCTCCTTTCGAGTTGAAGACTCTTCCCAACTGCTGCACGAATCTCAACGCGTACGGTGTGTCCAGAGGAACTCTGCTTCGAATCAACCGAGCTAGTTTCTCCGAGAACTTTTTTTTGTAGACGTCACCGAGCATCGTAGCTTGCTCCAGATGAGACTGAATCGTTGCCGCGACGACCGGAAGACTTTTATTCGCGGCTTCCGGGGAACTGTTCGACAACTCCATCAGTTTCTTGTCTAGTTCTACTACAGAAGATGAGAGGAGCACTTCGAGCTCCGAGTCCAAGTAGTTGAGAGTGCGGAGTGCTCTCTGAGCAGAAGCGACCATCGAGCTGTTCAGAGAGGCAAGTCCTCGCTTCAGTTCTTCCGCCCCACTCCTTCTCACTTCGTTTTCCGCAACCTTCAACTTCGTGTCCACCATGTTCTTGAGCCATCCGATCTTCCGAAGGTTTTTGTTATCGTTCAGAATTTCTTTGATTTCCGCAGTGATCTCGGCCTTTTTCACAAGATCACTCCGTTTCTCGAGAGACTCGAAAAGTTCCTCACATTTCTGTGCATCCGCGGCCATGTTTCTCTTCAGCATCGTCGCCTCGAGCTGTCTCGTCTGTTCGCGGAGCTTAGTTGTCAGATCTTCGCACACTGTCGACAGCCGGTTCGACTCGGTCGTCACAGAAGTCATGCGCATCTGGACCGAGTGAAGAGTGTCTTCGAGAGCCTGAAGTGCCGGGACCTGCTCCAGAAGACGGGGGAGATTAGTTTCGACGCCTTTCCGAAGTTGTTTGTCGAGAGTTTCGTGCAACCCGGCCACCTTCCGATTAAGAGAATCAGCAACAGACGAGTCGCATTCTGCCACCCTCAAAAAACCTTCGTTGAGCATGTTTCTGAAAATCCACGAAAGAACTCACTTCTTCAAGTAATCGTTGACATCAGTCTTTCCCCAGAGAAAGTCATCGAGTTGTTCGTCGACTCTTCCCGACATCTTCTGAAATGCAAGCTCGAAATAAGAGGAGAGAGAGAATAATGAGAATTTCAAGTAGCAGATTCCGAAGAAACGGACTAAATTTCGAAAATAGAAGAATGAAAAAACTTTCTTATTACAAAAAAGATGAACAAAACAAGAAAAGATAACAAGATCTAATGATAAGTATAAAGTGACTACAGCCTAATTTCGGTTCAATTTCTTTAGATCTTCTCAGCCGATTTTTTCAGATTGTGCTTCTCGACGGAGACGTGCTCCTCGAGATCTGAGATGATTCCTCTCGCGATCGTCGTCTTGCTGGAGCCCTCTCTCAACGTGAACGGCATTCCCTTTCGCAACGGCATGTCCTTCATTAATAGAACCGTCGCTGACGTGTGCTCGCCTGGCATGAGAAGTTCGTTGCTCATGTCGAACCGTCCCACCTGATCCCACGTGCTACAGTACATTTTGTCGGTGAATCCAGTGCGGATTCCGATCTTTCGGCCGTTTTCTGCCTCCGAAAGCAGATAGAGCTCGACTTTCACGCGGTTTGTGATCGTAATCGCTCCCGGATGGCCCGCCCACATGCCTCTTTTCACTGAATCCGCCTTGACTCCTCTGCAGAGCACTCCACAATGATCTCCGGCTCGGACTTCTTTCACACTCTTCCCGAAGACGTGGATGTCTGATGCAGTTGTCTGGAGCGTCTGTCCGTCTCCCTTAATCTCCACTTTGTCGCCTTTCTTCAGTACGCCTCTCTCCAGAGTACCGACAATCACCGTTCCTCTTCCAGTGATCGCCGTCTTCGATCCGATAGGCATCACGAAAGTGTCTTTCTCGTTTCTGTCCGGCTCTGGAAGAGAATCGAGAGCTTCTAGCAGCCTATCGATGCATGAGATGTCTTCTCCCTCGAGAGCCGCCAAAGCAGATCCTCTGATGACCGGAGTGCCGTCCCCATTGAAGCCATGCAGAGTCAGCAGTTCTCTGGCTTCAATCTCTACCAGATCCAGTACGTCTTCTTCTACCAAATCCGCCTTGTTGATGAAAATCACCATGTTCTTCACGCCGACTTGCTTTGCCAGAATCAGATGCTCCTTTGTCTGCTCCATGACTCCGTCCGTCGCCGCAATCACCAGCACCGCGACGTCCATTTGAGAGGTTCCGCAGATCATGTTCTTGATGAAATCCGAGTGTCCCGGACAATCCGTATGCGAGTACCGGCGCGCTTTGCTTTCGTACCCAATGTGAGCCACATTGATCGTGATTCCTCGCTTCTTTTCTTCTTTCCCTTTATCGATTTCATCGAACTTGATGTGCTTGGCAAAACCTGAACCAAGTATTGATCGCTACCTCCGACAGAACTTTACCTTTCTTTGCCTGAACTCTGGTGATCGCCGAAGTCAACGTCGTCTTTCCGTGATCAATATGCCCAATTGTGCCAACATTCACATTGACTTTTGGAGCTGCTGCAGCTGTGGCGAAGAAGGCGATAGAATGACGAACTGACGGATGGACGAGGGAGTTCAGTGAGCAGCGATTGAAGAGAAGAGATCGTGTGAACGCTGACAAGGCAGCGGGGTTCATTTTGCCTATAATCGGACATATTTTGTTGAGTTGATGACAGTTTCTGTTTCAAATATTTAGATAATGATTTTTTTTAAAACATATAACTTAGAAATAATTTTCTATAATATTTTAACAAGGAAAAACCGAAAAAATACAAAATTTGCGTGGCAAATCGGACTAGTCCGAGAGGACTACACGGCTGTGTGGCCTAGAAATACGGAGCGAGAGAGTACGAGACGCAGAGATGGTTGTCGAAAAGTCAGTTTTAAGACTTTTCGATGGCCAACGACTCGAATGCTGCAGAATCAATATCGAAAAAGTTAGCACAGGTAAATCAAGTAAGATGATAAAACAATAAAAACAGCTCATTTCAGGAGGAGGAATGGCTGCAAAGCTTTCAGAAAAACATTGCGAAAAGTGCACAAATCCGGCAAGGAATCGAAGAAGTTGTCGATAAATTTGACAAAAGACTGAGTTCTTTAGAGGAAAATGTGCTGCCGATGCATATTTCAAACGGGCAACTTCAGAAAAAACAGCATAGTTCGAAAGAAAAGAAGAATCATGAAGATCAGGAAGATTCCAGATATCCAGCGCCTGATCAACACGATCGACGCGACGCTTCAATTCTACGGCAAAACGAGCACAGTGGAGCAGTCGATAAGAGACGGGAGCCCACTTTCGGATCTGGACGCCTATCTGGAGAACATGGAGTGTCTGCAGCAGGCGATCAACTTCTTCGAGACTCATCCGAACTACGCGACTCAGACGGAGAACATGAAAATGACGCTGGACACCGGGTTTGCGATTCTTGAGAAGGCCTACAAGTCAATTCTACTGAAGAACAGCGTCTCGGTGGATCCGAAACTTTTCGTGAGGGCTCACGATCAAGAGCCGATGTCTCCACGGCTCAATGAAATCAGAATTATCGCGGACGAGGAGCCGATCGTCAAGATCGGAGTCTGGCTGCTGAAGCAACACCGAGTGCACTTCCTGAGCCATTATTCTGAAATCCGGGGAGCTCTGATCTTGAAGAACATCAAATCCATCGCAGAAGCCCAGAAGATGTTCCAGTTGGCTTCTCGGAGCAAGATGTGAGTCATCCAAATCGATCTTCTCAACATCAGCATTTCAGCTCAACAGTCCGAAAACCAATTCAACGTTCTGACAAAGTGGATTCTCTGATCGACGTGGACGCGTGCCACGTCATGTGCTCCTCGCTGCTCACGCTGCTCGAGCTCGAAGAGAGGCTCATGATGAAAGCGATTCCGGAAACTTCCAGACGAGCCCAAGTGTTCCGGGAACTGGTCGCCCAACCGCTAGCCCACACCGTCCTCCAAACGCAGAAAATCGTCAACGAGAGGGACATTGGAATTGTTCCCTTGCTTCCACTTCTACATCTCTTGTCGCAGAACTACGCAAGATTCCATAATCTGGCCACGGTTCGTTCGATTTCGACTGCGATATTCATAGTTTTCATTTTCAGAACAGCATAGGAGACGTTCAATTCGACTCGCTTATGCGTCAACTTCAAGTCAAATGCTCCTCTTACGTAAACGAAGCGATCGAGAATCTCAACGAAGACACGACGAAATTCGTGCCTCCGGATGGCAATGTACATCCGACCACCGCCTCAGTGAGTTTTTTTTCTCTATTTCTCGGGAAACCCCCTTCTTACAGACTCTCAACTTCCTCTCAAGTCTCACGGCTCACCGAGTTACGGTGACCCAGCAAGTGCTCGCTTTGACCGCTCCCCAAGGAAGCAACACGAATCTGCTGCTTCCGAAACTTTTCGGTATCCAGAATGCCTTCTGGTTGAACTATTATTAAATTTCAGCCAGAATTCTATCGGCACTTGGAAGTATGCTCAAAAAGAAAGCCAATTTGTACGACGATCCGACGCTCGCTACGATCTTCCTCCTCAACAATTACAATTACATCGCGAAAACGCTGGCTGACGAGCAAGACGGACTTCTGCCGGCGATCACCGAAATGAACACGAACATCCTCTCATTTTACCACGAGGAGATCGCTTCGTGTACGAATGAATACCTCAAGAGCTGGAACGGAATCGCCGCGATCCTCAAATCGGTGGATCGGATCGGAGAGGACCGTCAGATGGCGAAGTCGATTATGAACGTGAGTGAGGTGACACTCGAGCATTTCCAGCTCATCTTTTCTCAGACGTTCGTACGTGACTTTGACCAAGTGCTCGCCCAGCAGACCGACTACTGCATCTCCGATCCGAACATCTCCGTCAACGTCCAGTCTCAAGTGAAGGCTCGCATCTGGAAGAACTACTCGCTGCTTCTAGACGCATGTCAACGACTGCACGTCTTCCCGCAGGGCATCAAATACACGGAGAACACCTTCGAAATGGCCATCCGAAATCTGTTCTCGTCGGCTAGAATCAACTGATTTTACAACAAACTCTTTTTTAGACTGTGATATTTTTATATTTCCACTCATAATTTATATGTTTTATAGTCTGAAGAAACACTTGTTCGAAGCCTTTCTCCAGTGGCTGAAATCTCTATTCGTTTTAGCTGTCGCTGCTAAAAAGAAAAGTTCAGAATGTGTTTGGGACAAGTGACTTCGAACTGGCGGTCGGCGGCCTCGATCATTCTCGCCTGCACCTCCACTCGACGTATTCTGATGCTCAAAAGAGGCGAAACAGCCAAATTCATGCCAAATTCGATGGTTTTTCCGGGCGGAGTCGTCGACAAAACTGACTCAAAACTGGGCGACGAATACCGCATTGCGGCCGTTCGAGTACGATTTTCCCTTTCCGATCTCCACGTGAAATCTCGTATTGAAGGAACTTTTCGAAGAATCCGGAGTGCTTTTGACTAAAAATGGGTGGAAAACGTCGTCGAACGATCAGGAAATGACGGATTTGAAGGCGGAAATCGTCGGAGATTCGGCAAAGTTTCAAAAATTGTCCGGATCGATTTGTTCGGAACGTCTCATCGAATGGGACACTTTTCTGACGCCGGCCACCAATCCAAGACGGTTTCTCACCAAATTCTACGTCGTTCTCACTGAAGGTTCGCTCAGTTTCAGCGGAAAACGAATTGGCTCGCTGCCAAATGGGCGGAGCCTTCGATTGAGCACGGTTATTTTGTTCTTCAATTTCAGAAGAGCCGGCCATAGATCTATGCACTTCGGAAATGTCCGAATACAGCTGGATCGATCCGAAAGTGTGCGTCGACGAAGCTTACTCGGGAAAATACGCGCTTCCGCCGCCACAGGTGTACGAACTGACGCGTCTTTCCCAGATTTCCGACTGGGAAACGTGTGAGAAGTACGGAAATGTGAAGAAAGTCTTATGTCCGCAGCCGATCAAAACGATCGGAGAAGACGTGATTTCGAACTGTTTCCCCGGTGATCACTTGTACATCGGTGAGTCAAGACGTCGTCGGAAAGTCGTCTGAAAATGAGATTCAGAAGAGAACAGCTTCAATCAGCCGCTGCGTCAGCTGTCTTCTGACAGTGTCGCTGTCTCCGCGGATCTTCCGACGCATCGTGCCACGTATCACACGAAGCCTCTCTACGCTCGATGCCGTCTCTATCAGCACCTTCTGAAGCCGGCCGACGTCGCCGCATTCCATCAGTTTGAGACGCACTCGAAAGAGCTGTTGTAGTGATTTTCGACAGGAATCGGGTTTTAATTAGGTTGTTATGTACTCATCGTGTATTTCTATTTACATAATAAATTTTCGTCGCACTCGCTCGACGTTTCGTTGGGAGCAAGAAAGCTGGGAATCCGCAAAGAACACTGGAAACCGAGATTGGGGGTACTGTTGGGTATGCAAATGCGCCCCTTCGCACTGCCCGGTATTTCAATTTTAAAGCGCCGCGCCCTGGCGCCTTTTTCGGATTTTTTGCAACAATTTACCACTTTTTCTCACTGAATGCAATGTAAATAAACCGAAAATTTTCTGTAAAACTATCCTCGAGTTATTTTTTCAGCCGTTGTCTCAACAGGACCGGTTCAAACATGCATCCCCAGCAACGACAGCATCCGAATCCCCAAATGGGCAGATTCGGCCAAGGAGTGAGCTGTGAGAAAGAAAATTCTCCGCAATTTTCTGTTTCAGACTTCTGGAGGTTCTCAACAAGCCCGTCGTGGGCCCGTCTTCGGAGTGCAAGCCCAAGCCCAAGCCCAAGCCCAAGCCCAAGCTCAAGCCCAAGCTCAAGCCCAAGCGCAACAACAAACCCAACAGATGCAAGGGAACCGGCAGCTTCAGCCAAGTGCACCACGAAAGAAAAGAGTCGCCGACAAGTGCATTCATCCGAAAATTCGAGAATTGGAGCCGAGTGTAGAGAACTATCAGGCGCTGCTCTCTTCGGAGCAGAAACTTGACGTGACACTGGCGAAAAAGAAGATGGATATGCAGGAGACATTGAAGCGAATTCCTAAAGTGAAACGACGTCTCCGCATC
Source organism: Caenorhabditis sulstoni (assembly GCA_963966605.1). Lineage (NCBI taxonomy): Eukaryota > Metazoa > Nematoda > Chromadorea > Rhabditida > Rhabditidae > Caenorhabditis > Caenorhabditis sulstoni. The sequence goes on from OZ016475.1 coordinate 3,310,556, forward strand.
TACATCTCACACACGTGGCTCCCAGACAAATACCCTGTGCAGGATTTCGAGGAAGTGCGACTTCCGATGTGGGAGCTGCGTGTCGAAGGACGTCTTCTGGAAGAAGCTCCGCCAACTACCGGCCAGCGAGTGCCACCAAGAAAGAAATTCAGCTCGTTTTTCAAAAGTCTCGTTATCGAGCTCGACAAGGATCTGTACGGACCGGATCAGCATCTCGTCGAGTGGCACCGCAACCCGAACACGAACGAGACAGACGGGTTCCAGGTGAAGAGGCTCGGAGACCGTCCTGTCACGTGTCGCATACTTCTTCTGCTCGAAAACCAGCCGGTCAAGTTCAAATTACATCCACGACTGGCCAAAGTGCTCGGCATAGCTGTCGAGACGCGGCCGAAGATCATCGAAGCGCTCTGGCAGTACATCCGGAAGCAGGGCTTGCAGGATAAAAATGATCGCTGCGTCATCAATCTGGATAACTGGCTCGAGCAGTGCTTTGGAACCTCGAAAATGAGGTTTCAGGAAGTGCCGGCGAGGCTGCAGCCACTTCTCGGACAGATAGATCCGTTGGAGTTCCATCACGTGATCCATCGGACGGCCGAAGACACAATGTCGACGTGTTATGATGTGGATGTGGAGGTGGAAGATCCGGTGAAGCAGCTGATGGTCAACTTCGTTCTCAGTCCTCAGATGACCAACGACATGCAGTTGCTCGATAACAAGTGCTACGATCTGATCGATCAGATCAACGAGCTCAAGACTCGTCGCGACTTTTACACTCGTTTCTCGTTGGATCCTTGGAATTTTATGCAAAGTTTACTGCAAAGTCAGAGTTCCGATCTGAAATTGTTGAAGGATCTTGTGGGCGATCTCGAAGGGGAACGTCGCGCGGAAGCATATATGGGCCAAGACGCGGAAGAAGGAGTTCAGCGGTGAGTGATGCTGGAGCTGGCACATCCAATGCCTTTGTTTTCAGCTACATGCATCAAAAAGTGCAGCAAAAGAAGCTGGAGTTGGAACAGAGTCTTGGAGTCCGTCACAACTAATCATATATTAGAATGTATTCCATCGCCCGTTTCACGTTTTCTAACCATAATTACAGTTCCGTTTCGGTCTCTCTCCCTCACTATGTTTTATCCACATTGTACAATCATTCCCGTTTTTTTCTCTCTCCCAATCATGTTCAATGCGGTATTATTATTTTTGTAACAGTTCGCCATAGTTACTTTGTATTTCAAGTCGCGGGCCAGAATATTAATGTTGTGTTGGTAAGACTTACCGACACAAAAAGGCAGCTCATATCTTTTGACCTGCCGGAACCAAGCAGCCGCGCCCCCGCGCAATCTGCGTGTCTGCGCTCTCTCTATTTTATCTCTCTCTCGCGCATGCGAGGTTTTACCTCATTCTGTTCTGTTTCTAACCTTTTATCTCCGCTTCTCTTGTGCCAAGCTTGCCGCTCGCGTGCTAATAAAGCAGTGCAAAATAATTACGTCGTTTACCACCTGTCACGACGTAACAGTGGCGATCAGGATAGTTATTTTGGCTTAGCTTTGGCTATTGCAACAGTGTCGGTGAAGTTTTCACGCGAACTGTTAATTTGTCGATTGTTGTCGTCGAAAAAGAAAGTCGAGCGGAGGATAGTCTCGCGCAGTGACACGAAGCCTGTGTGGCAAAGAAAAGAGAGAGAATTACTCTTAAAAAGCCTGTGTGGCAAGAAAGAAGGTGAAGCTTGTAGCCTGTGTGGCAAGAAGGAAAGGAAAGCTGTGCTCGAAAGCCTGTGTGGCAAAGGAAAGAGAGTACTTCCGGTACTAAGCCTTGTTGTGCATAAGCCTGAGTGGCAGAAGAAGGCAGAAAAGCGTTCACAGAAGAGAGTGAATTCTGAATTTTCTGGGTGAATTGTGCCTGCGGAGACAGACGCCTCGTATTGATTTTTCTGATACGAAGAACCAAGTGAGCGGTGTTAACTCACAGAAGTATACGGTTCAGTTAGTTTCGTCTGTCGAGATAAAATCGGTAAATTGGAGAGAAATTCATCATGGATGGAGAAATGATGCAAGTGTTGCAAGCCATGCAGGCGCAAATGGCTCTACAGGCAGAGCAACACAAGGCGACATTAGAAGCATTCAAGTCAGCGTTCATTGCTACACAGCAGTCAACACCAGGGCCTGAACATCTCCAGAATGCGGTCAGGATTTCTCCGACCCAAATCATGAATGAAATCGGGAACAGAATCGCCGTGTTTCAGTTTGATCTGGAAACGGAAAAGACTTTCCCAAAGTGGTTCGCGCGGTATGGAACGGTGATCACGGTGGAAGGGAAAGAGCTGTCAGATGAAGCCAGAGTGAATCTACTGGTGAGCAAACTGTCAGATGAAGTGTACGAACAGTACGTGAGCCGCATCTGTCCGAAAAAGTACACAGAGGTGTCCTTTCAGGAAACAGTTGATACACTGACAAGCATGTTCGATGTCAAAAAGAGCATATTCTCACACCGACTAGCGTGTACTCACATCACTAGGGATGGTGAGACACCGGTCGAATACACTTGCAGAGTAAACCAAATGTGTGAGGCCGCTTCGTTGAAGGATATTGATCCGGAGGGTTGGAAGGTGTTCTTCTGGCTGCGTGGTTTAGACTCATCGGATGATAAGTCGATTCGGGCGTACTTTATAAAGTACATCGAACGGAGAACTGAGCAGAAGGAGAATGTCACGGTCAATGATCTATGTGAGGAATGGCAAAAGCTCTTGAGGCAGAACAGCACGGTGACTGAAATGGAGAATATGGTAGTGAAGGCACTCCATACTAAGAACGGAAGCAAGAAGTCGGCAAATTTCAAACCGAAGTCGTCGAAAGATGGATCGGTCTGCTGGAATTGCGGAAAATCCGGCCATAGAAAACCAGATTGTTCCGAAAAACTGACAAAATGCTTCACTTGCCAGAAAGAAGGACACATGTCCAAGTTCTGCAAGACGAAGAAATCTCCATCTTCAAGAAGTGCTAAGGCTGTGTCAGTAGAAAGTGCTCAGTCGGGAGACATCCACGTGAATGCTCTGCGACAATATGTGAAAGTTGAGGTGAATGGGAAAACAGTTGAGTTTCAACTCGATACTGGCTCCGATATCACGCTCATAGGCAGGAAAGACTGGACTAAGATTGGAAAACCGCACTTGGAGAAGTGTGAATCAAGGGTCACGTCAGCCAGTGGAGACGAAATGAAGTTGCTGGGTCAGACCCAGGTAGACTTTTGTCTCAAGGGAACCGAAAGTTCAGGTGTCCTACACGTGAGAGAAAGAGGAAATCTTCTTGGTATGGATTGGATCAACAGATCGCCGGAAATGTCATATCATTTGAACATGATGGTGAACTCAATTACCAAATCCGACGCCAACACTACTCAGAAGGAGTTGAGTGGGAAGTTTCCAGAGGTCTTTCAAGAGGGTTTGGGGACGTGCACGAAGGAAGAGGCAGCGTTGACTGTAAAGCCTGAGGTGTCACCGGTTTTCAAACCAAAGAGACCAGTGCCGTACGGTGCGCTGGAAACTGTTGAGAAGGAACTCGCCCGCTTGCAAGAGCTGGGAGTTGTGAAAAAGGTCAACCACAGTGAGTGGGCGGCGCCTTTAGTATGTGTGAAGAAGGCTGGAGGAGGATTGAGAATCTGTGCAGATTTCAAAACGGGCCTCAACAGCG